>JAJEJH010001377.1:0-28726 GCA_026122585.1 Anacardium occidentale
TCCACAATTTAGCTTTTCAATTCTCATGCACTTTGAAGCTAAATTTCTTTATAGCAATCACGATGCATTCAAACAGAATCGTTTTATGTAAAGTTCTTGTAAATTAAACACAAATACTACAATTATAATTTTCTGTCACTAAGCCAAACCAACTTGCAATTTTACCAACAGCCACTTATCTATAACGTCAAAAACACACAAAACACTGCACATGCCTACAATTTAGATCATATATTCTCTCAGGCAAGTTAAGATAAGCTCTTCACTATAATATTACCCCGATTATCAGCAAAATTGGAATGATAATGCAACCGAGTGGCCTCCAACATTTTGGAAACATCATGAGCACTCTCAGAGGCCTTCAAGAAATGATCATCCAACTCAGAAAATATTTGCAACAAATTTACACTCCCTTTAACCATCCTCTTCTCCCCTCCTCCCCCAGGTGCCTTCCCTCTCTTCAAATTTCTCCCAACACTCCCTCCTTCACCAGGAGGAGCCACAGGTGCCACGACCTTCTCCTCTTCCACAGGTGGCGCCACGGGAGCCACCTTCTCCTCCTTTACAGTCGTCACCTCTGCAGCATTAACCTTCTCCTCTACGTACTCCTCTCTTGTTGGCCTTTCATCAACTGCCTTGTCAAGTCTCACCTCCTCCAAAGTCGACCCCGGTTGGCTCTCCGTATTGAAAAAAAAATCATACACCGTCTCAGCATGCTGAGGCTGATTCTGATGGTGAGGCTCAGGCATGAACCCACTGCCTTGCCCCTGTGCGAGCCGCATTTCCGGCGTCGTGGGACCCCCCACATTCTGATGATCCATACTCTTATTTCTACTGCTACTCCTCTTTCTCGAAATCAATTTCTCTTGATTCTCGATTTCATCCTCTTCATCAGCATCGTTCTCCTCAATAATAGTGGGTCTCACGCCGTTAGGTTCCGGGGCTTTCGAAGTGTTGACGAATCCTGGCATGCTGGCAGCCCGCCGCAGCGGCTCAGAATAGCCCGTTACATCAGGCGGAGGAGGCGGTTTAATTTGATCAAAGGGTGCTTGCCCGACAGCGGAGGAGACGGTGGAAACCGATGCCGAGGGATGAGATGCGTTGCCCTGAAAGGCGAGTTGCGGGTTTTGAACTTCACCGTGGGCATAGTCACTGAGAGCAGCTCCAGTATTTTTGAGAGACATGGCGTAGGCGGAATGAGCGGCGGCGAAGGCGTTGCGTGCGGAAACAGCTGCATTCATGAATTGCTTTCGCTCTTTGCATCGCGTGACGGCTTCTTCGTTCTCGATCTTGGATTGCGTGCAACCCATGGGGAGTTATTCGATGGACCTGTCTGGGATCTCGAATTGAGAAGGGTATGTTGAGTGAAGCTATGGTAACTGTACAGAGATCGGGCCAAAAAGGAAGTATTGGTTTACTTTTGAGTTGTCCCGGTGGAGAAGAACAAGCTGCTTCCAAGTCATCCAATCCAATGGGTTTAAAACGACGTCGTATTGCCCCCAGTTTATTTATATTATTTTAACGGCGGCTTTGTCTTGGTGTTAAAGCTAACACGAGAACCTGCCTGGGGATCAGAGAGCAAAGAAGGAATTGTAATTAAAAAAGCCAAAGGACGATTTTCCACCCATAGTTTGAGGCGGGGACAAAGTCCCACCCTTCAAGTTTCAAAAGCCCAGTCTTCCACCCTTAGAAATATTTTTTATAATTTTTATACTCAAATGATTAAAATATCATTTTAAAAAATAAATATTTATAATAAAATTATAAAATAATTTTTAAAAATTTTAAACAGCCTCCGCCAATGGAGGCCATATCTGGTCTCCCTATTCAGTGGGGGCAATCAGATCTAACTGCTTCAATTTTAGAGGAGGCGGTCAGATCAAAAAATAAAGGCTAGAAATAGTCGCTGAGACCAAGACCGACTCTTTTCGACCGTTTTTTACAGCTTCTTCTGATGGAGGTGGCCAGATTTGGTCGCCTCCACCAAAATCGAGGAGGTCAGATTTGATCGCCTCTACTGAACGGGGAGACCAGATTTGGCCTTCTCTGAAACCAAATAATCAGAAACAGTCACTTGACTCTGTCAGCGACAGCCACCGCAGCGGCAGTGACGACAGTGACTGCTTCAAATTTTTTTAAATTTTTTAATATATATTTTAATTTTTTTATAAAATTTATTTTATTTTTTTATAAAATTTTAATTTAAAATAACAATATTACCCTTAAATGTTATTGTTTTCTATTTTATTTACTATTAAATTGTTTTCATAAGTGGGAGACTGGACTTTTGAAACTTAGAGGGTGAGACTTTATCCCCATCTCAAACTATGGGTGGGAAATAGTCCTTTGGCCAATTAAAAACCATTGAATTCAATATTAATTTCAACAAACAAATTGTCCCCTCCCAGTTGCCTGGCACAATTATTTCAGACGTGGAGAACCATTATTGCTCATCATCCCAATTCTGCCTACACAGTAAGTTTCTCTTTTCTCAAAATTAAAAGGGTAAATTCTATAACATTTAAGTCATCTTCCCATCATATAAATATGTGGGGCAAATTTATTATATAACATTTTGTTTTGGCGTCTTAAAATTTTGTTAGACTTCAGATATAAATTTTAATGGTATATATTTTGAAGTCACCCTAATTACCCTTCTATCATAGACCCACTTATTTTCAACTTAATTAATAAAAAAAAAAAAAAAAGTGATGATAACATTCAATATTCTTCTTATTTTCGTTGGGCTATCTTTTATACAGAATAAATTCTTTTTTTTTTTTTTTTACTTATCAAATTTGGCTTTTATGATATGTGTAATAATTTGGTCTCGTTTGAAGTCAAACCAATACTTATAACTCGTGATTTTGGTTTCTTTTTTTTGTCTATTAAAAATATTTTAATGGTGTTTAGGGTGGTTTTTGTTTCGCCTATCAAAGGGGTTTTAACAGTGTTTAGGTGATTTCTTGATGATAAAAAATACAGAGAGCATAAGAGCAGCACTACAAATTGAGGTTGTATGAATTTAGTAGTGGGAGAAGGGATGTACATTAGGCTCAATGTGGTTATAGTTAAGGTTATGGTTGGGTACCCGGCAATTCAAAAGTTTTTTTCTTTTTTTATTATTATATAAGTTAACATTAATTATGATTTTGATTTAATAAAATTGAATAGTTGAATAATGTAATAAGAATTTATGAGTAGACTTAATAATCAATAAGGTGAATTAGACCGTTGATGAAGGTTTAATAAATTATTATATATTCATTTGATTATTTTTTGAAATCATAATATAATAGTTTGATATCCATTAAAAGTTGCATCTAAGGGAGGTTTTCCGGGATAAAGATCTAGCACTTTAATAAATGTATTTTCGAAAACTATATAGATCTGGATTGCTTAACGTAGTAGGTATTTATATAATTATAAAATTTTCAATTTAGCATTTTATATTCTATATGTGGATCGTTCGGATTAATATTGAATAAAGTTATTTTAGTTCATATGAATTAAATCTTACGGTTGAATCTTATTTAAACAATATCCTTAAACTCCGAATAGTTTGAAAGAAAATACACATGGTATAAAAACATATTTAATAAAATTTTGACAAGAAAGTGATATATAATTATAATATCTATTTACTAAGTAATAAATATATAAATAAATATATATATATTTCTTTTATCTTAAAATACAATAAATTTTGTTTTGTTAAGTCTGTTCCCTGTGGTTTTGGTATACATTTGGTGAGAAATATGATACTTCTTTTAAGAGCAAATATAATAATTAATTTTAATAAAAAAAATATAAAATACAACATAATTTTAATGTTGCAAATCTGATTATGGAGGTGGATGGAAACTAGGGGAGATGAGATGGCAGAAAAACTTTTTTCAGTTAAAGTTCATAGCTGTCTGCTTTCAGATTGTTGAGAACAACAGAATGGAATAGAAGAGAAAGGAGGAGAGGGAAGGCAAGAAGAGACAAGTGAAGTGCTTTCGGCATCTTTTCCTTTGTTAAAATTGCAGTGAGTGTTTAAAGTAAGATGAGTTCAGGACCCACCATACACTGCATGGACAGATTCTTTCCTTGTTGCTTGCTTCTTCAAAACAGCACTTATTCTAGGCTTCTGCTGCAATGTACACTAACACTACAGTTGTTCGATTTTGCTTTTTCTGGGTGGTAAGCTTTGTCAGCGACCATTGCAAGCAAACAACGGCTTACATGTAAGCCTTGGGAACTGCCTCAGGTTCTATGTATTTTGTATCTTTTGTCTTTTTAAACGTAATATGCATCAGTATTAGAATGCTTTTTCTTCTAGTAGTGTTGACAATCCTTTGAAACTTGATGTGCTCTTAGGAGTAGGTATCTGGTTCAACAGATCTGCCACAAACATATGATCCAACTGTCCAACACTTTTGCATCATCAATAATCCAAATCCAACAGTTCTATTAATCCAGCAAAGATCATTCCAACCAATAAAGTAGTAGAACAAAATGGCAAGCAGTCTAACCAAAGTAAATAGGAATGCTAACAACAGATGTGTTAGCTCCTCCACTAAGCAATAGCCTCTCTTTCTTCCAATTTCTCTAACTCTCTCTTGCCTCCACTTCCCTCTCTATCCCCTTTTTGAATGCTACCCAGTCTCTCTCCACCTTAGAACCTTGGATGTGTATGGCTTGATTTATTCCCATAACATAACTAATTCTGCCAGCTCATTTCATTGCCAAGAGGTGTTTTTCTAAGTCCCTACTCTTTCTACGGTAATTGAAGGCCTAGGAGCATCTCAATCCCAAAATCAATCAAATCAAGTCAAATAAAAGGAATTAAAACACGAATAAGGATTGTCTTCTAATCTAAACTTTCTTCATCTTTTAAAGGTCTTATGACACTTGTACAATAAATATCATAATATATGGCTATGATATATTCCTTACAATTTTATGTTTTCATCAACCACCAATCATATCCCTATGTTTTGTTCTCTTAAAGATCTTGTTACATATTGCACAAGCATCAGAACAATACCTTATGTACTTATGTATGACCAAGTTGAACCAAAAAAGAGATCGATCGCCGGTAAGCAAGCCTTTATGTCCATCATAACTGGAGACTCCAAGTCATAGGAGTCTCGACATCAAGGTTTACTTTTTGTCATACTTTATCTGCCAAAGTTCAACATCACTTCCTCTGTCATACTCTTTTACATATTGAGGAATTTCTTTAAGATCAATGAGTTTGCCCACAAAACAAGGTGTTGATCCACATTCAGGACTCTTACTTTCTGCATCATTAATCAGATAGCCATACTGTAAAAATAAAGTAGACATGCCAAAATTCGAGGCAATAATAAATACAAATTTATACAATCATACACTTGCCTCCTTCCTCTCTCAGATAACTTCTGAAATGTGCATAACCATTTGCCACAACATCAAGGTCGCTGAGACTAAAGTTGTAACGCTTTTCTAGTGCCAGGTATAACACCTGAATACAAGAGGATCCAAATGTGTGTTAATTAATACTTTACAAAGAATTCATTTCATTTTTGACAGATCAGAAAAATAGTAGACAACAATGTGGTGTTTGGAACACAATGTAGCTGTAGAATGTGCTGCATAAAACATCATTAATAAGAAGCATATTGAGTTCATAATAGATTGCCTTGTATTGTTTTGCCAGCCTCTTCAATAAATAGATCTCATGAGAATGATCTTCAAAAACTACCTTTTAAATGATTCATCTAAAGCCCAAGCTGTCATTTAAAGATTTATTCGTCCTGTCCAAATTTAAAAATTCATCTATTCCCTGTTGCTGACTAAGCTTCCCCATTGATCAGTACCTTTTCTGAACCTAGCGACATTAATCTCTCTAAAATACTGAAAAAACCATCAGTCAGATCATCACTGTATATGACATCGGCAGCAACAAGCAGATGCGCTCTTTTCACTTCTTCTAGTTCTGATTGGTTCCAAGAATACCTATATGTCAACATCAAACAAATACCTTATTTTCCCCAATTATTTAATGTTCAAATACATTAAACAACAATCAACAAAACATAGAAGTGGAGAAAATACTGCTCAAAATCGTAAGTATTAATGTATATAACACATGTATATAACCTTCTTTGTGATGCAGAGTTGCCCAAGCTTATATTTGGAGGCCAGGAATTCATCCAATTCAGTTCACGTACATTAACTGAACCTTGACAATCAAAAACTCCAGAATTAAGTTCAATGTTTTTAGCACAGTTGTCAAGGATTTCATCACCATGGTCTGCCAAGAATACAAAAGCGAGAGGCTTTAAAATAATAAGCAAAGATTAAGCAACAAAAGAATCAAGCATCCTAGACTGGACCAATCACCTGACTTGGACCAATCACCTTAGCATTCATAAAAATTAATTGTCTAAATGAATTTGTATATGCAAATGTAAGATAAGATCTTCCCCCAGGGAAAATCAAAAGAAATTTTGCTAATATAGAGAATATGAAACAAAACATCACATATATTGTCTTCAAAAACAAAGAATAAAATGTACACAGTAAGGCAATGTAAGCAGGCCTCTTTCCAAAAATATTTGGTTAATTCAATCTTCTTGACAACAATTAAATATAAGAAACAGCTGCAAATGAGGGAAAGTTTAACATGCAATTACAATTACATTATACCTGTGAGGAAAACTTTTTGAGCAACACGTGCAAGCAACATTCCAACCAACCCTGAAGAAAGTGATATAAAATTGCTTGCATAAGATGGTCTTGCTTTTCGGTTTGGTGGATAGTTAATAGAGATGTTTCCTCAATTTGTATATCCAAAAGGCAGAGTGCAAAACAATCATGGTAACACAATTCACCACAAAATGGTTTTTCTTTCCCCTCCTCCCCCTCCCCCTTCCCCACAATTTCTGGGGAAACTATTGGTCAATTTTCCTAAATATTATTAATTTTCTGGAATGAAAAAAATAGAACTTAATGCACAAATGACAAATGAGCTAAATCTATCTTTCCATGATTCCATCTCTCTATAATTAATGTTTAAGTAAACCAACACCGGGGTCTGTAAAGGAGATGAGCTTAGATTTTTCTAACAACACCTGGCTATAATGCAAAGATTAGTGCCATAAGGGGCAAAGTCATCCTTTAGCAAAAGTTTTAATGCTTATTTCTTCTTTTTATTCTAAGAAAGGTAGCATAATGGATGATTTAGATACATCATGCATCCAGAATAATCAGGATACCTGTTCCAGCGCCAAGTTCTAATGAAACAATTCCACAGAATTCACAAGAAGTGCACATCTTATGCATTACAAAATCTGATAACACTAGCTCTGCTTTCCATACCTGAAAAAACAAATGACATTAGTATGCTGGGTATGTGGCACAAACAGTGAATCAAATTCATGGTAGTCAAGCCAATAATTTTACCTGCAAACCAACGTTCGGAATTGATGATGTAACATTGTGCTGGATGGTCATTTTAAAAAACCTACTGCACAGTTCTGCATAATTCAAGATAACAAAATTACTCACTCCAGTTATTTCGGAGGAACCACGTATTTAATATAACATCCTTCTCAAACTCTCTACTCCCTTTTGCTTCCATTGTTTTACAAAGCTAACAACACATTGAGTTTGATAGCAGAGCTGAATACAAAACAACTTCACCGTCACGCCAACTCAACTACACAACCATATTCCACATAAATAAACAAAATTCACGTTCATCCCGCAACAACAAAACTCATGAAAGCAAAAATCTTTTCCATATAACAACCTATGCTTGTACTTGAGCAGGGTAAGACTCAATTAAGATGTGCTCACACCTGCAGATCAAAGAACAAGCATAAAACACTCTCCAATGTCCACTTTCTCACCTTTCATGCATTAAATACAATCACCAATTACTTCATCAAAACATCCACATATTACTTTCGGGTAACAGTGTTTTAAGAACCGTAATATATTAAGGAGTTGCATATTCTTGGTAACTGAAAAACCTATTACAAACCAAAAATGTCCAAAACATTCCCCAGTAAAGTTACCGGGCCCAGTAGCGTAACAAACCCCTCACATATAGCCAAGAAATCCAAGTGAACTTAAATGCCCATCTCGGCAGCCATGAATTTCAATAAAATGACTCAAACTTACATGGATATTATAGTTAAAGATTGTTGTTGCAAAAATAAGATAGGAAAACTTACTTTGGCTGCTTTTTCGTCTTGGCAAAACAAGATCACCATCTTGGTCGAAGATTATTACTTTTAGTTCACACAACGCATCATCGTCTTCAGCTGAATCAGTTTCAATTTTAAACAACTCGTTGAATCTTGTGGGTTCAACTTCTGAACCACCAAAAATAAAATTATTGTATCTGCAAATTATGCATATAATTGATACTGAGAGAAGCGAAGAAAAAGTGGGGTTACCAGGTGGAAGGGAGATGGTGAAGTGTGAAATATGGGGTCCACTAAAGTGAGGTGGACAGCCCACGTGGACTTCACTCATCACCTGTTCTGTCTGATCCTCAGACGAATCTCCGGCATCCATATCTCCTGGGTTTTTCAACGTTCAGGACAGTGACACTGATTCCAGTAGGCTCAGGGAAGGTGATGGAGATTACGAAACGACGTCGCTATTTAGGGTTTTCACGTCAACATCTTCTGAACTAAAATGAATTTTGTCAAAATGTTAATTTTATTTTATTTTCCCTCCAAGATTTAGAATGAATTCGAAGCACCTTAAGCCCTAAGGAGATGTTTGATAATCAATTTTCAATTAAAAAAATATTTATTATATTTAAATTAATAATTATTATAAATGTGAATGACGATTAACAAAGGTCCCTGGTTCAGAAATTTTGTGGCCCTCTAAGAGCTGTGAGCATTGCTGACAATTCATCATAATCCGGCAGCTTCGGGTGCACATGGCTTGCCAGCATCTCCGGCTGCAACGAGTTGGCTCGACCATGCTTATTAAGAGTTTCATATTTATAATTTGTTTCAGGTCTGGCTGGTGCAGCAGGCACCTCAGATTTCGCATTTCTATGCCTGGCACCTTTGGTTTCCTCGTATTGTTTTCCCTGAGAAGGGTGAATATTTCCTCTTGAAGTAATATGTCTCGCCGCCCCATAAGTGTCGTCAATTTCTTGTCCTGGAGGATATTGAATTGTTCTCGCATTTCCGCGCCTTGTGGCTCCATAGGTGTCATGGCTTTCTGGGCCTGGAGGATGATAGCTCCGTAGCTGATCCATTTTCTTCTCTTCGTCACTTGGATACCCACCTTCATTGAGTAGCGACTGCAACCGTGGACTTATTTTATAAGGCATTTCGCGACCTGGTGGAGGTTTCAAGTTGCTTTTCATAACAGGAGGATCTTTGTAATTGTTTTGCTCTGCATGTACGCTATCGTTTGATCTCATGGGTTCCTCTATACTGCTTCCTCCCTTAGCATTGTTCTGTTTGACATAAGGGGGAGGGATAAGTCCATAGTGAACCGGCTTCCTGCTGTAAACTTCGTCTTCAGAAACGTAGCTTCCTGCTGAACTTGAACCAGTCCATTGGCTATCTTGGCTGGTGCTGCTGTCTCTTCGTCTGTGATTTGGAACGCCTTCATCTTCACTACTACTAGGCACATTGAACCTCGCATAAGAGGCATCCTTCCCCCTCACAGGACTCATTTTTTTGACACCTTTATAACTGTCCCTTACAGGTAAAGCATCATCCTTCTTGTTATGCTTATTGTATCCATCACTGTCAGTATCTTCATTACTACTAGGCACACTGTACCTATCATAAGGGGCATCATTCTTTCTATTAGATGTTGGCATATTACTAATTATTTTCTCACCATCCCGGCTGTCCCTTGAAAGTAACTCATCAGCCTCTTTTTTATGCTTATTGTATCCATCATTGCCAGAATCACGAAAAGCTCCATTCACAGGCTTGTCCTGCAGGCAATTCATACACCAGTTACAGCATTACAGAAGCTGAATGCAAGTACTATAATATCCCTATGCCTTAAAATAAAGGTTTCATATTAATATGCTTACTCGTGTTGGTGGTGCCGATTGAAACAACTGCTTTCTTAAAGATCGAGGATCCCACAGAATGGAGAATTCTTGTGCTACTTCCTCCATTATCTGGATCTTCCTCTCCTGTGAGGGAGGCTCCGGACTTAACCTTGCAACAAACTACTCATAAACAATTAACCAGATTAGTATTCCTAATACTATAAAGTTGTACTTCTAACATTTGGAGTGAAGTAATGGATTCTCACTTCTTTACTCACAAAATTTGCCAGGAAACTCCCGTATCTTTCACTAAATACAGTTCTGAGTTCACGTACTTCTGGCAAGTCGGCAAATCTGGCTGCAGCATGCATTAGAGTTGCAACAGCTTCTCTGCATTCACTGGGGCATTCTCTGAAAGATGAAGAATTAAAAAGGACTATGAATATCCTAGCAAAACTAATTAAGCAAAAAAAAAAAAAAAAATTGCAGGAAAATAATGAACCCAATTATGTAAAATGAAAAAATAGCCTCAATAACCTCTGATTCTCCATGTTTGAGAGCTGGTCATAGATGGTGGAATTGCACTGCTCCAAGTATTCATAGCAGAATGCCATGTTTTGTTCTGCTAGAAGCCCTTCAACCTATTTCAATATCCAAAACAAATAATTCAGGACACATTACACAGCAATTGCATATGCATTTATCAGTACAAAGCTGCGCCTTTATCGTTGCAAGCATCTACCAAAGACACATTTGTCAATTATTTAGGGGCTGAGAAAATACACACCCGCAATAAATGAGAAAGAAATAATTCTTATTTTTTTGGTGTAAAACGTCATTGTTGGCATTTTTATTAATTAGAAAAATTACAAATGTAGCCATGTTACACCGGCAAATAAAACAACAGTAAGATCCCATATCTTATTAAAAATAAAAATTTTAAGATTAAACAATATATCAACAAACAGTGGCTGTTGTCTGAGAACAATGCCAAAAACGTAACCAGAAAGCACAAAACCAAGAAGAGGAGTTGGGAAAATGTAACATGTAATTGCAAAATAAGAAAACTATGCGATATATTGAAAATAAGAAAACTGTGCGATATTTACCCTGCCATATGCGTTTAAATCAAGCCCGTTCCTGAGAAGCTCCGCAAGATCATTCTTCAAATATTTATACACCGTAAATCTCTTCTTCTTCGCTGTCTCCAGCCTCTTCTTGGAAAGCTTCAATAATGATTTCCTATATCCCAAAAAACAAACCTGAACATACAAAAAACACACACAAGGGAAAAAAAAGCAAACGCACACAGAATTTTCCACATGAAAAACTTACGCTTTCTTGTAGAACTTGGATCTCATGACGTCAAACATGGTTTGAGTATGCAAAAACAGAGTAAACAGCGTACGAGAAATACTCTGTTTTGGTTCAACGATGCAAAGATCAAACAAAGAAAAGAATAACAGCGGTGAAAGAAATCAAGTATATTCCAAGAAGTTGCATTCAAGAAACTCAAAAAACAAGAAATTTGGGGGGGGGGGGGGGGGGGTAACGGTTTTGGAATCAAGAGACTGACGAAGAAGTGGATTGAAAAAGGAATAGATTAAAGGAGGAAGAATACTAAAGGATTGCCAATTTAGAGGTTACACAGAGAGAGACATTGAGTTATGTTATCTATATAAACGGAGCTCAAGCGGCACAGAATGAAAGCTGGGAGAAAGGACCCTCCACGTGGAATTCTCTGTCTGTCCGGTTGATCTTCTATAATATCTCCCCCTGGTTTTTTAACCTCCTGGCTGCTTCAGGGTGTATTATCGACGTGTCATTAACATAAATAAGAAGAATAATAAATGAAGGAAAATAAGCTCAAATACAGAGAAAAAGAAAGAAGAAAATGTGAGGCAGCCCAAGCTTATGGGGTCTACTTGGATTTGCTTTACACATATACAATAGCAATGTGTGGATTGAAAAATCAAGCAGGGAGGGAGGGAGGGAGGGATTGCGTTTATCTTAAGCTGGAATATTCACCAGGAAAAAGGAGGCAGGCTTTCCAATTAAATCCACTAACTCGGCCAAATTACATTGCTTGTAGAGGGGAACTGCTGAAAAAGGCCTTTATCAAGCAGCCGTGTTGCCAAGAATCTGATGCTTCTTTTGTCTCCTTTATTAGTGATGGCAGTTCCTGAGCATTATTTCATAATTTTGGTTTAGCTTTTAAAAAACAACCAATTATTTTTAACCAATAAGCAAAAATTCCAACCATAGGGGTAACAGAGACATTTTCATCTATACACACACACACACACGAAGGTTATATATGAAATTTTGTTTTAATTGAAACCAGTATTTATTTTTGTTATTATTAGGAAAATGCCTAATTTATCCTTTTATCATTATCTTATCTTTTATGTTATTATGGGGGCACATTCGAACATGTAAAGTCCACTGACTTCAATTATTTAGTCATGATTGGTCACCTCATGTTCCATGATAGATCACATGATCCTAATTGGATACTTGATCAAACTTACACAGCCCCCAAAATGTTATAAAAATATTCTAATAAATTATTTACATGAACAGTCTTTTTTATTTATATTATTAAATATAAAATATTTAATAATCATTATATACATACATAAAAGAGTAAATAACACTCATGCTAATTGAACTATTCGATAATAACGATTATGATCATTGCGATTTAATCTGTCGGAAAAAAAATAATTAATTTTTAATTTTGTAAATTGTTAGATCACTGTTTTTTTTTGTATATAGGCAAACCACGTTAAAATGAGAGAAATCTACTTTAAGTCTGGTTCTTCCATTTTTTGAAACGTTGAATTTTTTTTTTATTATAAATATGCAATGTACAATGATTTAACGATTCATAAAATTAAATAATTAATTAAAATACAGTAACTACGATTGCTGTCAATGAATGATTTAATGACTTTATGGATGTATAAAATGCAAACCTAAGAAACATGTTAAGTTATAAAGAGAAATTAATTAATAGGACATATTTTTAATACACTTAAATGATATTATTTAATTTATTATAAATTATATAAATATTACAATACTTCCAACTTAATAGTTGGTTCACAGATTTTGTAGTAATGGTTCATCATTCTAGTCTCTATTTATCTTTGTTCATTTTGGAGAAAAATATTTTCGACAAAATGTATATTTATTGTTTGTATCCATATAATTAATAGATTATGGATTAATATCGTTTAACGCTAATAAAATTAAGTTGTTTTAAATTATAAAAAAATCTAATCATAGTTATATTGTAATGTTAATAGATAAGGCAATTGTCAATTGAACCATCAATTTTTTTAAAAGTTGATTACCTTTTAGTTGTTGAAATCATCTAATGCTTGAAAATTAGATTATCCAAATTATTATTATTATTATAATGTTGGAGGAAGCTGAAAGGCCTAATGAATTTAGCATATTAAGACAGACAATGAAGCTAAAGAAAGCACATTCATTTCCTGTAAACAAAGTTGCCTTGTTCATGTAGTTGGAAGCCCAAAAGGGGAGCAATGAATTCAAGAGCAGTTGGCAATGAATTGAAAATGTTAAAAAAAAAAAAAATAATAAAATAAAATAATTAATTGATTCTGCGGCATTGAGGTTTATAAAATTTCTCCCCAAGCCTCAGATTTTAGATGGGAAGGCAGGCAGGACTATTAGAGGGCATGCATGGGAATTGGGCTAAGCTGAATCTTGATTTGCTTGCTGAAATACCCATGTATTTTTATTAATAAAGGCCTTATCATCTGATCCACTTTGAAAATCTTCCATCACTTGTAATCTTATTATATATGCTTTTGATCCAACATTGTAAACAACTTAATCCAATTTTGTATTATACTAAAAAAATAAGAATTACAATTTATATATGTATATATTCTACGTGATCTCCCTTCAAAGTGCAGAAACATACGCCAGAAATTTCAAGTCAAAACCTTGTACTCAAAGCTTCTGATATCCATTACTTCTCTAACACCAACCAGTCAGTATGCAATGCTTAAAAGTACATTAAAAATGAACATAGATTAGTTCTCTTCCTGTTCCATGACATCATGTGGGTCCACTCTGCAACAAAAATGGCCAAAATGAAAGACCACCATTAGTCTATTTTCTGGAGTCTCTTTATGTTTTCGATTAGAAAATGAATTTGTGGGGCTTGAGTGGCTAGTTATAATTACCAGAGACATCTGAGGACATTGATGAGAAGATGAAACATGAAGTTGTCTGGATGGAGGAGTTGGGGTCGAACCATGCGCTCTAAGTTCAAGTTTCGAGGGAGAAGATTGCTGTAATATAGTAGAGTTGTGATGGAGGCTGCTGGATGAGCCACTACTTCTGTAAATAGCCCCATCAATGATCTGAACAACATTGGCATAATAGCCTGCAAAAATATTAGTAACACAAATAACGATAATATAATTGTAGAGAGATTTTGTAACTTACCATGATTAGGTGTGGGATAAATAGGTGGAGTATTGAGGAGAAATCATGGCGGAGACGTTGAGAATTTTCTCATCAGTGAGGGAGAGAGACAGAGAGAGGTGGTTAGAAATATTGTTCTTGTTGAGTAGAGAGATTGAACTAGAAATACTGTTCTTGTTGAGTAGAGAGATTGAAATAGAAATATTGTTGAAGAGCTACTCTTCTTCAGCTGATGTTCATACCTACTCTTCTATCTATGTGGTGTCACTGTTTACTAGGCTCTTAAAAATTTCTGTATGCTTTAAGTTTGCTTACGCCAAGAAGGGAGGCTGAGAAACCCAAATTTCCGGGCTTAAAAGCCAGCAGAATTGGGGCATTGGGCTAATCGCCGCAGCTGTGTCTGTACATATCCACAAAGCTCGCGTCACAACTTTGGGCCTAGAGGTCTATTTGTCTTTTTATACGCCTAGTCGGCTCAGACGCAGACCCACTGGGACTAAAAAGAAATACATTATTTCCTTCTTGATAAAATGACACCATGTCTAACAAAAGCCAAACTTACACTAGATAGCACTGATGGCAATTTGAAAATCTTACATAACGGACGAAATGTGTTCAAATGGAACTACAAAGAAAAAGCTATGGCAAAGTTTTTACCATCCGACTGATACATTTTTGCCAAGAATGAAGTGGGGGATTAACTTTGATATCCAATCATGGATTACAAAAGAATCTCCGATGCAAGGATCATTTGCCTTTGGACTACACCCGAAAGCCACTTAACCAACTAACAATCTTGTTAGGAGAGGAAGTCTTTTGCAAGACAATGCCATGGGAAAATGGTCAATTCAACTTCCTTGGTTTTCACGTTGTGATCTATAGCTGTGATCTATAGCTTTTAGCAGCACTTTAAGTACACAAGAAATATACTTCAAACATTCGGCAAACAAAGGTGTCACTTGATTTTTTGTTAGGCCAAAGGACATTTTCCCACCCATAGTTTGAGGCGGGGACAAAGTCCCACCCGCATAAGTTTTAAAGCCTGGATTCCCACCCACTGCCCATTTTTTTATTTAAAAATAATAGATATACAGTAATAAGCAGGGGTAATTTTGTCTTTTTAATATTAAAATTTTATAAATTAATAAAATAAAATTTATATAAATATAAAAAATTAAAAAAATTTTAAAAATTTTTTGAAATTCTAAAAATGGCAGCAGCCACCGCCGCCCGGCACGGTGGCCGCCCAAAATAGAACGAGGTGGCCATTTAGGCCACCTGGTTCGAGGCCAGATCTGGCCTCCCCATGGAGAGCGCCAAATCGGCCGCCTCCCAGTTAAGAAGGCAGCAGATCTGGCCGCTTACCTCCGCCAGCAATAAAGGCGGAAGCGGCCGGTGCAGAATACGGCGGCCCTTCTGGCCCGTTTCCGGCCTCTATTTCAGGCAGGCGGCCAGATGCAGCGCCCGCCGCCCCAGGCGGCGATTTTGCAGGCCCAGATGCAGCCCCAAACAGGCATGGCGAGAAATATACAATTTAAGCGGCCACGCCGCCCGATTATACATGTCTAATTTAAAATTTTTTTTAAAATTTTTAAAATTTTTTTTAATTTTTTATATTTAAAAATTATTTTATATTTTTATTATAAATTTTTAATTTTTAAAAGGGTAATTTAGTAATTTTAATTAAAAGTAAATAAAAAAATGGGCAGTGGGTGGGAATCCAGGCTTTAAAACTTATGCGGGTGGGACTTTGTCCCCGCCTCAAACTATGGGTGGGAAAATGTCCTTTGGCCTTTTTGTTACGAAATTCTTGGATGGTAAATTAAGAGACTATAGAGGCATTTATTTTTTATTTAGGACAATCCTATTTGTTGAGAGGATTCTAATGGATTTTATGTCAACTACAATTCAATGTCCTGAAGGGGAATCACGTATTACAATGAATATTATAACATAACGTTAGCCGACTGTAAAATCCATTGTCACAATGACTGATCTTATGGTGCCTATGCTACCACATGTACCAATATCATCACTGGTTGTGAATATTGGCGTAAAAAGACAAGGTTGATAAAGTCTTGTTAAGACAACTGTCACAACATATACTTGAAAGACACCCCTGACAAATCCTCTTCAGTATTGGTTTTATATGTTATTATGTGTCACTAGATTGAAGGGTGTTTATGTTGTTGGAATCCCACATTTAGTGGAAGGGCATCCAAGCAACGAAATTTAAAATGAAACAGTGTTTGGGAATCTCACAACAAATCCTTTCTATCGAAATTGTATGAAAATGCAAGAAAAACATGGAAACAACCATAGGGCATTCATGGAATTCAACTTGCGTTTGTGACTCCTTATTAACTTTATGTGGCAAAGTTTCACCATTGTCATTGAACAACCAGTTGAACAATAGCCTCAACCAAAGGTTATTGAACCAATTATGAATAGATCTATTAGAGTAAAAAAAACCGACAATTCTTATTCATTGTGTAGTCTATTTACAAGAATTTGACAATGAGTACACTACTAAAAATGATCCTTATACATTTTCACAAGCTATTGAGTGTGATAAGTCTAATTTATGGTGAAATACCATGAAAGATAAATGAATTCAATGACATATAATCAAGTTTGAGATCTTGTTGAATTGTTTGCTAGAAAGTAATTGATAGGTTGCAATTCAAAACCAAAAGAGATTTCAAAGGTAATATTAAGCGATACAAGACCCGTTTTATTAAAGGGTTCATTCAAAAGAAGGGGATTGATTATAAGGAGAGTTTCTCTCCTATCTCTAAGAAAGATTTCTTCCACATCATAATGGTATTAACTACTGATTATGATTTTGATTTACACCAAATGGATATGAAAACAACATTTCTTAATAGAAATTTGCATGAAGATGTTTGTACAAAACAATTTGATGGGTTTGTTTTGAGTAGTGGTGAGAAGTTGATGCACAACATGTACAGGCTTAAATAGGCCCCCTCACAGTGGTACGTAAGGTTTTGTGATATTATTTCTTCTTTTGGTTATATAAAAAATATCATGGATCAATATATCTATCACAAGGTTACTAGGAGCAAAACCATTTTCATCGTATTGTTTGTTGATGATATTTGGCTTGCAACAAATGATTTGGGATTGGTACATGAGATGAAAAAGTTCCTCTCTCAAAAATTTGATAAGAAGAATATGAGTGAGACGTCTTATGTTATTGATGTTAAGATATATAGAGATAGATCCCATCATGTATTAGAGTTATCTCAGAAAATATGTATTAATAAAATTCTTGAGAGATTTCAGATAAAAGATTGTTCACTGAGTATTGCACCCATTATCAAGGGTAACAAATTTAATTTGAATAAATGCCTTAAGCTAGATATAAAAAAGGAATAAATGACAAACATTCCATATATTTCAGCCGTAGAAAACTTGATGTATGCTCAAGTTTGTACTCAACCCAATATTGCATTAACTAGAGATCTAACAATTTAGAAGTTATTGGATGTTGAAACTCAGACTTCGTTAGCTGTATTGATTCTCGTAAATTAACATTTGATTATATATTTATACTGGTTGAGAGGGTCATTTCTTGGAAAAGTATGAAATAGTTTTTGGTTGCTACTTCTACAATGGAAGTTATGTTTGTTCTATATTTTAAGGCTACTATGCAAGTAGTTGGTTAAGAAGTTTCATCTCTAGACTTAAAATTGTTGAGTCTATCTTGAAACCATTAAGATTGTATTATGATAACTTTGCTATTATGTTTTTTGCTAAGAATAACAAAAGTGGAAATTAAACAAACAGATTGACATTAAATACTTAGCAATCAGAGAGCATATAAAAACTTAAAAAAGTGCTCATAAAATACATTTGGATTGAACAGATAGTTGTCGATCCTCTGACCAACGATATGCCATCTAAAATTTTCAAGGATTATGTTGTATGTTTGGGACTTCGTCATAATTTATATTTATGAGAGATAATTTATATATTTATGTAACTTGACTTTATTTGATTTGTTTTTCATTAAGTTGTATACATTTTGGTTGAGAAGACAAAAATAATGTAGGATCGAGAATAAACATTTGAGATTTATTCATAAAGTTTAATCCAAATTTAATTTTATTTAAGAAAGAGAAATTGTGTTGTGATACATAAAAGATGATATCTGTTTTTAAGAAACTTACCGCTATAATTCGTACAATTTTATTTTTGAACTTAAACATAGAGAATATGAAACTATAGTATAATAGTTAGTGTTATAAAATATAAGACCCAGTGAGAGAATGTTAGAATTATATTTGATAATTTTAATATTTATAAGAGGGTAAATTGGTTTTTATTTATAACAGTTAGAGAGCAGTTGGTTCTTCATCATTTGATGGAAATGTAAGTGCGAACTACTGGAAAAATATGTAACTCTAATTCCCAATTTTCACCGAAAATAAAAACTTCATCCATCAAGTTTTAATCTTCTTCCATTTATAATGCCATTGAAGATCTAATCAATTTGAGTTGAATTTGCATGAATAATGCATTTTAGTCCCAATCCAAAGAGGACTAAAGGAATAGCGCATTACAAACGGCATTGACAAGTTCCTAAATTTGCGCATATACTTCCTAAATTTGCGCATATCAAGTTCCACTGCAAGAGCTTACAATCAATTCATATAGCATGTTCTAAAGTATCTGTTCTGCATCATCAATAAATGGCTCACGGGGGAAGATATCACTTTCTTTTTAGCTTTTTGCGCCTCATTCTTCAATTGCGGTTTTCTCATTCCTCCTCGGACAAGCTACTGCAGGGGCAACTGCTCAAAGATGCGGATCAGCTGGTTTCAGCTTTTGGGAAATTCAGCTTGAAGTTCTTTAGCCCTAGAGATGTAGATAAACGTTACTTAGGAATATTCTACCAAGGAAACGAGCCCGTGTGGGTTGCAAACAGGAACATCCCAATCTTAGATGAATCTGGAAGTCTTACGATAGATAGCAGTGATGGGAATCTGAAAATTTTACAGAGGGAAGGAGATCCTGTTTCCGTAAGTTGGGTTCAAGGAGTGCAAAATACAAGTGCCACTCTACTGAAATCTGGGAATCTTGTCCTGAGATAAATTCAAATGGATCTATAAGACGGTTGCTATGGCAAAGCTTTGATTATCCGACTGACACACTTTTGCCTGGGATGAAACTTGGAATCGACTTGCGAACTGGGCATAAATGGTTTCTGCAGTCATGGATTACCGATATCTCTCCTGCCCAAGGTTCCTTTACCCTTGGTCTGCATTCGAATATCACAAATAAGCTGGTGGTATGGTGGCGAGGGAAAGTCTGCTGGACTGGTGGGCTCTGGCTAAATGAGCAATCGATGTCCCCAAGTTCTTGGACTTCTGGTAACTATGAATTTAGATTCGTTGCAAACGAACAAGAAAAATACCTCACGTATTCTGCAATTGGATATCCCTACAACATTCTGAAAATTCAACCGGATGGAAGCTCAGAGATTCGAGGGCATTTTTTAGACGAAAATGTTTATCAGAAAGATCCTATCTGCAGGTCAGATGCTCTGTTTTTTCTAGGTAAATTTGGTTTCATGTCTGGATATGGACTCAAGCTCGAAGAAAGTGATAACATGAGCGATATTGATTGTGAATTGAAATGCTGGAATAATTGTTCTTGCATTGCCTATAGTAGCACACGTCTTGGTATTGGTTGTGAGCTTTGGGGCAGAGAAGCAAATTTTATGGAATCTGACAGGGAAGTTGTCAATTCACGGTATATACGGATCCTTCAACAGAAAGGTAAGTCTTCATCAGTTCTCTTCCAATATATTGATCCATTATCTGTATTAGCACTTTCACTTGTACATATCTTACGCAGAAATTTATCCTGTTGCGAATGTTGCGAAAAAGAAGAGCCAGTTTCCATTAAAAAATGCCGTAGGAGCCGCTATACTGGTTTCCCTCTTGTGTTACTCAATCTATTTCATATGGAGGATAGTCAAACCAAAAGGTAAACATATTTCTTAGAAGATTGGTAAATCAAACATCTTTCTTGAGCATTTTCTGACAAAATTAGAATGATACTTGATATGTATCTTGGTCAGTCAGCAAAAGAAAGCGCAAGAAGCTTTTACGTAAACTTCGACAGATTTTTTTACGTATCAACCCATATGGGAAAGAGAAAAGAGAAGAAGAAGGTCACGGCATAAGCCACGAGTTGAGGATATTTGATTTTCCAGTCATTTCAGCAGCTACAAATGATTTCTTAACTGACAATAAACTCGGAGAGGGCGGTTTTGGTCCAGTTTATAAGGTACAGGTTTTTGAGTCTTGTTGTGTTAGTATACAATTAGTAATTTTCAGTCATGATCGCAGGGCCAATTACCGGATGGACAACAAGTGGCAATAAAAAGACTCTCCAGAAGATCAGGTCAAGGAATTGTGGAGTTTGAGAATGAAGCTAAAATCATTGCAAAACTCCAACACACTAATCTTGTTAGGCTTTTGGGATGCTGTCTTCATGAAGAAGAAAGGATTTTAGTTTATGAGTACATGCCAAACAAAAGCTTGGATTTATTTATATTTGGTAGGTCTCTTCTCTGATCTGTGAGGACTTCGGTTTTCCGAATCTTTCACTTTTAAACCATTCATTACTACTGATGTTTTAAAATTTGGCAACAGATTCTAGCAGGAAGAACCTATTAAATTGGAGGAAGTGTTTTAGCATAATTGAAGGGATCGCTCAAGGACTTCTTTATCTCCATAAATATTCAAGACTAAAGGTGATCCATAGGGACTTGAAAGTTAGCAACGTTTTACTAGATGAACAAATGAATCCAAAAATATCAGATTTTGGCATGGCTAGAATCTTTCAGGCGCATGAGTCTGTAGCATGCACGAGGAGAGTTTGCGGAACATAGTAAGTATATGCTTAATCTACAACCAATATGCATCCATGTTTTTGTTTCTTCATGAGTTAAAAACAGTGTTCAATCATTTTCAGTGGCTATATGTCTCCAGAATATGCCATAAATGGCACCGTTTCAACTAAAATCGATGTATTTAGCTTTGGAGTCATGGTACTGGAAATTATCAGTGGCAAGAAGAACAATGGTTTCCATGACACACAGCGGCCACTCAACCTTCTAGGATACGTAAGTATGCCATATGGGTACTGAAAGTTAGCGGTATTCTCACTTCGATCTGACCATTATTGGGTGTTAAAACTCACCTGTTTCAGGCATGGCAGCTGTGGAAACAAGGTAAGGGTGTAGAACTTATAGACCAAAAGCTGGGCGAATCATGTTCTCCTCAGGAAGTTCTAAGATGCATTCATGTTGGATTATTGTGCGTACAAGATCAAGCAAGAGATAGACCAACAATGTTTACTGTGGTTTCCATGCTTACAAATGACTCTATGCTTCTTCCGGAGCCGAAGAAACCAGCGTTCTTTATCAATGTTACCGATGAAGAATTAGAAGTTCCTGAAAACAAAGCAGAAAGTTGTTCCAATAATGATGTAACAATTTCAGTGATGGTAGCAAGATAATAAGCTAGTGAATTAATTATCTGAGCTTCCATGTTGATCCACTAGTAGAGAAATACCTTCCTACAATTAGTGGATTTTATTTTTCAAATATTTTTGTTTTGTATAAAAGTATATTAAGTCAAATTTGGAAATCAATTTTGGTTCATATTGTATGTGTTTAAACTTCTTAGAGTTAATCATAGAGAGCAACATAAAAATCATAACTTTCAAAATTGTTGGATTATTGAATTTAATTTACTATCTTTATCAGTGAAATCAATTCAATACACAAACATGGATTTTTTTTCAAGCTTTGAAGGTGTGATGGGACCTCCTTGTGAAAATTGATCCTGGAACCAACATTATTAGAGTCTTAATCTAATAGTATGAGAAATTGCATTATGTGATTATATTTTAAATATTAATCTTATCTGACATTTAGCATTACTTTTTTTTTCAAATATGATTTTGTTATGATGAGAAAGGTGTACTATTTGGTTATATACAAGTGTCAACTGTATGTTAACATAATTTAGATATATAAACTACAATTTCTTCTTCGTTTTGGTAACTTGAATATTCATTATTTGTTTTCAAAATTTTGTTGGATTTAAGTCAAGTTCCTTTTGTTTTATATTACAACCAATTTTTTATTCTAATTCTTTTATTAGATTCTTTTAACAGATGTGTCTCTTTATACATATTGTATAACACGATTCTAACATGAGGTTGAAGAGATTTTAACCTTACCAATTGAAGGGATTTCATTTAAACTATTTAAAAGGAGTTTGAAATTCTAAGTTGAAAGCTTCGAAAAGGAGTAGGATGCTCACTTTTGTTTCATATTTGTGTATAGATACCATCAAGTGAGTTTAGGAATTAGTTGAGAGAGTTTGTGAGCTTGTTTGTTTGAGTTAATCATTGACATTTTGGTGAACTTAGTAAATTTGAAGATTATTAGACTAGGGTCTCGTTAATGTAGGCTATGTGTGTAGCCAAACCATGTTAAAATACTATATCCCCTTTGCTTTTCTGTTGAATAGTTGCTTCTACTGTGTGTTTAATATTTTGTGTGAAAGGAGTCCATTAAATCAAGTTCATTTTGCTTTTACATTATATATGCTCACAAATTGTGTACACAAGTAACTTATATCATATTTGTTCTCGTTTTGGTATTAGAGTGGGTTTTGAATATTTTGTAGTTAATAGATTCACTCAAGCTTGGTTATAGCTCATTTGTTTAAGTTTGTTTGGTTTTTACTTTTTATTTTTATTTTGTCTCTTTTTAGAATGAATATGTTCTGATAAAGTAGTTCAACTACTCAACCACCGATATTAGATAAAACCAAGTTTCCATATTAGAATCTGTAGGCGAAGAAGTTGAAATTGATATGTTGTCTAGGAAAGAGCAATAAAGTCTAAACCTATAGAACAATGGAGTAATAGTAAACTGCAACTATCAAATTGGAACTCTAATACCATTTATACAATTCTTAATATTGTGTCAATTAATCAAATAAAAGTTACTGCTAATTGTGAAATAGCTAAGGATAGTTAGATAAAACTTAGGATTAAGATTGAAAGAACACGAGTGTTAAAAAAAACTATACTTAGGAGACTCATAACATATTTTAAAATTCTAACATTACTCGACTCTGAATCTATTTCAAAATTTCATGAAAAACTTGTGATATTTCAAATGAGTCTTATGCTTTAGGTGAAATGTACTCTAAGCTAAATTTGTTCATAAAGTGTTTGGTTCCCTTCCCGAAAGATTCATTCCAAAAGTTACCTAAATAGAAAATGCCACAATATTGAAGAAATAGACCTAGATAAGTTGATCAATTTTCTTCATATGTACAAAGTCGTATTGAAAAGATGGGACATAAAGAAAGAAAGTACAAGTCTTTCACTTAAACACTTAGTTGAATCTAGTCTGTTTAAAAATGTTAATTTAGAAAATTTAGATTTACTTAACATTCATTTATGTGTAGAACTAACTTTGACACATCAGATTAACACTAACACATTAACCAAACGATTGATTTTAGAACACCTATTGTAGTCTTAGCCTAGTCGCATTATTATTTAGTTGAGAAGGAGACAACAAAGAATTCGGCAAAAACAAATTCAATATCTCTTGCTTTGTTGTTTTATTAATTCCTCAACCCTAATCAATTCACAAGTCAAGCTAGCACTTGGATTTGTCATCCCTTGGCTTCTACACCCTCCGTGGATGTCCTTGTTGCTCTGTATGTATTATATAAGGGTTGTCTTATACTCAGTTTAGGTTTGTAGAAGAATGAGAGAGACCCAGAGGAGCGGATAACTCTGGTATAAATCCAAACTGCTTTTAATCTAAATACACATCAATTCTACAACCTTTTACATACGTGGGTACTTTGGAAAATTTTAGGATTGTTTCCACTGCCTTATATTTTGTATTTGCATGATTTTTCATCATTAAAACCCAACATAATTGACAATAAAGATATTAATGAACCCTTTCAAGTGTTTAAAAAAAGAAAGTTGCGTTATAAGCAAGTATATTTTTAATTTATAAAGTTTGTAACGTTGAAATTTATGTGTTTTATTTCAATTATGTGGTCAAGAGTGTGCTTCAATTGAGTTAAATTGCTTATGTAATACTCTGTTAAGAACAAATTGTGAGACTTTTATTTTTGAACTTCGGAATAATATACCGACGAAAAAATGTTTATATCTTTTGTTTCAGTTTCGTATGATGGTATTTTTAAGTTTTCATCCGTTGTTGGCACTCTTATATTGACACATATAGGAAATATAAGTATAAAAAAGTAATTTCATTACCTCAATTTAACATAGCAATTAGAATATCACGATTTATGATACAGAATAACTTCAAAGCAAAATCCATTCCTTGATCAGTAAACAATAAGGAAGCTCCGGAGGCTCCTCTTGGCAAAAATCTTATTTTTGCCACTTGTCTGGTATGCGTACAAGACCAGGCAAAGGATGACCAAAATTCCCTTGAGACTCTGGTATTTGTCATTAGTAATATTATTTCTCATTCAAAGTCTACACAGAATTTTTTTTTCGTTATTCATGAAATAACAATGTGCCCATTCTCTTCCGAAAAACACCGGAGGCTCTTGTTTGTTGGACAAAGCATGGAAGGTGGTTTGGTTATTAATAAGTTATGGAAGAAATAAGTTACAAGAAGCCCTTTTCACATTTTAATATGTAGAGCTTCGGTGAAAGGACGATGATGACTCGTAAAGTCATAGTCGTTACATGGATCGACACACATCATTGCAAATATTTAAATTAAAATAATATATTAAATGCATGCATTAATAAAAAGGGCTAAAAGACTTAAGTCCACTATTATTTTGTAAGTGATAAAATTTTATTTGTTAATTTTTTATTCAATTTTATCAATACCTTTATAAAATAATTAAAGTACTTTCAACCAAAAAAAAATATAAAAAATATTAAAATATTAAATAATATTAAAAAATTTTTAAAATAATATTTAAATAATTAAAAAATAAAAAACAACAATCACTTGTAAACGGTATGTGGACGAAGCTAATGATGTGCTTTTGTAAAGTTTATGTCTTAAGGTCCATGACAAATTGAGTTTCTCCAACTATTATCCACATTCTCTCAGGTAAACATTCCCACTATACATTTGATATCTTTTCTTTTTGGGTTGGTGGGATAACAAGGCGTGGAGATGGAGGTATCATTTTTTGGCCTTTAGACTACAAATCTTATTGTTCTTCTAGATCTTGATCATTATCATAAAAAATGTCAAAGTCTTCAACAACTCAAATGTCAATTTCAATGTCTTCAATAGGATCACATGATTCTTAAAATTCCTCAATTGTTATTTCTATTCCCTTTAATGGCCTTGAGGAATGGGAAGATTACTTACCCTTTTATTGGATCCTTAACCACAATTCAGTCCCTTCATTATACCATATCTCTCGAGGCTAAGGTATAAAAATAGTATCTATTATAGAAGTTCCTCATAATTATAGTTTGATATCTATCAATACCTCAAACTAGACTTTTACCTAATCCTCCTATAGCCACAAATTACATGGCCATAAACATCTATCAGCCAGCTCATCAAAGATTCTTCCACTTATGCTCAAAAGTGATGAATTAATCAATCATAATCTTCATATTGATCTCTATCTAGTCAATCACCATCTTTATTGTGCCATTGTTATGGTGACTTGTTTGATGACATCAAATTGTACCAATATTGGTATAAAACAGTTAGAAGACTTTAAATCAAAGGACTATATGTACCTGTCGGATCAAAAGGATTAGTTCTATAAACACATGATTCACTCTTTATATAGAATCCTCGTATCAAGTTTGTCCATTGAACAAACCTAGTACATTATAGGAGTTCCTAAATCATTGGAAGGCCATCCATGTAGAAGAATTTGAAAAACTCAAAATAGAGTTAGGGAAAATCAAAAGAGGTTGACATTCTTTTGATGCATATGAGAATAAAATTTGACAGGTATAGTTTTTTTTTTTTTCCAAAATTACATACCCGCGATGGTCAATTCCTTTGTCTTTACATGGCTTAGGTATTGTTATTCTATTTCTCGAAGTGGAATCATATTGGTATCCAAATAGGGTTGGGGGTCCCAAAAATAGTTAGAGCAAGAAAAAATGCTAGCTATTTACTATACACAGGTGTGTGTTTTAGGAGTATACAAGTGTGTTCGTGTTTTAGTGAAAAGGAAAAAGGTGTTTAAGTTAAAGTTTCATCTCATATTTGTAGAAAATATGATACATGACTATGCATACGAAATGTGTAAGGTCGAGCTTTATCATATTAACCACACACTGTCATATAGCTATTACATAAAACAATCAGCAACTGAAAAGTGGCACACACACCTTTACACTCAAGAACC
Source organism: Anacardium occidentale (assembly GCA_026122585.1). Lineage (NCBI taxonomy): Eukaryota > Viridiplantae > Streptophyta > Magnoliopsida > Sapindales > Anacardiaceae > Anacardium > Anacardium occidentale. The sequence continues at coordinate 26,944 of JAJEJH010001377.1, forward strand.
ATCTGATGCGTGATCATGTGCAAGCATAATTCAATCCACGTGTGCATACTCTTACACGTGCCACTAGCTTGGCTCATGAAAGTGCCTTAAACAACTCTCCTCAATTAGGTTGGGTTGCCCAATTACATTTTGGGTCAATTTATGGTTGGACTTGATTTGGTTGACTTTGATTGGGTTGGTAAGATCCGTTTAAATTAATTGGTCAAGTTATCAAGTTCTTTCAACCTACAAATCGATAACAATTCTGACAACTCAGGTCACCGTTGTCATTTATCCATGTGCTTCAATTTTAGAGGGGAATCAATGGCCAACTTTTGTTGGTGTATTTTAGAGATTTCATCACACCCATACATGCGCTAGAAATTGCGTCCTAGAGCAACAACCACACTTGACTGCCGATTATCATTTTTCAATCCATTCTGACGTCAATTGGACTTACCGGTTGACAGGCGATGGGGGAGAGGGCATGATTCATGCCTCTAGTGGCTTAGCCGCCTCCAATTTTGCCTCAAATCATGACAAAATTATGGCCGCACGCAACAGTTTTTTATGCCTAATTTTAGCCAGAAAGCCATATCGAATACTATAATCGAATGTTCCAGGCTCAAATTCACTACTTAATTTCTATAATTCAGGATTATAAAATTATAATTTGAGGATTTGTTTCCTCAATTAAAACCCTACAATTGAAATTGAATCAACATTGATCCTAATTTGAAAGTTTAAACCCTAATTTCATATTCTATAATCACAATTTTAATTTCGAATTTTTGGATCCTATAACCTATCATGTCTTGCTCTTACATAAATTAAATATATTCAATCAATTCGTAAAATCATGGCATAGTTTTAAAACACTCAATGAATTTTTTTTCCTTATTCATGATATAACATGTACCCCCTTCTCTTCCGGGAGGTTTTTGTTTGTTGGACAAAGCATGACAGGTGGTTTGGTTATTAATAACTTTAGAAATAAATTATGGAAGTCCAGAGTTTCGGTGAACAAAAGGACGATGACTTGTGAAGTCAAAGTCATTGCATAGACTGATAGATATCAATATCATTGCAAGTATTCCAATTAAAATAATAATATTAAATGCATGCATCTCGAGAAAAATCATCAAACTAATTCTCTCTTCCAGTTGGTGGTTGTGGGGCACTGCTAATTGTCTGCATTAGACCCTCTGAAACTGTGGATAGCTGGGAACATTCAAAACTAATAAAAGTCTTCTAAATTTTCCAAGAAAAGCAATTAACAGTATTCTTCCAAGAAAAGTCTTCCATTGCTCTTGCATGCACTTCTTAATTCATTGCATGAGCGTGTACACGAGCAAAATGTGTTTCTCCATCTACACAATGGCAAGAAAAGGAAGGAATGAAATGCTCTTCAGCTTTTCATTTCTTATATTTCTGCTGGGGGGATCTTATTCTCAGACAGATAAATTACTTCAGGGCCAACTGCTTAAAGATGGGGATCAGCTGGTTTCTCCTTTTGGGAACTTCAGGTTGGGATTCTTTAGCCCTGGGGATACGAGAAACCGTTACTTAGGAATATGGTACCATAGGCCTAAAGATAGGATCTTAAACGCCGATAGTCAGTATACTTACTTTCAAGATTCTGATTGCGCATACAGATATCAAGTTGCCGTGCACTATGCACAGAAGAGGCTTCAGCCAGTGTGGATTGCCAATAGGAATTATCCAATCTCAGACAGATCCGGAAAACTTATAATAGACAGCGCTGATGGCAATTTGAAAATTTTGCACAGCAGGGGAAATCCTA
>JAJEJH010001378.1:0-28710 GCA_026122585.1 Anacardium occidentale
TACTTCCTTTGAGATAGGAAAATGCCTTTCTTGCTTTTAGTCACTTCTATTCCTAAAAAGTATTTTAACGGACCCAAGTCTTTGGTATGAAACTTGGTCTGCAGGAAGGTTTTGAGAGAAGTTATTCCTGTGTAATCATCTCCGGTAATGACAATGTCATCAACATAAACAACAAGTAAAATGATCCCAACAGTAGATTTTCTGTAAAAGACTGAATGATCACACTTGCTCTTCTGTAACCCAAACTCCTGAACCACCTCACTGAATTTTCCAAACCAAGCGCGAGGACTTTGCTTCAAGCCATACAAAGATTTCTTCAACTGACATACCTTACCATACTCCCCCTGAGCAACAAAACCTGGTGGTTGCTCCATATAAACCTCCTCGACAAGATCACCATGCAAAAAGGCATTCTTTATATCTAGCTGATGTAAAGGCCAATTCTGAGAAGCCGCTAAAGAAATGAACAAGCGAACAGAAGTGAGTTTGGCCACTGGAGAGAAGGTGTCTGAGTAATCAACTCCATAAGTTTGAGCAAACCCTTTGGCCACCAATCTGGCTTTAAGTCGAGCCACCGAACCATCTGCATTAAATTTGACTGCAAACACCCACTTACATCCTACGGTCTTTTTTCCTTCAGGTAAATTGACGAGATTCTATGTATGATTATCATCCAGAGCCTGTATTTCTTCAATCATAGCCTTGTGCCAGCCCGGATGGGATAGAGCTTCTCTAACTGTCTTTGGTATGGAAACAGAGTCTAGAGAGACAATTAAAGATCTAGAAGACGAAGATAAGTGATCATAGGAAATAAAATTAGTAATGGGATATTTAGGAAAGGTGTACTGTCGTTTACCTTTACGAAGACTAATAGGCAAATCAAGATCATCTGGTGGAGGATCAGATGACGAAGTAGCTGGTGCCGGGCATGTATCATGGTGGTCTGGCCTCCGTGAATAGACTCTGACAATAGGCGGCTTCACAGGATCTGTAGGTACAATGGTCTGCTCACTTAAACAATTCATACCCTCTAATTGCTCAACATTAGCACTAGGAACAGCATTATCCTTAGATGGTTCAACAGAAACCGAAGTAGACAGACTATCAACAAGGATTCTGTCCTCAGAACTTGTTGGCTCAATTGAGACTGAAGAGTAGAGCTTATACTTTAACCAGTCATCATCCTCCCCCTGATTACTAGACTTCGATTCTGAAGCGAAGAATGAAATGTGTTCAGAGAAGACAACATCTGTTGATACCAAGTATTTGTGGAGATCAGTAGAGTAGCACCGGTAGCCCTTCTGTAGTCGTGAATAGCCCAAAAAGACACATTTAAGGGCTTTAGGATCCAGTTTAGTAAGATGAGGCCTCACATCACGAACGAAACAAGTACTCTCAAATATTCGTGGTTCAACTGAAAACAAAGGCTTGGTAGGAAAAAGGACACTATACGGAACATCTCCGTTGAGCACTGGAGAGGGCAGTCGATTTATCAGAAAACAAGCCGTAGAAATAGCATCTGCCCAAAATGGCTTAGGAACTTTCATTTGAAATAACAATGCCCGAGCAGTCTCAAGGAGATGTCTATTTTTCCTTTCAGCAACTCCATTCTGAGCAGGGGTATCAGTACACGACGATTGATGAAGGATGCCATGTTGGTTCATGTAATTCTGAAACGTGTCTGACATATATTCTTTAGCATTATCACTCCTTAATATATGCACAGAGACATTAAACTGAGTTTTAATTTCAGCACAGAAATTAGAAAAATGACCAAACACTTCAGAACGATTTTTCATAAAATAAATCCAAGTCATTCGAGAGAAATCATCCACAAAAGTAACAAAATATTTGAACCCAGTTTTAGATAAAACAGGACATGGTCCCCAAACATCAGAATGGACCAACTCAAAAGCAAATTCAGCTCGCTTATTAACTCTAGGACTTAACGAGCTTCTATGATGTTTCGCAAAATGACAGGACTCACAATCCACTGAAGATACATCATGAAACTGAGGACACAACTTCTTCAATACTGGCAAAGAAGGATGACCCAACCGACAATGAGCTTCAAATGGAGAGGCAACACTAAAACACGCAACTGAATGAGATATCCATGCATCAAGAATATAAAGACCATCAGATACATGCCCTTTACCAATAGTCTGCTTCGTCATAAGATCCTGAAAAAGACAGTAATCAGGGAAAAATGAGATACAACAATTAAGGTCTTTTGTGAGACGACTGACAGAAATTAGATTGAACGCAAGACTAGGTAAACTTAATACAGAGGATAAGGTAATAGAAGAAGTAGGTTTCACAGTCCCCGAGCCCTCGACAATATAATTGGACCCATCAGCTATTGTTACTGGAGATGGTGTTGTGTGAGAGCGAAAACTGGAAAAGATTTTGGGATTACCTGTCATATGATCTGTGGCACCGGAATCAATTACCCATTTGTTTGAGGAGGAAATAAGACTCCTTTTACCTGACTCAAAATCAGCTGATGATGTTTCTTTCACAGATTCTTGACGTTGAGACAATTTGACATACTCATCAACTGAAATTGTGACTGTTTTCTCAGAAGATGAACTAGAAGTTGCAGCAACAGTAGCCACAGTATTCTGATCTCTCTGGTTGCGATTATGTAATTTCTTACAGTAACGCTTTGTATGTCCAGGCTCTTTGCAATAATAACAAACGATCTCACTAGTTCCTCCATTGTTACCCCCTCTGTCTCCTCTATTATTATTTCTCCTGCCGGTTTCACTCCCCCTTCCTCTGTTAGCAACAAGAATACTACTTTGCTGATTAGACGAAGTAGACTCTGTACGAAGCACACGACTAAACACCTCTTGAAGAGAAGTAATCTCGGTACCAGCGAGAATCTGGGATCTAGCTGTGTCAAACTCAGATGGAAGGGCACCCAAGAAACTCATCACCGCCATTTGTTCCTTTTGAGCCTGCTGTACTTTGATGTCTGAACTAAAAGGCAGTAGCGTATTTAGTTCCTCATATGTTTTCTTGAAATCCATGAAGAAGGCTGTAAGAGATTTGGCTTCCTTTTCAGGACGATAGAAAGCCCTACAAACGTCATAAATCCTGGATATATTGCCTTTCCCAGAGTATAAAAATTCAAGATAATCCATAAGCTCTTTCACAAACTCACAATGATTAATCAAGCCAAGAACTTCACTTTCAATAGAATTACGAATCTGTAAAATGAGACGAGCATCTTCCCTTAACCATAATTTTCTAGTGTCATCAGTGGGGGGGTCATTAATCAAATGATCATCTTTATCAATGCTACGCATATAAATCCTAACAGTTTTGCTCCAATCTAAATAATTTGTGCCATTCAATTTATGCTCTGCAATTTTAGACAATACTGGAACCATTTCTCCTACGTGAACCTTAGTATCAACCATTGTGCAAACACCAGATTACTAATTAACCCAAACAACAGAAGCAACACGACTAAGAAGCCAGAACCTGAACCAAAGACAGCAACTGATGAAGACACAATCTGAACCGAAGGCAATTAACCCAACCAACAGAAGCAAATAAGGCTAAGACACCAGAACCTGAACCGAGGGCAGCAACTGATGACTACACAGCTTGAACCGAAGGCAGCAAGCTTGAACCGAAGGCAGCAAGACAACACTCGCCTTCAAATGAATTCGAAACAGCAAGTTAACACCAGAATAATGCCGGAAATGCTAAGACGTCGCCGGAGGATGATCCGGACAGCAAACGACTGCTCCACGCGCCTCCACGCACCGACGCGTGAAAAAGGGACAGAAACTAGATCTGGTCGCCGGAAAACAGGGACTGGCCGGTCTTCTTGTTCTGATCCACCCTAGGCAGGCGGTGTGATGATCTAGTCACGCGTGAAGCTCACTCGCAACAGATCCGGTCGTCGGAAAGCAGGGGAACAGTTCTGCTCTGATACCATGTAACTTATAAAACAGAAGGCTTAAGGCTTAATTCTCCATACTTTATTAATCTGAATCAATAGCCTATTTATACATATATACAGATTTACATGATCTATACATTATAGGAAATATACAAGTTAGTATCCCTATAAATCTGCATTCCCTACAAATTAGCATTCCTCACTAGGTAAGGATATCTATACATGCTGTATTAACAGTTGTTTTATTCTCTTTTGTAGTTGATAGGAGAAGGTTTACCTTATATAAATCTGTTTTACTAAGTGGTGTTGATGTAATTTCATATCTAGTTGCTTTGCCTCCTATAAATAGAGGCCTAGATGTTGTTGATAGTATGAATTGATAAATAATAATGACTATTTCTCAATTTCTGTGTTTCTCCTTTAGCTCTACTCGTTTTTGTCATGTTTATATTTCTTCTCAGATTTCTGCTCTTTCTTGCTTTCTCTATCTTATGCTACACTCTGTTCTCTATTACTTATATTCAAAGGTCCCTGACTGAGTAATTTCAGTTTTTCCTTTGGGACAGGAGGCAGCTTGGAAATTGCTGTATGAGTTGCAAAATTCTGCAGAGTTGAAATCTAGTAAGTTTCAGTGTACTCTCCCTTTTTGTACAATGCTATAATCCAAAAGTTGGTTAAAGCGAGCTGCATTATTTCATGGCCTATAAATTCTAGTTTCTTTGTCTTGCCTGAAAATGGCCGGTGTCTAATATAGATCCATCATGCGTCTGGGATGGGTGGGGGTTATGTTCTTTTTTCAATGCGTCCAAGATTGCGTCTAGAGTAGGGGTGGAAAAAACCGGTTTGATTTGGTTTTTAGGCCAATCCAAACCAAACCATACTTGTCATTTTTTTAAAATTGAACTGGACCTTACCATTTTAAATAAAAAACTGCACTGAAAAATATCAGTTTGGTTTTGTTATGATTTTTGGGGCTTTCTTTTGGTAAAATTTTGTTTGAATAATAATAATTATCAATGAATATTTTATTACCTATTAGTGGTTACATAGCGAAGAAGTTATGTTTATTAGCATGACATAACATAAAAAAAGTCTAGACATACTTATTAACATACCTTTAGGGAAAACCAAATAGTACCAAACCAAATTGTCGGATACTAGAAAAAATCTACAAATATTAACATATGTTTGATGGTAATGACTGGTGAGAAATTTTTTTAAAATATTAGCTTTTCAATTTTTTTATGGTAGCAAGAAAATTGACACATCAATTTTGGTTCTCCTCCAAAACAATAGAGATCTAGTTGGTAATCTCTGATTTGGTGAGAGATCCATTTTTCCGCATATAGGTGACGACATGAGTTTTGAGAAGCTGATATTTCCACATGTAGGTGATAACATGAGTTTTGTCAATGTGATGAGAGACTCACCTTTCCACATGTAGGTGTCTATGTGAATTTTCCAAAATGGTGATGTTGACTCCATGGCTTAAAAATTATGTTGGCAAAATTGCTCAACTTTGCTACCATGAAATGAGATTTGAAATAAATAACTCATTCAAATTCAACTCATTTGGATAATCATTAATATATGCACAAGGAGAGCTCTAATAAGCACTAGGATTCTCTAACAAGAAAATTGATGTATGCCAAATATAAAACCAAATAATCACTAGGCTTTCTAACCATGAAGTTAAGTATAAAACTATTAGGAAACACAATTTGTGTAAAATAAGAAACGATTAAGGATTTTAAATTCCTAATAAATAAGGATCCTTTATCCTTAATATAGAGGGATATCAATCTTAAATCAGTAGAGATTCTTCTGGACTTTTCAATAGTAGTTGTAAAGATTCAAGGTTGAAGTGATCAATACTCTAGAAGTTTAAAGTTTTGAATAAATTTCTAATTAATCCATATGAATGAAAATGTACAACAATAGATAGGAATTACATCAATGTATAATATGGAACTAAATATTACATAATATTTATATTCCAAATTTACATATTCTAATTGATGTGTTCTTAATTTGTACTATTCAACACTCCCCCTTCAGCTAAAGCATATAGATCATATGCACTAAGTTTGTTACAAATATAAGTAATATGAAAACTTCTGAGGGATTTAGTAAAGATATCTGCTAATTGATGATTGGAACTAACATGAGTAATTGTAATACACCCAGATAGAATTTTTTTTTGAATAAAATGATAATTAATTTCTATATGTTTAGTCCTCACATTAAACACAAAATTAAAGGCAATATGAAGAGCAACTTGATTGTCACAAAATAATCTCGTTTGTGAAATTTCTACAAATATGCAATAATATATAGGAATTACATTAATAGATAATAGGAAATAAAATATTACATAATATTTATATTCTTAATTTATATGATCTAATTGATCTATTCCTAATTTGTATAATTCAACACTCCTTAAGCTGGAGCATATGGATTATATGTACCAAACTTATTACGAATGTAATTAATATGAGGACTCTTGAGGGATTTAATAAAGATATTCGCCAGTTGATCATTGGAACTAACATGAGAAGTGGCAATACACCCAAATAATATTTTTTTTCAAATGAAATGACAATCAATTCCTATATATTTAGTTCTCTCATGAAACATAGGATTAAAGGCAATATAGATCATATGCACTAAGTTTGTTACAAATGTAATTAACATATGGACTCTTGAGGGATTTAGTAAAGATATCCGCTTGTTGATCATTGGAACTAATATGAGTAATGGTAATACACCCGGGTAGAACTTTTTTCCAAATGAAATGACAATCAATTTTCGTATGTTTAGTCCTCTCATGAAACATAGGATTAAAGGCAATATGAAGAGTAGCTTGATTGTTACAGAGTAATCTTATTTGTGATATTTCTGCAAATTTTAGTTCTTGTATTAGTTGCTTCAACTAGATAAGCTCGCAAGTCGCCAAGGCCATTGCACGATATTCTGTTTCGGCATTTGACCAAGCAACAACGTCTTGTTTCTTACTTTTTCAAGAGACAAGGTTTCTTCTAACCAAGATACAAAAACCTGAGGTAGATGTTTTATTTGATCGTGCATTTGTCTAATCAACGTCAGAGTACCTAATGATTTGTATATGACCATGATTCTCATATAACAACCCTTTGCTAAAAGTACTCTTAATATATCTCAAAATTCGAATCATGTCATCCCAATAGCTCTTGCATAGGGACAAAAGAAATTGATTGACCACACTAACTGAGAAGGAAATATTAGGTCGAGTGATAGTTAGGTTGTTAAGTTTTCTAACTAATCTTCGACACATTTTAGGGTTTGTAAGCGACTCCTATTGTCCATTTAAAAAATTTGAATTGGGATCCATAAGAAAGTCTATAGGTTGACAATTTAACATCTTTGTTTTCTTTAGAATATCCAACACATGCTTTCTTTGATATATAACAATACCAGAACTAGATTGAGCCACTTCTATACCAAGGAAGTATTTTAGTTGCCTCAAATCTTTGGTCTAAAAATGGCAAAACAAGTGTTTCTTCAACTGCTCAATACCTTTTTTGATCACTCACTATAATGACGTTGTCATTAACATAAACAAGAAGGTAGTTACATTTTCCTGATGACTTATGCTTATATAATATAGAATAATTTGGCTCACATCAAACCATACCAAACTCATGAATGACTGTACTAAATGTCCAAACCAAGCATGAGGGGACTGCTTTAAACCATATAAAGAGCGAAGAAGCTTACATATCAAGGAAGACTCCCCTTAAACAACAAGTTTAGGTGGATGCTCCATATAAATTTTCTCTTGAAGCTCACCATGAAATAGGACATTTTTGATGTCTAATTGGTATAGAGGCCACCGACGGATAGCCACCATAGATAAGAATAACCTTATGGAAGACATTTTAGCCACAGGGAAAAATGTTTCATAATAGTCCAACCTCTTAGTCTGAGTATACCCTTTGGCTACTAATCGTGCCTTCAACTTATCAATCTGACCATTTGAACCAATCTTTATTGTATAAATCCAACAACTAACAGGTGAATATCCTGGAGATAACGGAACCAATTCCTAAGTATTATTGTTGTGCAAGGTAGTCATTTCCTTAAATATAGCTTCACGCTATTGGGTGTTGGAAAGAGTCTTATGAACAGTTTGAAGAATAGATATAGAGGAAATGGAGGACACAAAAGCAAAAAAAAGGAAGAAAAGTGATGATAAAATTATAAATAGGATGAGGGTTGCGAGTGGAGCGTGTACCTTTATAGATAGCAATTGGAAACTGATCATCAGGGGATAGGATCACTATAGGACAAAAGGTTGGAATAGGTAGCTTGTCAACAGAAGTCTCAAGGATAGGACCAAGGGAAATGTTAGGATCAGGAAAAGGAACAAGAGCCCGATTTGGTGGAGACAAGGATGCATTCTTAGGACTCTGCAGGATAGGCATAGGATCAAGAGTTTGATTGAGAGGAGATGATATATATGAAACCGGTAGGGACTCAGCTATGGGTGTGGTGTTTAAGGATGACAAGAAGAAGGGTAATGACTCAAAAAAGGTAACATCGGTTGACAAAATGTGTTGTGGGAGAATAACATTGATAACTTTTTTGGGAACGGGAGTAATCTAAGAAAACATAATTGATAGACTTGGTAGACAATTTGTCCTATCCTGGAGAGAAGACGTGGACAAAGCAAGTACAGCCAAAGACACGACGAGGAAAAGAGAAGAACAAGAATAAGGTGTTTTATTTTGTAAGATAGAGAAGACATTCGATTAATCAAGTAATAGGTAGTGAGCATGATATCTGCTAAAAAATGTAAGGGAACCTGGGGTATAAGAACAAGAACATTGATGGAGTATTCCTTGTGAAGATAAAAATTCAGAATGGAGCAAAAAAGTATTTTTGAGCATTATCACTCTGTAAGATACGAATAACAGTGTTAAATTGCGTTTTAATTTCTACACAAAAAGATTGAAATATGAAAAATAACTTTGAGTGATTTTTCATTAAGAACAATCAAGTGCAACGAGAAAAGACGTCAATAAAAGTAACAAAATGCTAGAAACCTAAGGTAGACGTAACTCGACATGGATCCCACACATCTAAATGAAGTATTTCAAAGGAAGATGCAACCCGTTTATTGACTCGTTTTGGAAAAGCACTATGAACATGTTTTTTAAGCTAACATGACTCACAATTTAAAAAAGACAATTAAAATAGACTTGGAATCATCTATTGTAGTTTTATTAAACTAGCATGACCAAATTGATTGTGAAGGAGAGTTGGATCCTCAAAGAGAGTGCAAGCTACAAGAGAAGGAGGTAAGTGAAAATGATAAAGACCTTGTGACTCACGACCTATGCTAATCATTCGTCCCGTGTTACGGTCTTATAGAACAATAGTTTTATTAGTGAAGGTAATAGAACAATTTAAGGACTAAGTGAGTTTACTCACTGATATAAGATTAAATGGATAATAAAAAATATATAAAACTAAGTTTAAAGGTAAAGAGGAAAGTGGTTGGGCAATACTTATTGCTTGAACAATTTTTTTGAACCCATTAGCAAGTGTAACAAGGGGTGGCGATGTGGTATGAGAAAAATGTGAAAGTAGATGAGAGTTGCTAGATATATGAGTGAAAGCTCTAAAATAAAAAACCCAAGGTCCTTTAGAGGAGGAATGAGTGAGGCATGCAACTAAATTACTCGAGTGAGCAACGGAAGCAATGGAAGAGGACTATTTATAGGCTTAATATTTGAGATATTCCTCGTAATTTACACTTGTAAGAGATAAGGATGGTCTTATGATGATTTAGAAGGGAAAGTAGATGAATTAGTATGAACCACATTAGCAACCAGGTAGGTTGTCCATGTAATTTATAGCACTTTTCTCTAGGATGTCCCTATTGATGACAATAAATACATTTGGGTCTCCTTTTATCACGGTCCTCTTGTTCTCTTATGTTATTTTGAGTCTAAGAAGCTAAAGCTAAAGAATCTATTGTAGTTGACCTGATGGCATTGTTTGGAGCAGAAACCTGAAGAAGTCAAGCAACCACATCATCCAGAGTAGGCATTATAGAACTAGCAAGAATTTAATCTTTGACTGGTGCAAGCTCAGGATTCACTATGGCCAAGGTGAGTACCATGAAAAATTTATCCCTTTTTGCAAGTTCCTCTATTGTAGACTTCTCAACAGGTATGAGAGAATTAAATTCAACTTTAAGTGATGTCATCCTACCAAGAAATTTAGACATGTTCATACTTTGTTGTCTCATATTAACAATACTTGATACAATAGAGTACAATCTTTGGATGTCATTTGTGTATAAGAGCTTAGCCTGATTTTGGATATTATAATAGTTTTGATAGGTTTTATAGATGGGATACAAATGAGGAACAATTGATTGTTAGAAAATGTTACAGAGAAGGGCATCGACCTTGTTCCACTCAGTTGCAACTTTATATCTTAAATCTGTAATTTTTGTAGTTAAATGATTCTCTAGGCCTTGTCATATAATTATTGCTCCCTACTAATTTGTTATTTGTAATCATTGAAAAAGAATTGAAAGAGAACATGGAACCTAATTTGGAGCTTTCAAATGACATACTGTGCAAACTGAGCAATGACGGAACTTGAAAAACATCAAATGCCTGCTAATTGAACCTTAAGAGAGTTGAATGATCCAAAGACAAGCTTAACTCGAAGAAGGCAGTAGTCTGGTAAAGAATGAGATCCTAATGAAATTTGGTGACTTTAGGTTAAAAAACAGATTTTCAGGCGACGAAAAGTTCCTTTAGTAGCACATCCAATGACGGGTGATGGCGAGATGCTAGGATAGAGGTCATTGGAGTTGTTTGAGAAGGATTTCGGTGGCGGTGAAGCTTCACACTCTCTAGAAAAAGAGATCGGTGATGGAAACACCTGGAGATTCCATCAGCGTTTTTGTGCCAAGGTTTCCAGTGATGAGCTTTTAGGGTTTGGCCTGTCAAGTGCGGTCGGTTATAGAGATGAGCTAACAGTCACCTGAAACAAAGCAAAACACGATAATTAGAAAAGCAAAAAAGTTTGTTGGAGAAAAATTGAGTAACTAAAGATGCAAGGCTTCCCCAAAAGCACAAAGTAGACTGGAGGTGTAATGGTCTTTGAAAAATATTGAGTGGTAAGCCAAACTTAAAAGCTGATCAACGGCTCTGATACCATGTAGAAGTTTAAAATTTTGAATAAATTTCTAATTAATCTATATGAATGAAAATATACAACAATATATAAGAATTACATCAACGTATACTAGGAAACAAAATATTACACAATATCTTCTAATTGATCTATTTCCAATTTGTACAATTCAACAAATACCAACTTTTGAAAGACGAAAACTTAAACTCAAATTTTCATAACGCAGCAACATCTGCATTAATAGCAATAAGCTTGACCAATAAAGCCAACTTATGAATGACAAACCTAGAAAATCTTCCACACTACCAGTTGAACAAATTCTTATAGGCCAGGTGACCAAGTTGTGTCGCATCTACTAGAAGGGGCCAAATACCTTGCTTGGAGAAGAATAATCACTGGTACCAGCATTTGAACCAGTGATAGGCAAGCTGAGATACGCATTCACCATTTTAAGGGAGCTGTTGATCAAGGATTAATTTAAATTGGAAATGATTGCTTATTATTCCAGAATTAATGGCATTATTAGTGTTAGGATAATTTATTTATTTTGAAATTAGAGATTATCATCTTTGTTTTTGAATTAGTTGTTTACTTTCAATCTAGTCCTGTTGTATGAAGTATAAATTGATAACTAGGCCAATTTACTAAGTTAGAACAGGGTATTTGTCAAGAATCTTGGTTCTTATTTTTCACACTAATGCATTTGGCAAATGCAAAAGTTGTTCTAGAAAATTATAATCAAGGGTAACGGAATGAGGTCAATAGGTTGATGAGGTGAAGAACCATAAATAACCATTAAAGGACTCTTGTTATATGGTTTATGAGCAATATTATCATATGAAAATTGAAATATGAGAAGACAAAGATCTCATGTATTAGTGTTTTGACCTATAAAAATTGAAGTAACTTTAGTTTGACAATCCGTCTATGAATTAGGATGTAGTCAATAGGCTGATGAGATGACCCACTATGATTTAGGTTTCTTGGGAATCAAGACTTGATTATAGCTTGCAAGATCTGCATCACGTTGTTTAATTCTCTCAGGGGGAATTGTTTAAATGTAAACAATTTAGAAATGAGATGGTTTAATTTGTTTTCAACATAATTTTCTTAGTCCAGAATATATAGCTGTGTTTATCATAAATTTGAATCGAGTCGTTTAGGATTTTCTAGAAACGATGCATTTTGTTGTTTTCTGGGAATTGTTACACTGTACATGTTTGCTAATACATAATTGGAGCCCAGTGTTGCTAGTAGTCAGCTGCTGTATTAACTGCAGGTATTCATTTGACTATTTTCATTTTTATATGAGTGGAGAACTTGTATGTGAATTTTTTATTGTAAAAATAAAATGAATAAAATTTACGACAATCTTGATGGTTTGCCATGATGAATGCACAAAGTCTTGCATAGATGGTACACTTTGATTCCATGCAGATCTAATCTTTCTCTATAGTTGACCATGTGATTTTACTTGTTGATTTTATGCAGTTTCAAGTTCTAGAGTAGGTTCTAACAACCCTTGCATCCCTAGAGGCTATGAGCTGACATTGAGTAGTAGTGATGGGAAACTGATTAAATCTCATGCTGGTGGGAACTTTTCTGCCTGTAGATTAGAAGCTCTAGCTTTGTTGAAGAGAAAAGGTACCTTCTCTCTTTCATCTTTTTTTATCTAACTTTGTTATGTTGTTATATAGTTTTACCTTTATCCTCTGCTTGTTGGGGTGACAACGTACCAGCTCCTTTGATCACTCATTTCACCTGAGCTGATATCTTATACTTTCTGCTTCATAAATGTTTTTTTCTTTTTAATTTTTCTGATCTTGCATCTTCAAGTGAATGCAAATAAAGTGCTTGTGGGAAGACCTTATTACTGGAGTGATGAGAGTCCCATTGTGGACAAAATATTTTAACAATGCTTATATTAGATATCTGGACAAAACTGTCCTCAAGTTTAAAATATTAAACATCATTAATAATATAGTATGTTTTCACTATTATATTAACCTAATATATAATATTTTACATTTACCAAATAATTTATTGTAATGAGAAGATAATTCAGTTTTTGTTTTATAATTTACACGGAAAATTTGTTTTTATTCTAATAATTATTTGATAATTATATAATAAGAATTTAAAGTATTTTAATAAAGTTTAAAAATGAAATTGTGTTTGTACCAAACAGAGAATGGGCATTCCTATTCCCATTCACTTACCCATGTCATCCAATCAAACATACCATCATAGTATATATCTCTAGCCTTCATCCATCTGGTTTTACTAATGTTGCTTTATGTGAGTGCATATCTTGTGTAATTTTAATTTATAGTTCTTGTTTTTATGTGGAAGTATGGAGTTTGAGTTTTTATCCTCTTTATGTGATTCTCGCAGTTGAAAGCACTTTTCTAAGTTCTGTAAAATGTCATACTCTTTCAGTGATGCTATTTCATTACCTGTTCAGATAAATGCTCACATCCACGTTGCCATATTCTTGCTTCCCTCTTTTCAAGCTTACAAGACCAGACTGTTTCACCAGAAAATTTCTTCTATAGTTCTGAGGTTTGTAAATTATGATGTTAGATGTAATTCATTGGTCAGAACTTCAATTTATATAATTTCATTATTTGCAATTTGTGGGCTGCGTTTGATACTTTAGATCTTTGAGGCAGTGACTCTCTTATCTGAATGTTTTGCAGCTGAGCAAGGTAAAGATTGTAATATAATGGAGTGCTTAAAGAAAATATATTATATATATGTGGCAATTGTAGACCTCTCCCTGCAGTGGCTGTTTTATCTGAAAAGTTTTTCATCATAGTTGTATAGATCCAAAATATCTGTTTCAAGGACATAAATAAAATTTTATGCATTTTGTGTACGTGGATTATGTCTGATGGTAGGCCTTGAAACAATTCTAATTTACATGAACTAATGCAACCAAAATGTTGATGGTTACCTATTAGTTCACGTCATAAATCTAGACAAGTTGCTATCCTAAGAACTGTAATTCATTTATCTTCTAAGTTATGCTTATCTACCTTGATGCAGTCTCTAATACATTGTTTCATCTTTCATATGTAAACAAAGCAACCCTCTGAAGTGAATTGTTGGGAAATGGAAGGCTTTTCACACAAGTGAAATGTCTTTCTAGAATTATTTTATTGCATTTTAAGTCAGTGACATCCATATGCCAAGAAGTGATGTCACCATTTACTAGTGTTATTCTAGATGGAAACATAATCTATTATGGTAAAATTCTATAATTCAACGCTGATTTCTGTTAAATATATTATTACTTAGCTTGAAATTTGTTTCTCTTTGGTTCTTAATGTAGTTGCTATTTTTGGAGTTATAACTTATTCGAACTTTTTTCAGCTTTTTGGGCTGGTTCCTAGGACTTCTTTGATTGAAATGGAGGCATTTGGAAAACATTACTGCGAAAATGATTGGGGTGAACTGAAAAAACAACATCATGGCATTGATGATATAGATTTGCTGAGATACTGTTTCTTTTCTGCATTTGCGGTGGCTCTGTTGCATGAAAGTGTTGGAATCCCTTTGCATGACAAAAGGTATTTTTCTCTCATTGTGTTTGAATAAGCATGATAGCATTCTTGTCTTTGTTAATTCAGATATTATCTCAATGAAGCTCTTATTGTATTTTGTCTCTTCATCGTACTTTTACTGTGTTACCATAATATTCTCTTTCACAGCCACTTATCTTCGGTCATTCAGTGGTTCATTTATCTTGATAAAATGTTGTAAGTGATGTTGGTAGTATTAATTTCACTCTACCTGTTCTTAAAATACTGTAGTGTAGTATTTTGCCAGATGAAAAGATATAGTCAATACAACTATAGGAATCTCATCAAGTTCCATTGAAGACTTTGTTAACCAAATAATTTTTTAACAAGTTTGTTTGATACTCGTCCAATTTAATGTTTCATTGCCAATAGTAATCACATTCTACTAAAATCTCTATTCAATTGAGAAATTGAAATCTGTATACTTAATTGGTATTAAATCCTTTCCTTTGGTAGATAAGAATATACTCACTTATTCCTCTAAGATTCTTGAGTATATCTTTTACTTCTACTCAATTGAGGAATTGAAATTTGTATACCTTATTCGTATTAGATCCTTGTCTTCGGTAGATAAGTATACAGTCACTCATTCTTCTAAGATACTTAAATATATCTTCTACTTGGTCCCTGGTTCTTTTCTTTGATTATTAATCATACCTATTACAAAATATATATCTGGTCTAGTGCATAAATAATACATGAGACTACCAATGGCTTAAGCATAAGAAATCTTCTCTATGTGCTCTTCCTTTTCCAAGAATCTAAGATCATTGATCCTTAGAGAGAGCAATTCTATGCCTGAAAGGAAGAAAAACCTTTCTTGGAATTATGCATTGAAATGTTTACCAAGATTTTGTCAATAATTGTTGCATTGCTAATTATGAGATGCTAAACCTATTACATTCAGCCATCTCATTTTTAGGGTGAGCGGGTATGGGTAAACTCTTAAAAATTATGGAACTGGAACCGAAACTGGAAGTTGGAACCTGTAAGGTCGTTGCCTACTTGGAATGGACCTTGTATGTTACTGTTCCTATCCGGAACATTTTTTTTCCTTGTAGAATGATTCCGACAATAGTTTCTGTTTCTATTCCATTCTCAAGGGAACCTTAAAACAGAATTCAAATCCTAATTTGAAACCTATTCATGTTAATTTTCTTTAAGTTTCAATTCCATTCCCAAGGATAAGAATGTTCTAGACAAGATCAAGAAATTATGCCCACCAAGCAGTGAAAGCAAACTCATGATTTACACTACCACTTTGAGAGGTTTACGCAATGCTAAAAAAAAAATTCAGTGTGGTTAAAACATTGTAGTTGTGAATTGTGAGAGAGATGCAATGGATTGTGGGTTTAAAGAATAGTTGAGGGAGTTGATGAGAAATAATTAGAGGGAAGCAATGTTACCACCGAGTGTGTTTGTGAAAGGGAGATATATTAGTGGGGCTGAAGAGGGTTGGTTTATTGAGTTGATTTAAGGAATTCCAAAGGGAAAAGTAATTGGAGTGTGTGAAGGGTGTGGTGATGTGAGGTTCTTGGGTGCTTTGGGTGTTGTAAAACGGTGATGAATGTCAAGGAACAGACAGGGCAGGAGCAAGGGACCAGCATTGTGGTGAGATGTTTTGATTATAATGTAACTGGGTTAGGGTCAGTTTTGGTTCCCACCTAACCCAAAACCTGCATATTCTTGTATTTAACCACCCAGAACTGACCATATTTTTCTTATTTCTAGCAAGGAACTGGAACCAACAGCCCGATGGTTCTGGTTCTAGACAGGTAATTTGCTCACTACTATCTCATTTGATTTTGTCTAATTTTCATACACTTATTTGTGCATTGGTAGCATTATAGGCATCTTCATCTAATGGTCAAGAGAAGATGGTATATAATTTGCACAAGTGTGTCTAGATCCTGGAATATTTTATTTGATCAAGCAGAGAAATCCTGTCCTGATCAAATCCTGGTGAATTTTAAGTATAGTAAAGAAAGATGGTATTATTGTATTCTTGGTCTTGCATGTTGTGATATACATTATTAGGAATGATATAGGCTTATTATCATTAGTTTAGGTTTCATCATCTAACCATGTAATTTGAAAAACCAAGGGGAATTGACATATATCTGGTAATTAAGCTGTTTGTGTGACTGTAAGGTTAGAATGTTTAATTTACCTCATCCAAGGAACATATATAGATCAGATCTTGCTTAAGTTTTCAATGCATGATTCGAAGAAATGATATACCTTTAAGATATGCAGATTTCAGAAAATCAACTTTTGTTGCTTTGCATATGTGCTTACTATTAAAGGTGGAGCTATAAGTTATCTTGAGTATCAAACAATCTTATATTACTAAATACACAGAGGAGGCTGAATATGTAGCTGCTTTAGAAACTTATGAGAACTATGGTTGTATTGCATGCTGTCCTTTATTCTTACAATGATGAGACTGTAGCACTATCAAAGGAACTGAAACAGGTGAATACGAAAACTGTGAGTACCATCTCCTTAGAGAAGTCATTGTGTGTATCACTTGGTTTTAAGATTTGCTTAAGCAAGAAATTTGATCATTAATATTGTGTTCATTACTTGCCATTATCTTGGATCATCATATAATTAAAAGTTTTTTGATCATATCAATGTCTGGAAAGTTATAAAGACTTGTCCTCTATTTCTTGAAGTCCTTTGTTAGTGAAATATGTTGGAATAATAGATATTGGCTGTAAGAAACAATCTTTTGCCTATTCACGTTATAATTTTAATGAGAAATTGTGAAATTTCAGAACTGGATTTATTAATCATACTGAGAAGAATCCCCTTGATTGGACTCTTGGAGCATTCATCTTCGAGTCAAAGCTGCAGTCCCTTGAACTGCAGCATGAGAAGCTGGAGCAGATTGTCGGAAATGAGTCAGTAACATATTTATCTTTGTTTGCTTTTCTGTTCATTGTTTTACTTGGTGCTATTTTTGTTGTGCAATGCCGAAAACCACAGTTAAAAACAATATATGATCTTGAGAAAGGGCACTATATTGTTACCCGGGTGCCCAGATAAAATTGTTTTCTTAGTTGATAAGAATGTATATCTCTGCTGTATAATCGATGATGCTGAATCTTGGGAAATTTTTATATTTTTATAGTGACTCCAACTTCATTTTGCAGTATAATAGTCTGTTATTATAAATGCCTAAAGATAGAAAGACCTCAGGTGCTTTTAGTAACAGCTGATGTATGGAATAAATTTATATTTGAATATGCATGTATTAGTTGAGATGATATCAACAAATCATATTCTTGGTTGATCTTCTACTAGAGATTACAAAACCCCAAGTAAACTGAATGTTCATGCCTATTTTACTTTTTTTCTCTAGGGTAAAACTAAGAAATATATGGTGCTTAGGGGTTTATTATTATTATTTTTAATATGAGAATGAGAGATTAAGATTTATAATGGAGAATGACTCCATTTTGAATCCCTTCTCAAACCATAAATAAGAGGTGGGTTATGTTGAAATTTAGTTGGTTTTTGTTAAATCGAGTTTGTTTGTTAGAATCAAGTGAAATCAATTTTTCATTCCATCAACATTAGTTAATTTTTTTTTTTTTTTAATTTAAGATGTGTAACATTCTTTTACTATTTATTTTTGAATTAAAGATGGATGTTTGTTGTATTGGTTAAAGTTGATTGACTTGTAGGGATGATGAAATTATTTACATAAAAATTTTTAGGGCTTAGTTTGATTTGTACATTGATTCAAAATTTAGGGTTTTTGATTTTTTTAGCTAAATTTCAACCCATGGTTTGAATACTGTGTTATATTTGAATAGATTTAATGCAAATATGGTTATAAAACTCTAAATTAAGATTGTGTTTTCTAATTGAAACCCATAATATGGGAGTTAAAAGGGGGTATCAATATAATCACAAGGTTTCTACCAAATTTAGTTAAATGGGTGAAACCTATGTTGGTTGAAGCCGGTCAACACCCAATTTTCAACCAAAATTCAATGATGTTATATGTTTGTATTTTGGTTTAATCCAATTGAAACATAGGGTTTTGATAAGGTGTATTTAAAAAATATTGGTCAAAATTTAATTGAAAGAACATATTCAATTAGATTTGCCCAGCTTTGTTTTAAATATAGTTAGCCAAATAGTGTGTTTCAACAGGATTTGGCCAACATTTTTTTTATATCAATTTTGGATGGTGTTTTGAATTGATAACTTATTTGTTCCAAAAATGGTCTTATTTCTTGGATATTGTTTGGCTTAAGACTTCTTAATTACCTTTATCTAGTTAGATCCATTAACCATCCCATATTCCAGCTAATTTAGATCACGTTTGCCACATTCTTGTATTAATGATATGAACTTAGAGCATTGCCTCAATGTAGGAAGTCATTTATGCACGTTGATTGTGTTTCATGAGCTATGAGGCAGTCAAATGCCATCTCACCAAAATTTATCCCATAAAGTTGTTTCTTATCTACAATCAGTTGTCTAATGAGTGGATGGACTAGCCTAATTTTTTCAAGGCCAAAGGACTTATTCCCACCTATAGTTTGACGCGGGAATAGTTTTCTACCTACCAAGTTTCAAAATCTCAGTTTCCCACATTTGGAGTCATTATTTATTATTTTTATAATAAAGTTATTAAAATATCTTTTAAAAAAATTTATAATAATTTTATAAAAAATAATTTTTAAATATAAATAATTTTAAAAATATTTAAAAATTTTAAAAAAAAATAAAGTGGTGTCATCGCCACTGGCAACGATGGCCGCCATAATGAAGTCAAGTGGTCGTTTCGGACCATTTGGTTTTAGAGGAGGCTAGGAGATGGCCAGATCTGGCCGTCTAGGAGGAGGCGACTAGATTTGGCTGCCTCTGTTAGAAAAAAAAAAGTCGGAAACAGCAGGTGGGACCAAGGTCAGTCTTTTCCAACTGTTTTCGATTGTTTATCTGGTGAAGGTGGCTAGACCTAGCCGTCTCCACCAAACGAGGAGACCAGATCTGGCCTTTCCTAGAACTAAGTGGTCAAAAACAGTCACCTGGCTCAGTTATCGACAACGGTGACTGTTTTACTTTTTTAAATTTTCTTAAAACTTTTAAATATTTTATATTTATATAAATTTATTTTATTATTTTATAAAATTTTAATCTTGAAATAAAAAAATTGCCCCTGAATGGTTACCGTGACTCTTTCAAAGCTCATGAAGCATCAACCAACATATGCAATCAACCTTTAACAATGAGCAATTGTTCTCAATGAACATTTTCCACAATAGCAAGAATGTGGCAAACGTTACCAAATTACTTCAAATGTGGGAATGGTCAAGTGTTCTAAGCAAATGGTTCATAAGAGACATGGATAACTAGATGACCTTAATCTTGTGTTATTCTAGTTATTCTTTACACAACAAAAGAAGAGAATTGGACACACGAGGATTGGATGGGTCTATTCATGTATCACTCTATCCAATGTAAGTTCTGCTCGTAAACTTGAAACCTTGTGATTCAACTAGATTCAGCCAAGTGGGTGGAAAAACTTCTTTTATATACAGTTGGTTGAATCTAACTGAATAAGATGTTTTAGTAGCAACTTTTTTCTTACTTTTTCATATCAATTCTAATAGAATATGGTGTTATGTTGTTAATTTTAATTATTGTTTAGTATTAAACTACTTTATTTTCTCTTCTCATATTATGTAGGCAATGTTGAAAGTGACACATGATTTGAGTGAGAGGCATCAAATTCAGTTGTACACTTTTTGTGCAACAAAGTCTTAAAAATTACCTTCGATGTCAATAACAAGTTCTTTGTCCTTCAAGAAGCAAAAAATTATGACTTCTCATTCTCAACAATATGATTGAATTTCATAGAATTATAATATCAATTAGTTATATTGGTTTAGCAAAAAAGGAAAGAGGTTGCATATAATCTTATGGTAAGTCTAGTACCAACACTTTTTTATTCTAATCATAAACAAAGACCATTCAGAAAATGGGTGATAATATATGTACACTGGAGGAAAAATTTCTGTCTCCAATTTACTACCTTGGACATAATAGGCAACTAATGTTGGAACTTTGCATATTCAAGCCTTTAAGTCGCACATACTAACTAAGATAAATTTGTGCTTTCACCAAGATTTGAAGCCTTTATGTGGTCTGGAAGATTACTCTTCCACTTTAATTTAAACAATATAAAAAGTTGTAAATCCTAGCAAAAACATAAGCTTATATAAGTTAATATGTGCGAGTAGAAGGATTGAGTAAACAAAGTTCCAACTTTAGTTGTATCAATAAAATTGTTGTTTACGAATGGGGCAACTATTGACATGTTGGCATATTTGACACATTCTAAAATTTTCTCAATCATCCTACAACGGATGCATCTAATAGGCAAAGTGCAGGGAGGGCATACACTTAATTGGTTGTCATAAGGAGAACATATATTTACTAAGAACTAGTTAACTTTTACGCAAAAATAAATAGTTTTGAATCAACAATTGAGGGAAAAAGCTTATTGCTACTTAACTTGTCCTTCAACTCCTAATTTACTATTTGTGATTCTTTTTGTTCTTGCACTTAATAAGATTTTCACATATGCATGTAAGATATATCATTGGTTATGGATCACAGTGTTGAATGAACTTGCGAAGTCCATTGATAACTTTTGGTTAAACATCACACAGTCAACTACTAAGAACTTAGTCATCTAGAAAAATGAAAACCAAATCAAAATTGTCATCATCCTAAATCTTTTATATATATATATATATATATATATATATATTTATTGTCAAAACCATATCCCAATAAAAGGAATCATTTAATTAATTTTATATCACCAAATGGAAAGACATTTGGAGGCTTTTTCAATTATGTGTCAATGAAAATGTTAGTTCTTTGTTATCCTTGATCTAAACAAGTCTATTATCTTTGTGAGTGATGTACTTCATGGTCAATTTTAAAGTCTACTGATTGTTATCAATAAGTAATTTTTTATGTAGTAACTTCAATAGTCTTTCATAATTCAAATTCAAAGGTATTTGGAATGCTTTTGTTTTGGATGGTTGATACTTATATGAACCATTGTTTAGTAACTCCTATTGTCTCTATACTTTACAAGAATTTGAGTTAAAATTTTCATTTTCTTGAAATATTCCAAAATTTAACACTTCGATCAAATTTTCCAAAATTTAGACAATTTCATTCAAATGGTTTTTAGAATCACAAGAATCGGCTTGATTTAGTTGATTCATGTGATTTTGTTGACCCAGTTAGCTAATACATGAAATTATCATAGACCCAATTGCAAAAATCCCATATTGGAAGAGATACTTTAACAACTTCATCTATTATAAATAAGCTCACTATTTTTTTTTCTCCACATAATTCAACTTTATTCTAGTATTTTCTATTATTTGGGAACATAAATTTGAAAAAGCAATCATTTATAAGTTCAAAACTTATACGATGTCATTTTAGAGTCAAAATGATATTGTATCTAGAGTGTTGAGCCGAGTTCAAGCATCACCTATCATATTGAGTGCAAGTTCATGGTTTTTGATACTTGTCAAGCTTGAGTCTAGGCTCGAGCTTGAATCTCTTATGCTAAGTCAAGCTTAAACATATCTAAACATGAGCTCGGTTTAATTCGAATCCACCTTTAATTGTCATCATAAAGGCTAATGCAATTAGCATTGGTCTTGCCCCTTTTAGTTAGGTTAACCAATGGAACTATTTCTATGGGATCCAATGCTATAAGAGACTCTTAAGTCTACATGTCTTCCATCCCTATATTGTATTTGTGGTTTATCAAGATGATAACATATCTCCTAAATAGCGGATTAAAATTGAAATTTGAATATAACATAAACACAAGTCACCAATAGAAGCTACTCAAATTTCAAGAATATTTCTTAGTGCCCGACCTAGATAATGGGATACCAATTGAGTATTAGGTTGATCTCCTATTTAGGAAAATGAAATTATTCATATTGTTTGGATGTGACAAATAAATTGAGAGAGTTGTAAATCTTGTATATCTTTAAGAGACTGTACAAAGACCTTATTTTTACACAACAAGAGAGACTTAAAATAGGAAAATCAGTCAATCAATCAAATCAATCTAGTTTAGCCTAACTAATCAATCAATTAATCAATTTAATCACTCTAATTTAGCCTAATTAATCAATCAATCTAATCACCCTAATTTAGATTGTAAATTAGCCTATAAATCATCCTTTAATATTGCTAATTATATACGTTAACATCCCTCTTCAAACTCAATGTGGTAGAGAATTTGCAAGTTGGAGTTTGCCAACAAGTTCACAAAATCTTTGTGATGGATAAGCTTTAATAAACATATCTGTTGTTTGAGATTGATAAGAAATAGAGATGAGATTAATAATACCCTAAAGCACATGATGATAGACAAAATGACAATTCTTAATATGTTTAGTGCATTCATGGAATACATTATTATGTGCTACTTGGACAACACTATGGTTATTATAATGGAGAGAAATAACTAAAGAATGGGTGATACCCATAGAAGCCAATGAAGCCAAATGAGCTCATATGTAGTATCAACAAGTGCTGAGTATTCTACTTTAGTGCTTGAGCAAGAGAAAATAACACTACATCATAAAATAAGAAAGTTACGGAGAAAGAAGCAATAATTAATGGTAGAGTGTCTATTTGTTAGATCACTAACCTAATCAACCTCAGAGTATGCTCCTAGCTCAAGAGCTGAAGAGCTAGAAAATGGAGGTCACAGAAGAAGGTACCCTTAATATAACAAAGGATACAAAGTATAATTACATAATTAGTGGTGCAAGGAGCAAGAATAAACTGGCTGACAATATAAACTATATAAGATATATTAGACCAAGTAATAGCAAGATAAACAAGACTTCTAATCAATTGATGCTAAAGTGTACCATTATTAAGAAGGGTGTCATCAGTAGCTATGAACTAAACATTTGCCTTAATGGGAGCATTTAGTGTTTTTCTATTAGTAAGGCATACACAAGAGATGAGATAAGAGGCATACTTGGCTTGGGACAAATAGTATCTAAAAGAATCAAAGGAAACCTCTAAGCCCAAAATATAATTAAGAATACCCAAGTCTTTTATTTCAAAATGTTGTCTAAGAAAAGACTAGAGATCATTAATGCTATGTGTATCATGTCTTGTAATAATCATGAAATTAACATAAATGAAAAAGAGAGTGCACCTTTCGATGATCTTTCAAATTACAATGTGTGATCATGAAAACTGGATTGAAAGTCAAATTGAGAAGTTATGAAACTGAATGCGACAAATCAAGCTTGAGATGCTTGTTTTAACCCATTGAAGGCCTTACAAAGGCAATAAACCTCTTCAAAGAGGTTACATATGTACCTCTTCAGAGATATCACTATTAAGAAAAATATTTTTCACGTTTATTTGGAATAATTGTCTATGTTTGACAACAACAATTGTTATAAGGCTATAAGCAAAAGTGAGGTAAGTAACAAGGGCAAATGTTTTCTCATAATCAATACCATATTTTTGTGTGAAGCCTTTAGCAATGAGTCTAATTTTGTACCTTTCTACGACACTATCAGCTCAAGTCTTTACTTTATAGACCCATTTGTAACTTACTGCTAAGTTGTTTGAAGGCAAGGCAACAATATCCCATATATTAGTGCTCATGAAAGCCTAAAGTTCTTCTTCCATTGCTTTCTGCCAAAGAGGATTAGTAATTACCTCGTAATAAGCATGAGATTCATAAATAGACACAAGCATAGAATAATAGTTATAATCTCAAAGAGTGACATTAGGGTGACTTACTTGAATGGATTGATAAGGTGGAGGTGGAGTAGATATGATGTTAGAAGAGATAGATGCCATAATTGGAAGAGATTCATTAGACTAGGCTAGAGATTAAATGATCCCATAATAGATTCATTTAGAAACAAAGTAACAAAATGATCGATAAAAAATGAAGATGAATTAACTTTAAACTTGGACAAGATGGAAAACATCTTATGTTCCCAAAAGGTAACATGACAAGATACCCAAAGATTGTAGGCACTCTGCTGTATATTACTATTGCTGATATTTTATCAATTAATAATATTTTATTAAACAAAATACTTAATATACCTAATAATACACAGCAGAAACATCCAAACTGAGCTGAAATATAGCAATGGGAAACCAAGATGAAAATAAGTTTATGTGGCCTGAAATTTCACTTTATATATGGAAATATATACAAAATACGTGTCATACATATACATATATTATACAATCACATTCGCAAGCATATGCGAAATTGTAAAAGCATGTAAACCGGAAGCATGCTACAAAACTGAAGGTTAAAACTAGATCCTAATCGGTAGTCATCTGCTCATCCCAAACCCCATGACTATACTGACCTACAAAAGAAAGGAAAGTAGGGAGTGAGTGATATAGTCACTTAATAAGCGTTTCCTATCATTGACCCTATATCAATCCTCCTCTAACGATTCTTACTGCCATCAAAGTAACTGACAACGTACATACTGGAGAGAAACCAAACTGGTTCTCATTATAACAAGCATAAATTGTTTTTATTGCTCATTTTCTGTGATTCACGTATCATCACGTGAGTTTCATATATTATGATATTCTGATTTTGTTATTCGTGTTTCATTACACAATGGTTTCATATTATGGTTGTTTACTGTTCCACTTTTCTCACTGATTTATCATATTTGTAATATGCTCTACTGTATATATCATGTGAAAATGATATGCTACGAAATATGTTGAGTTCATATTTAGGCATTGGCCTGTATACTGAAAATAGTTTTTCAAAAGCAGTTTTACTGAAATACTGTTGTTGGATCCAAAGATCCTAAAATCATCTGAAAGCTGTATACATGTTGTAAACCTAAAAACTGTGTATCTAAATATACCTACTATGTTACATAGATTGATGAATACAGGGATTCGACACCCTAGCCATTTGAGTTTTCTATGTAAACATGCGTTAGAAAATATCTAGGTCATGTGATGCCTCTGAATTTGATAACTAAACTGAGTGCCTCGCACTATACTGATATCTGATCCTTAGATCAGGAAAATCCTAAGCTGCTATCGGGTGTGCTGAAACTCACAGATGCCCCCTCGTATTCACCCTTGAAATCGATGTCTAGATCATCATGTTTTTCTATTGAAAACATGCATTTGGATCCTTAGATCCCTTTTTGAAAATACTATAGAAATGTCATGCTATGTTGTGCATATGTTGCATCATTTATTCTTATCTAAGCTTATTTTACTGTTTTCTATCAATTATATAAGTTTTATTGTGCTTATTGCTTGTTTTATGTTTCATTTTCTCTTTTCTGCTTGACGTACAGGTGTGCGTATCTCTACGCATGGGTATGCACAAGCCTGCACGGGACTACGTACCAATCATGCGTGCGATCGTGCTAGGTTTTGTGATTTTTTTAGTATTTTCTCAATTTTTGCTAGTGTACGGCTGTGACATGAATATGTACGGTCATGACCCTACGTTTCTAGGTCGTGCACAGGTACGTGAACATGACTGTGGCCATACAAAATGTAGTATGCACGAGCATGCGCTAAGCATGCACGGTTGTGCATCACACTTTGCATCAACATGGCTGACTGAAGTAGGTTTAATCCTATCTAATTTGTATACCAAACTCAAATAAACTATTATCAATTCATATTAGAACATAAAACACTTTATAAACACATGTTTTTGCTATCAATAGCATCAATCTTCATCCTCAATCATTCAAATCATCTTAAAAGCATGTATATACATATTTGTCAACACATATCTCAAACATCCATACATAATCATCATAATCATCATTTCAAGTCATCAAACATGCAAGGTAAACTAACAAGCATGCTGGAATCAAACTCATGCTCAAATACATCAAATACATCACACAAAGGAAGAGAGGGAAAGAGGTAAGAAACACCTACCTCTAGACATGTTTTTCTCTTAAGCAAACGCACTCTCAAACTGGATTGGATGGTCTTGGCTACTGATCTTCCCTTTTAGGGTTGATATTCTTTGAAAATCTAATGAAAACTTTGGGTGAAAATGGATGGAATCGAATAAGTTCAACTTAAAAACTAAGGTGACTAAAACCCAACACACGCATAATCGTGTGCCTCAACATGCACGGTCGTGCATGGCTTGAAAAATGCACTACTAGAATTTTCTTGTGCTTACATGCGAATCCTCTCAACAAGACCCATGCAAAAGTCACATAATTCTAGAAAAACTCTATTTCACTTTAAAACTCTCTCACAACCCTAGAACTCTTACCGAATCGTAATCTAACCTCATATTAGAAGCCTAAAAAACAAATCTAATCTTAGGATGTTACAGAGATGCCTAGAATTAGGATCTCAACATTGATAATCTTTGTGTTCAATGTCATATCCCATAAAATAACATAAATGGGCTTTGGGTTCTAGTTTAATATATTTATAAGGCTGGAGAAGAATAAAACACACATATCCAAGGACTCAAAGTGATTGAAAATCAGGTGTTTGACCAAACAAATGTTCATAGGGACAAAGATTACCTATCATAGGTGAAGAGATTTTGTTAATGGTGTAAACAATTGTAAGTGCAACTTCCTCTTAGAAATTTTCAAGATAGAAGGACAATGTAAGAAGAACCTAAACAGTGTCTAAGATATGTTTATGTATTTGTTCTGCATGGCCATTTTGTTGTAAGGTACCTAGATGTAAAGTTGGACAAGTGCACCATGTTAGGAAAATAAATCATATAAACCTTGATCTTTGTACTCCATAGCATTTCCAATACAAAAAGTTTTAATATGACAAGAAAACTGAATTTTAATCGTGGATGTAATTGAGAATAAACATGAAACAACTTAGATTGATTATGCGTGAGATAAATCCAAGTATAATGAGAGAAATCATTAACAAATATAGTAAATTAACGTGAACCACCCATAATAACAATTGGAATAAGGCCCTAAATATCATAAACCAAATCAAAGAGTGTAATACAAAATATCTATTGAAAAAGGTAAGGCAAAATTTTCTGCCAGTTGACGTAAAACATAATCTAAATTGTCTTGTTAGTAGGACCCAAAAAACTAGTAGAAACTAATGGGCTTAGTCTAGAGATAGAAATATGTCAAAGATGTGAATGCTAGATGCAAAAGGTGATAGTAACACTACAAACTTTGGATGGAAGGTGAAAAGAAACAAGTTGAAAAAGTTATCCAACCTTAAAGTTGATCCTAAGAATCTCTCCTATTTGTAGATCCTACATAGTACAACCATGAGATGAAAGCGTAAGTTCACATAATTGTCTACAAAGATTAGGTTTAAGGATAGTTTAGGGACATGAAGGCTAAAGGTAAACATGAAGTAGAGGTGGAAATAGTGTCGATACTAAAAACATGTAAGATAAAGAAATTAACTGTATGAATAATAGGTAAAATAGATATGATAGATTTGGAATGTAGGACCCGACGCTACGAGTACCCCTGCTGCCGAATATTGAAGGGTTCTTTTATTAATAGTCTGAAAACTCGGGTACCCGCGATGGGAATCCTATGAAAATAAAACTCACTGAAACCTGTCATCTATACATTCTGAATACAAAGCGGAAGCTGATATATATAAATATAACCTGAAACATACATTCTGTTCTGTACAATGGGCCCGTTGGCCTTTTCATACATACATATACTTTTTTGTACATCTGGATACATCTGAAAACATACAAAGATACATATGACCACATAGGTCCAAAACTGAAAATTGTACAAACTGAGATTGCGGTGTGGGCCCTCTCCTGTCAGCCTTGAACCAACCGCTCCTCGAAACCAGTATGAACACCTGAAAAAGATGGAAGAAGGAGGGGGATGAGTGATAAAGATCACCCAGTAAGCTATCCTTACTTCCCTCAAAACCCAAGCAAGCACAACAATCACAATA
>JAJEJH010001379.1:0-28704 GCA_026122585.1 Anacardium occidentale
TTGTCCTTTGGCCTTTATGTTATTGAGGAGCACCTCAATATATGTTTTAATAATATTCACTTTTATGAGATGGAAAAGAATATAAAAATTACAATTATTTAAGTCGATTTCATCGGAAAACATTTCTTCGATTAACATTAAAGTTAAATTTAAACTGAATTCAACGTGAATTCATATATATATTTGTATTTAAATTCACTCATTATGATTTAGTTTATATTATCAAATATTTAATTGAATTTAAAAATAAATTTAAATATATTTAATTTGAAATCGACCCTAATTGAAATAGACGGTTAAAACAAAAGAATTCTCCCAAAATGTGTAAGAATTTGCGGCCTTTAGGGTTTGATCCACCTAAGCAATATAGTAATTTAATTATTTTTTGCCGTCCCTGAATTGTCAATTTGTCACTTTTTTCCGAGATTATTGAAAGCCCCCTTCTTTTAAGGCAGAAGAATTAGATCAAAACGACAATGAGAATTATATTTTCCACTATGAATATATATATTTGCCCTATTAATACATGTAAATTAATTTTTAAATCAATAAAATTATTATATTTACTTTAAATATTAAACGAATTTTAAAGTAATGATAATTTTATTTATTTACATTAACAAAAAATAAAAATTTGACAAAAATTTATTATTAATTTTGCATAATTTGATAATATGAACAAATTATAATAGATTGTTAAAATAAAAAGATATTTTAACAAACATAAAAACAAATATTTATTACTATAAATATATTTAAGACATTTAACTTAGATAATATTTTAATATTATTTTATTATTATCAATTAAAATAATAATAATCCACATCTAATAATATTTTAAATAATCTACGTTTTTGAAAATATTTCATACAAAAAGATTATCTACACTTAAAATACTCTTAAAAAGTCAAAAATATAGATAACCTTGGCCCTACGTTGGTCCATTTTTTTTTAAATTTATACTTAAAAATTGGCCAAATAACTATGTTCCACCCATAGTTTGAGGTGGTGGCAAACTGCCACCCCAAGGTTTCAAAAGCCTATCTCCCACCCTTTGAAAATTTTTTTATAATTTTTTTAAAATGACTAAACTACCCTTTTAAAAATTAAAAATTTATAATAAAATTATAAAATAATTTTTAAATATAAATATTTTAAAAAATTAAAAAATATATTTAAAAAATTTTAAAAATTTAAAAATTAAAGCAGCCACTACTGTCGATGCCGGTGGCGGTGGCCACCTATAATAGAACCAGGTGGCCATTTTCAGCCACCTACTGGCCTCCCCGTTTGGTGGAGATAGCCAAATCAATCGCCTCCAGTTTTGGAGGAGGTGGCTAGATCTGGCCGCCTCAAACAGAATTAGGAGCCGAAAACAGTCGTAAAGGGCAAATCTTGGCCCCATTAATCGTTTTCGACATTTATTTCGAGCGGAGGTGGCTAGATCTGACCGCCTCAGCCAAAATTGGAGGTGACCTATCTGATCGCCTCCATCGAATAGAGAGATCAAATCTGGCCTCCCATGGAACTAGATGGCCAGAAATGGCCACCTGGTTTTATTATGGATGGCCATCGTCGCCGTCATCAGCGGTGGTGATTGCTTTAATTTTTAAATTTTAAAAATTTTTTAAATATATTTTTAAATATTACTCAACATATAAATTTTATTTTATTATTAATTTAAAATTTTTTTCATATTAAAAAGACAAAAATACCCCTACATTATTACTGTGCATTATTATTTTTAATATTAAATTTGCCTTGGGGTGGAAGTTTGAGCTTTTGAAACCTTGGGGTGGCAATGTTCCCATCTCAAACTATGGGTGGGAAATAGCCCTTTGCCCTTAAAAATTTGTGCAGGAAGACACAATCTTTCAAACAAATGACAAGATGGGTGAGACCTGACACGATTTAAATGGAAGTTTTCTTATGAACAAAAATGGCCTTACAAAACGAAGATGATGTTCTCAAGGGGTGAGGGTAGGCTCTCATATAGACTTGAAAAAGTGTTCATGGATTTGGGTTGTTTGAGTATCATATTGTAATAAAACTTTCTTTTTTTTAATAACGTGGAAATCCCAATCTGTATCGTTTGATCAATCCTAATTGATTGGATAATTTAAACTTGAAGGTTTGTGATTACTTAAACTTATAATTAGAGATCAAATAAATCAAAAGTTATTGACTTTACTGTAGTTTTAACATTGACTATCACTTTGGATGATCAAGATCCTTACTACTAAACAAAGCCTTAAAGGTCATATTTAAAAGCAAACAAATACATTTATCTATTATTTATGACTATCAACAACACTATCAGCATTTTTTACCATTATTTATAACTTCAATCGAACATTCAATTAAACATCAACAAAAATACTGGTGTGTCTCTTATAGGTCATACAAATACATTTTAAAGATTGCCCTCGATTAATAAATGACTTCAACTCTTACACTATTACCACTCATTGTCAAGCAATAATTGAGAACGATACAAACAATGAAAGTTGAAAATGATAAAAATAAAATATGAAAAACCTATTATTCAAGTAGACTTGACAAATAATCATATTGATTATGGATCAACATAGCCCATATAGAATGGGTATTGATAAATTTGGGATTTATATCAAAGTCTTTGAAAAAAACGTGTGAACTGATTAGTGTGACCCATTTTTTAAATTAGAAAAATAAAAACAAATCAATACAAACTGTTGAGGAAGCAATCATTTTGCAATGATTAGTCTCCAACAGTCAAGTAATATTTGTCAGAAAACTTTTCAAACAAACACTGCACAAATTTTTTTCAATCCTTGGTAATACCCACTCAAGTCTCACAACTCTCAAGCTCACATAATCTCTCTCAATTTCTTAGTCATTTTTGTTTTAATATTAATTTAATTTAATTAATTATATCTCTTTCCTCAAATTTATTTGAAAATAAATCTAAATTCAAATAAATTCAATCTTTTTAATTGTTTGATCATAAAGAAAATTCATTTATTAAACAAGAACTATATCACAATCACCATCATGAAAAAGAAAAAAAAAAAGCAAAATTCAATAGCTTGAGAGTATTTCACTCAAATAAAAAAAATTATCGATAATAAAATAGTTTGACACTCATTGCATGAACATTATAGTTCCAGTTTAATATGTATGAGTTCGAGTAACATTAATCATCTCTGTACGATAACTCAAAAAAAAAAAAAAAATGCCGTAACATTTAATAGAGTAATAAAACATTTTGTTCATGAAGTCAAGATCGGTAGGTGAATTCTATATCAGACCATCCATTTTTGTTCACGTGATTTGCATTACCTTGCATGTCATGTTTTAACTAAGGTTGCCTGGTGAGACAATGGTGACATCTCATGGGCAACTGTTTCTAAAATGTCCCTACTTGTGTATGTGGTGGGTTGAATCTTTGTCATTATTACTTCAAATACCCGAAAAAATGATGAGTGTGACAATTCAATAAAGTCAAAGCTAGCTACGCCGTTAACTTCATCCGAGAAACAACAAAGATCAGCATCATTACATGTCCCCATTGGGGGAAGTGGCACAGAACTCGAATGCCATTATTCTTCCATTGTCAGTGCTGCATTCATTTCCATCCACTACTTCAATGGTTCTTGCACAAAACTTTCTCCTTCGTTGAAATCCCCTTTCAGTTCACCACTTTCATTCATTCCTCTCGATCTACCAGGTCCTCCACTGTAACCATAACCAAAGTTTCCCATCTTCGAGCACAATGGTCACTGAGCCTAGTCTGACATTATCTAGTAACACAACGGCACATGATCCTCAGTTCCTAAATTCTGCCCTTTTCGGTCAACTCAGAACTCAAAATTACATCTAAAATTCTTTCAAAACCTTAAATTTCATTAAAACAATACAATAATGGAGGAAAAATCTTTTCGGTCCTCTGATCTTCAGCTTCAAATCGATGCCACATTCAACCGATCAATCAGTTCTTTTGTAATTCTCGTTCTCTCGGTTGCTTTTTGTTATGCCTTACATCAATGTGGTTTTTCAACAATCTTGATTTGTTTGTTCTAACGTCGGAGCAGGGGTTTATACCAAGTGATATAATTAGATAAGGCTAAACAACTAATTCCCTTTTAATAAACTGATATTCAAAATTTTTTTAAAAAATTAAATTTTCATCTATTAATCAAAGATAATAGTTAAACTTAACCGTTAATTATTAAATTTAATATGACAAAAAGATATTTTAATTTTTTAAAATATTTTTAAGTATTTTATTATTTTAATTTTATTAATTTATTAACTTTTATTTTAATTTTAATATTAATTATTTTTTTATGATGAATATTTTAGTTATTTTTTATAAAATGTTAAAAAATTAAAAGAAAAGTGGGTATTTGGTTTTTGTAAAACCCCAAAAGCTTAATGACAAACAACCTAGAGGGGGGGTGAATAGGTTGATTAAAAATTTATCAAGAGTTTAAAACTTTTTCCTAGTCTACCAATTCAACCATTCAAATATAAACAAACAATCAAGAACAAATAATCAAATGACTAAGCAAATATAAAAAGGGAGTAAGGGAAAGAAATTGCTCAGCCGATTTTTAGAGTGGTTCGGAGTTTCTCCACGCCTCCTACGTCCACTACTCCAAGCAACCCCGCTTAAAGACTTTTCTTCCACTAACTTCAACCCCGAAGTTACAATAGTTTTTTGACAAGGGAATTTCGCCCTTAACACTAGTTTTGATACAATGGATTGCACCCTTAACTTAGTTTTAACAGGGATTACGCCCCACACTAGTTTCACGGGATTGCGCCCAAGGGTTTGTGGAAAATACAAAGATTTGCCTCTCAAGGTGGATTTACAATAAGCTCTCAATGTTTTCTCTCTTAGGATTTACAAATGTGTTTGTGAGAGAAATTTGGAGAAGAGTTTAGAGAATGAAAGAGTGGAGTTCTTAAGCTTGATTCTCTAACACTTGTATCTTCAAATCAGCTCCAATTTATAGGAAATGGAAAATTCTAGCCGTTGCTGCTGATTTGAGAGCCGTTGGAGCCTTTCTGGAAAGTTGCACGGGCGTGTCCTCTTGATGCACGGTCGTGCTTCCTTTTTCTGCACATTCCAACGGTCAATTTTGTGCAAGCACGGGCGTGTATATTTGCAACACACGGGCGTGTGTTATTTTCCTTCCAGACGCCTTCAGATTCCAGAAGCTTGCACGGGTACACGCACGGGAGGCACACGGGAGACGCACGGCTGCACTTTGGCCTTGCACACGGGCGTGTGGTTTATGCTACACGACCGTGTGTGTCATTCTCCTTTGACACACGGCTGTGTCCATTGCCGCACACGGTCGTGTGCTCCCTGCAGCTTGACACACGGCTGTGTCCTTTGTAGCACACGGTCGTGTGCTCTTTGTAACTTGACACACGGCTGTGTGTCCTTCAACACACGGGCGTGTGTGTGTTCTCCCACGGGCGTGTGACTTCAAACTCCTCATGCACGGGCGTGTGACTTTCAATTCTTCATGCACGGGCGTGTGCAGCTCAATACACGGGCGTGTGTGGCTCCAAATGCTGAATACACGGCCGTGTGAGTCTTCAATTGCTCATGTGCATGCATGTTCCTGCAAAATAGCTTTTCGGCCCGATTTCGGTCATGAACCAAGTTCATGCCAGGGGTAATTTGGTCATTTTATAAATTTTAACATATTTTCGAAATCATCAAAACACTAAGGGTTCAACAGTTTTAAAAAAATTTTTAAGTAGGATTTTATTATTTAAGAAAACCTTAAATGGAAAGAACAAAATCATTATTTCCGTTTCCTAAAATTCGAATATATATATATATATATATATATATATATATATATATAAGAACTTCTTCAACATTCCACATCTCTATTGCCACCACTATTACCATAACCACAAAATAACCTTTACCATGAAACTGCCACCACCACACCTACATCTTTGCTATTGTCACAACCATCACCAAATCTTAAACTGGTTGGCAACGGCTGCTCCATTCTTCAATATCAATCTCTTGCCAAGGATATGGTTTTGATATTGTTTTTCCCAATTTCAAAATTCACTTTCATTTGGAGTGATAGCTGTTCAAAGATTATTCTTGTGTACCAAAGTGATTCACTTTGTTTCTATTAAGAACTAAGCGATCTCTTTTTGATCAACCATTTCGGGGTGCATCGTCTGTTCAGTGACTTTTGATCTCGTGGATCAAAACTCTATTGAGTTCCATCTTCCTCTCGTTAGTTTATTTATAGAATGAGATTTCTATATGAACCTCTAATGCAAGTTTT
This sequence comes from Anacardium occidentale, assembly GCA_026122585.1. NCBI lineage: Eukaryota > Viridiplantae > Streptophyta > Magnoliopsida > Sapindales > Anacardiaceae > Anacardium > Anacardium occidentale. Next base: position 6,313 of record JAJEJH010001379.1, read on the forward strand.
AAAACTTGATTGGACCAATGAACCAATATCCGTAAGTTTCTTCGAGTGTACTCCGTAAAACATACCTATTTTATTATAATAAAAATAATATTTAGTGGCAATCTTTTAACTGTATTTATACAAATATCGTTAAAAGTCTAAGTAGTTTTTTAAATTAACATTTTAACCCTAATTTATTTTAAGTGTTGTTAAAATACTCATTTATAACGATTGTAGATGTAAATGTCAATATTAGTTTATTTATTCGTTGCTGTTTTTATTTTTGGTAAAAGCCATTTTAAAACATTGTAAAAAGTTCATCGTTTTCTTGAAAACGCAAAATATTTTCCTCCCTGCTCATTTTTTTCTTTTGTCGCGAACGACCCACCTGGTCTGCTTTGCCTAAAATGTCGTCTACTTTGCTGGTCTACCGATCAAACGTCCCACCTCGTCACCTCCATCTGCCGTTGTCGCGTTTTGCAACTGCCTTCCATCATCGCTGCCTTCTTCTGTGTTGAAGCAAGATTAGTGTATTGCCCTATTTTGAAAATCTTTCATGGCTTTGGTTTGTTGAAGAAATTTTAGCCCATTGGAGGGCTGGTTTGCGTGAAAAATTTTGAAAGTGTTAAAATTTTATATTTCAACCCCCAATTTTGGATTGTTATATTATTCCAAAGTTTCCATTTTCCCCCCAAAATTTCCTTTCACAATCAGTTTCTCAATTCATTTCCAAAATTTTCTGAATTTTTTGTATATCATTATTAAATAATATTATTTGTATGAATTGTTTCTAGTACACTACGCACCCAAGTTTTTCACTCCGGTTTTTCAACTGTTTCTCTCCGGTTAGTGTTTCTTTTTCTTTTTCCTTTGTTTCTACGAGGTGTGCTTTTTATTTATGCAAATTAGGCGTTGTGAAAAATTGGTGTTGAGATGTTTGATTGTGAAAATTTGACAATTACTTACTGAACTCGATTAGAGTAAGATTTGATTGATGAATTCTTTCCTTGGCTTTTGGAAGTGTTCGTCTCTGTGTTTTAGAGGAGTTGAATTGATTGGTTCAGGATGGTTTGTGTTTTTAGAGAAAAGAAAATCTGGATATGCATTGTATTTTATGTATACTTCTCAGAGCTTATCCTTGAGAGGTTTCATTTTATGTAACCAATGAATGATCTGATGGATGAACTTCTATCTGCAGTAGTGTGGAAGATACCATTCCCTAAAATATGCAGAAACTATAATGTCATTGGAATGTTAAATTGTTGTCATACAAACAGAATGAGATACTTTGTTCTTAAGAAAGGCAATCTCTCAACCAGTTTTGGCAGAAGGCAAAAATTTGTGTTTACCATAGTAGAGCTTGAAGAAGTCTAATGACCTTCAGAATAGAACTCAATGAAAAAAATAAAAATCTCAGCTCACACACTGTAGGCAAATAAATAATTGCAGACACAATTAGCTGGCAATCTCTTAAGTCAAAAGGGTACTGCACCCATTAAATCATGATCAGCGAGTCATTTCGTCATCTTTTCTGCCAAAGAAAAGGCATGGTGGAACCAAGGAATTTTTATATTACTTCATGATAACAAACACAATTGAAGGATGTTTAGCATCTTTATAACATAATCTGATTTCTTACCAGTACCACTTGATTTTTAGATTTTATAGTGCCTGCAACATTAGATTATTTAATTTTCAATAATTGGCTCTTCTCTGTGAATCCTCATCTGGGTTAAAAAATATTTGACGGTGATGGAACCCGGCTCACAATTCTTAACAATTTATCAAAAGATTTCTAAATTTTCCTGTACACATGCAGCCATTTTCTGAACAGAAGTATATAATAAGGAGTATTATAAAACAATTTAGAACTTCAAATGAGTTGAGGGTAAATATAAAAAAAACTTAATGCAAAATTTCTTTTAATAGAAAATTTATCAAAATATAATACAAAAACACCTTTAAAAGTTATATAAATGTCTGAAAATTATGTGTAAATCACGACGAAAACATTTTTTTGACAGAGAAAAGCCTTTTACTAACGTTTAAAGATGTCAGTAAAGGCCAAAAAAACCGTTGGTATATGTTCATTCTCTAATGGCTGTTTTTTTGACGTTTACTAACATTTTATGTATACGTTGATAAAAATTATACTGATGCACGTTATATCGGTGTATATCCAAATGCCAGTATACATGTTTGTGGCGTTTAAAAACGCCACTAAAGGTCAATAAAAATGCCACTAAGAACCTTGACTGTGGTCGTGTTTGATCTATAGTTCAACTAATTCACGTTGGTTGCTTAACCATATTTATCAAAATTTAATATAAAAACACCCCTAAAAGTCATATGAACATCGGAAAATTATGTGTGAACTACGACAAAACATTTTTTTGACAGAGAAAGGTCTTTTACCAATGTTTAAAGACGTCAGTAAAGGACCAAAAAAAACGTTGGCATATGTTCATCTGTTGGTGGCTATTTTTTTTGATATTTACCAATATTTTATGTGTATGTTGATAAAAATAATATCGATGCACGTTCTACCGGTGTATATCTAAATATTGGTATAAATGTTTACATTTAAAAGCGTCGCTAAAAGTTAATAAAAATGCTGGTATAAACTCTGACTGTTGTAGTGTTTGATCTATAGTTTAACTAATTCAAGTTAATTGCTTAACCATAGTGTCACTCTCATAGCCAAATAAGTCACTAGGTTTCAACTTAATTCATACAACACATATCATCTGTCATACCTTGATTTTAAATGTAACACAACTCTTGTGTGGGTTGCCATCTATAGGGTATATCTCTACCATATAGTGTGCATATTAACTCCTACTCAGCTCAAGTATTTATTTGAACTTTAAGGTTAAGTATTTGTCTTATTAGCTCTAACTAAACCTCAAAGTACTTTTACCTTTAGTTGTTCTACTTTCCATTCTTAGATTCCTTGAATTTCTTCAAGGAATCCAAATTTGTGTATCAAAAGTTTATGAATTGAATGAAAATAAAATATTCAACTTTGGCTCAAATTGTTGGTACCCAACATTCATCATTAAGACGATACTTAACAACTGTATAACACTCATACCATCTCTAGTGAGAGGTTGACATAGTTATCTTATCTAAAAGACTTATCTAGCATCTATTACTCCACTAAGTCTAATAAATATAATTGCTAGCTCAAACTTATTCTATCTACCAAGGTTAAGTTCAAAACCATAAATTAAGTTTGTATGTTAATTGAGAACCTTTGAAATAAATTTAGTTTAAAATATTCAAAAGTTTTATTTCTAAAATAAATTAAAGTTACAACTATTTTATTTCTCTCACTTTGCCAAGAGGCTACAATGAATGCCCTACAATTAATGTAGCATTTTGTGTTACATATCTAACATATAGGTCTACCTTTTCTTTGGTGAGCATCTATTTTACTTCAGTTTTTACACATAAAAACAAGTGTAAGAACTACATCTCGTGTCAAGGACTAACAATACTTAATCATACTTGAAGTTGAAGACTCAATCTTCATTTTCTTGTTAATGAGTAAGGTTTTGTAGTGTCTCCTTTAGTAGCTAGGTTTATTACATCAGAAGCGAATTACCTTTCCTTTGTTACTCATGCCATCAATAAGGTTAACTATATCTTGAGACACTAGTTGAGAATCAAACTTAAGTTTGGCCTTGGCCTTACTCCTTTCCTTTGTCTTCTTATATCAACTTCTACCAACTTAGCCATGTTAATATGAACCTTAACACTTGATAGCATCCTCCACACACCAACCTTGGATACACCCTTATGGTCATTGCAATAGTCTTTTATGAACTTATCATAGGATTCAGATAGAAAGAGAAAGGCAAGGTCAACAACTATGCTATATACCATACATGATCCATCTAATTTGTTTCTCTTGATCGACTTAATCATATCATGCATGTGAGTTGCAGTATCAGCCTCCCTATCCATCTTACATCTAAGAAGTTCTTTCATTGCTTGATAACACTTTATACAAACATGACCTTGAAAGATCTTATGCAAACGATTGATTTAATTCTTGTGTAGTTAATTCATTGTCATAATTAATGTATATATAGTGACAAAATTAAAGTTTGTAACAATAATTTATAGAATTTCATCCATCACATATAAATAATGATAAAAGAAAAATTTGGTTACAATAAAGATATTTATAGTGACAAAATTTATTTTTGTCATAATGATTTAATCACAACAAAACAAATTTCTTATAGTGAACCCTAGAAGCTAAATGACAAATAAACCTAGAAGGGAAGGGGGGAGGGGGGGGGGGGGTATGAATTAGTTTTTCAAAAATATTTTGAAAACTATAACTTATCACCCAACACACAACTAGCAATTTATACATTGAATTAATTAATCACCAATCAGCTAAGCAATTAATCATATAATCAAATAAAGCATATAATATAAAGCAATTAACACAAAGTAAAGAGAGAAAAAGATAAAGATGCTCAACCAATTTTTATAATAGTTCGAAGCTTTTGCACAAGCCTCCTACGTCTACTCCTTTAAGCAATACCGCTTGAAACCTTTTCTTCATTATCTTCAACCCAAAAGATACAATAGTTTTTACATAAGAGATTTTGCCCTTCTTACACTAATTTTGATAATAAATGATTACATCTTTAACGTAGTTTTCCATAAGGATTCTATCCCTACACTAGTCTCACGGGATTACACCCAAAGGTTGTTGAATATTAAGAAAAGAAATGTAACATCCCGAGGTTAAAATGGTCTTTCTAGGCCTTGAATCAGGGTTAAAGAGAGATTTCTCAGTTAGAAATCAGATTCAGTAAGTTAGGAGCGTAGAATGACCTTTTGTTGGCTTTATATGCAGATTGTGGAAGGAGCACGATCGTGCATTTTTGGACACACGCCTGTGCGTCCCTTTCTCGCCATGCACGCCTATGCATCTAGCTTTGTACGCTCGTGCATGCCTGCTGGTATATAAAGTCAGATTTTTCACTCTGCTAGGGTCAACGAGTCTCTTATTCATTTTCCTTTTCCTTTCTCTCTAGCTAACCCTAATCAAACTGAGAGAGAGATTAGCTAGCTTTAGTAGCCAATCCAGCTAGGATTCAGCCAGAGATAAAGAAATAGAAGTTATTAGCAGCTCCAGGTAAGTATCTGTAGTATCCTAGATCCAGAAGCCCTTAGGGGTAGAGTTTTGGGGTTAGAAATCGAATTCAGAGAGAGATTGGGAGTCTGGTAAGTTCAGGGGTGAGTTGGTGAGTTTTCGAAGCCATGTGGCTTCCGTTGGAATCCTTTCGGAAGGATTCGAGTAGGCGAGCGAGCGGGAAATAAGTGATGCTTATTTTCCCTGGTGCACGACCGTGCATCCTTGGTGCACGCCCGTGCGTGGCATGCTATATAAGTGAGCCGTGAGCATTATGTCATTTTTCTCACCCAAGTTTTCTCTTTAGCCAAAATTTCTCTCTTCGTTGCAGCTCCTCCCATGCTTAGAGAGGAAATTCAGCAGCCGGTTCCTCCTAATCTGGTTAGAGAGCAAAGAGATTAGTGTTTGAAGCTTGTTTTCCGAAGCATGGAGAGAGGTAAGTGTTCTTCACTTCTTCTCGTGTTTTCCCAGCTTGGTTGATGAATTGTGATGCCATAGATGTGTTCTTTATATGTTGATGAGTGCTGGAAATGCTTATATGGCTTTGCATGTGGATTTGGTTGATGAATTTCCATTCTTGAAGCATGCATGTGTGTATATATGGCTTTAGTGAGAGAAAGAAGATGTTTCCATGGTAGATTGCATGATTGATGATGCATGTTGCTTATGGAGCTTGAATTGTGTTGTTGGTGATACTGGGAATGTATATTTGAAGTGTGATTGCAATTGGATGTGTTTTGGTTGGCCGTTATGTGCATTTTCCGAGCGGTGCTTTGTTGAAGAACCAGACGCACGATCGTGCGCCAGTATGGCACGACCGTGAGCCTGTGTTTCTCCAGATGCACGCCCGTGTGCATGACCTGTGCACGGCCAGAAAATGCATGTGCACGCCCGTGCGTAGGCATTTTCAGTGAAAATAAATAGTGAATTCCAGTAGCTTGCACGACCAGGCGCACGACCAGTGCACGGTCCCGTGCATCAGGGTGCACGCCCGTGCACGTTTCATGCACGCCCGTGCATCAGCAGAGTTTCAGAAAAATGATTATTAAATGAGAATTTAAGCATGCGAATTCAGAATAAAGGTTAATTGGCTTCAGATAAGCATCAGATGAACATGTAATCAGTTAATACACTGCATGTGCATATCATGACATGACATGTAGTTTCAGAAAGGATCAGGGGATCTGAATTCAGCAGTATTCAGAACCCGATGTACAGGTAAGAGTAAATGGTGAATACGAGGGGGCATCTGTGGGAATCAGCCTTCTGACACCAGTCAGAATGCTCAACAGCATTTCAGATTCAGTTCCTGACACCAGTCAGATGATTCAGCAGCATTTCAGTTTCAGCTCTCTGACACAAGTCAGATCGAAGCAGTATAGTATTCAGATTCAGCTTTCTAGCCAGTAGCTAGACTGTTTAACCCATATGGCCAGGATGCCGAAACCCTGTATTACCCAGTCTGATCAGTACAACAGGTACCCGAGGGTACAGAGAGAGGTATTCAGATGCCTACATCCAGTTTTCAGTTAGCATGACATGACATACACATCATGACGTACATACATATGACATTAATAAATGAATGAGATCCAGATGAGCAGTTTCCAGATTCCAGCAAGCGCATAGATGTATGATTAGGGCCGAGGCCCAGGTATGTGTTTGTTTATATGATTGTTTGTGCTTGCTTGGGTATTGAGGGAAGTAAGGAGCGCTTATTGGGTGATCTTTATCGATCATCCCCCTCCTTCTTCCAGTTTTCAGGTGTTCGTGCTGGGTTCGAGGAGCGGTTGGATCGAGGCTGACGGAGAGGGCACGTACACACACCTCGATCTCAGTTTGTATCAGTTTTGGACCTGTGTGGTCATATGTACTTTTGTATGTATCCAGATGTACAGAAACACTATGTATGTATATGATAAAGGCATGTGGGCCCATTGTACAGAACAGTCTATATATGTTAATGATGTATATTCAGAAAAGCTTCCGCGTGTGTAAAATTGTATAGTTTCAGGCAGTGATTTTATTTTCGTAGGATTCCCGTCGCGGGTACCCGTATTTTCAGTTTATTAATAAAAGCTTCCCGATATTATTCAGCAGCAAGGGTACTCGTGGCGGCGGGTCCTACAGTATCTTCTTACCTTCTTTCTATTTCCATGAGTTATGTTTCCTTGGTTGGGTTAATTCAGTTGTAGAAGCATGTTTCTAGTGTATTAGCATGTTTATGAAATGATAATGATGATATAGATGAAAAACCTAGAGATAGAAGCATGCTTAGTTCCCTTGATGCATGTGTGTATGTGTGTGTGTGTTTAAGGGTTTAAAGAGATTTTAATATGATTTGGCTATGAATAATGGGAAAATGTGTTAATAACAGTATATGTTCCATGTTCATATGTTATAGTATGTTTGATTGAAGTTTGATGAGATTTAGGTTGAGTTTTGGTGGTGATCTTGTGTGTTTTAGCCATGGGTGTCGAAATAGAGCTGGATGTACGCCCGTGCGTTCGTGTATGCATGCCTGTGCATTCTGGGTTTTTGGAAAGATCACAGTCGTGTATGTCAGCCATCATGACCAGCTTATAGTAAGGTCACGATTGTGCATGTTCATGTCATAGTCGTACACCATCAGAAAATGAGAAATGTAGAGAATTTTCAGAACCTTGCACGATTGGGTTGCACGACTGACTCACGACCCGTGCAGGCTTATGCACGCCCATACGTTCGATAGTGCATGCCCGTGCGTCTGATAGTGCACGCCCGTGCGTCTAGTAAAAATGAGAACCTTCCTTCCCTTTCAGTAGAATTTTAGTAATAAAGTAGCTAATTGAATATTCTGAGTTGAATAACATATGAAACAACTAATGTTGAATAAGAATAAGTATAAAGAAGGAAGGGACAGAGAGAATTCAGTTGTACCTACGAGAAACTTAATAGAATTCAGAATTAGCTTAAATAATAGCTTATGATCAGAAAACAAATGGAAGCAGCAAAACAACAATAAATACAGTTTATACACACAGTAACAAAAATAGTAAAACAGTGACGAATACAGTAAATATATATGTATGTATATATATACGAGAACAAACATCGAAACTGTATAGAAAGGAACAGAAGCAGAACTAGCAACAGTTATAAAAGATCTGATATAGTAAACTGACAGATATAATGACAAAATTTAGAATAGTTTACACAAAACTTATTAATGAGCTTAATAAATTACAGAAACAATATAACGTTGAGTATATGCAGAACTATAGCATATGTACATCTACACAGAAAGTAATCAGAAGAAAATAAATGATAATTATCATGCATTGTATGCATTATATGACATGGCATGTCATATAGAGTTTTCAAAAAAGAGATCCAAGGATCCAATTACATGTTTTCAGTAGGAAAACAAGATGATCTGGACATCGATTTCAGGGGTGAATACGAGGGGGCACCTAATAGGATCAGGAGCTATATGCTCATTATTAGTCTTATGTATTGGCATATGTCGGGGTGATCAGTTAGTAGCTTAGAGTTTTCTTGATCAGAGGATCAGATGTAGTATATAGCGCGAGACGCTCAGTTCAGTATCAGATTCAGAGGCATCATGTGGCCTAGACAGTTTCTAGCACGTGTTTACATAGGAAACTCACATGGTCAGGGTGTCGAATCTCAATATACATGACATGACATGTTATACAGAGTTTTCAGAAAAGGGATCCAAGGATCCAATTACATGTTTTCAATAGAAAAATAAGATGATCCAGACATTGATTTCAGGGGTGAATACGAGGGGGCACCTGTGAGTTTCAGCACACCTGATAGGATCATGAGCTATATGCTCATTATTAGCCCTATGTATTGGCATATCAGTCAGTAGCTTAGAGTTTTTCTGATCTGAGGATCAGTGCAGTATATAGCGCGAGACACTTAGTTTAATATTAGATTCAAAGATATCACGTGACCCAGACAGTTTTTGACACGTGTTTACATAGAAAACTCACATGGTCAGGGTGCCGAATCTCTGTATTCATCAGTCTGTGTAGTATAGCAGGTATCTACGGATACATAGTTTTCAGATATGATTTTTAGACACAGTTTTTAGTATTTTAGCAGCTGTGGTATGAACTTTTCAATTATTTTAGAATCTTCGGATCCACCAGTAGTATTTCAGTAAAAAGTTTTCATACACATGATTTCAGTATACAGGTTAAGGCCTAGATATGATATCAGTATACAGACTAAGGCCTAGATATGATTTCAGCATACTTCATGACAGGTCATTTCATATGACATACACAGTAAAACATGATTCAGTTTTTGCGTAATCAATGAGAAACAGTAAAATAGTAAACATTCAGAATACATGAGAATCATGTGACTATACATGATAGAATAACAAGCAAAACAGAGAAATTATCAGATGATCTGATAACCAGTAATACAAACAGGACACGAAATACCAGAAAGGAAAGCCAATATAGAATATTACATATATGTAACAGAATAAACAGGTTTACAAAATAAACCTATAGCAGAACGGTAAAAGATAAAAGATAATGAATATCAGAAAGAGAACTTAATGAGTCAAGTTAGACCGTTCAGATTTCTTTTCATTCTAGGTTGTTTACGTATACTCATATACATATTTACGACACGACATGAGGTAATATCCAAACAATAAGTTAATTAAAGAAGAATATCTTATCAGATCAGAATGAACTCAGTGAGGTTATCAGATAAACAGTCAGACTAGCGATAGATAAAGTAGAGTCTATTAAACTAGTAACCAGATTAATGATGAAATAGAAAACAGAGAATAAGATAATAGTATAAGCTATTAGGCTATCAAAGAACTTAGTTAAGTTTATCAGCTTAGTAGCTAATCAGAGATGTATTCAACTTAGTGCCTACCCGAAGGTACAAGTAGAAGATACTTACTAAGTGACTTGTCACTCATCTCTATCAGTTTCCTTTCTTGCAGGTTGTTGTTTTAGGGAGCTGAGCTTGGAGCGCGAGGTGGTAGATGAGTGGGATACAGCTCGAGTGGGTTCTCACCCGATATTTTCAGTTAGACATATATGCATATATGTATTTAGTTTTCAGTAGATAACATGTTGACTTGCATACTTTATGTTTGCTCATGCATATGGGAAGTACAATATCAAATACTAATCATTAATATTAAAACATGAGTTTTATTAATGATACTGTACAATGGGTTTCAGCTTTCCACCACATTTATTTTATACACTTTCACATTATAAATGTTTTCAGTACAGTTTTTGTGTAGGGTTTCGTGTTGGATGTGATGGGTGATGATTTTTAAACAGTCAGTAAATAAAATAATATAACATAGTTTTTATATAATAAATAAATAATAGTAGTACAGCGACATCCAACATGGGGTTTTATAAGAAATATGCCTCTTGATAGATAGATACAAAACTAAAGCTTAAAGGTTTCTCTTAAGTGATTTACAGTGTAATTTTAGTGAGAGAAAATGAAGAAGAGTTAGAGAATAAAGAATAGGAAAGTTTAACCCAAATCTTTCTAACTCTCTAACCTTCAAATTATCCACAGTATTTAGTGTGTTGTAAGAGATAGCCTTTAGAGCTGATTTGAGAGTCGTTGAAAATTTCTAGACAGTTACACGATCGTGTCCTTCATTTTCACAATCGTGCTCTCTTAGATATATGTAGCCTAACGGTTGAATTCTTTTATCATACGGACATGTGCTTCATACATATGGTCGTGTGTCTTCATGTCTTCAAATTCAGGAGCCCACATGATTTTCTGTACGATACTCGCACGATCACCATACGATCAAGCTTTTTCATGAAACACGGGTGTGTACCTAGTGAAGTCTATTGAACATGAGTATGATTAAGTTTACATGGGAATGCATCTTCAAAATATGACATACGATCGTGTACTCAAAACTTGTCCAATTGTGCATCCTTACTTCTTCATGCATGGACACTTTATAGTACTCAATCAAATCGTATGTTCTTTTTATAGGACATACACGGTCGTGCAACTTAGTCATGCATGGTAGTGCGTTAGGTAAAATCTATAAAACTAAAACTCTTGTCCTTTTTGTCATGGATCAAATCATGCAATGACTTAGATATCAAAACCTAAGTTTTGTATTACATCAAAATACATACGGGTCTTACCACTATTCCTTTCTAATATAACGAAAAAACCAATATATATAATACTAGAGTTCATAGCACCTCTTAAATATTTCATTAGTTTTACCAATGCAACCCAATGACTATGATTGAAAGTGTGTGTATATTTCTTTAATCTGCACACAACATAAGTTATATGTGGTCGTGAAATTTTCATTAAATGCATCAATCTCCCAATAATCTATGAATACTCAAATTGAGCTATTAGATCATCTTTGTTTTTTTTTTTTTTTGATTGAGTGTTAGCATCATAAGGGGCACTCATAAGTGTGACATCACGACCATGTGTTCTTTTTATAGGACACTCACAGTCGTGTGACCTAGTAATGTATGGTAGTACATTAGGTCAAATTTGTAAAATTAAAACTCTTGTCCTTTTGTCATGGATCGAATCATGCAATGACTTAGATATTATAACCTAAGTTTTGTATCACATCAAAATACATACAGGTCCTACAACCATTCCTTTCTAACAACAAGAAAACCATTATATAGAATACCAGAGTTCATGGCACCTTTTAAATATTTCATAAGTTTTACCAATGCAACCCAATGACTATGATTGGAATTGTGCGTATATTTGTTTAATCTGCATAAAACATAAGTTATATGTGGTCATGAAATTTTCATTAAATGCATCAATCGCCCAATGATCTATGAATACTCAAATTGAGCTATTAGATCATCTTTGTTTTTCTTTGATTGAGTGTTAGCATCATAAGGGACACTCATAAGTGTGACATCAAAATATTCAAATTTTCTAAGAAATTTTTCCAAATAATGTTCTTGTGATAACATTATAATAATATTCTTCCTAATGATTTTAACACCCAAAATAACACTTGCTTCATCATATCTTTCATATCAAAGTTAGTTTATGTACTATGTCAAAACAAGTTCCAAACATGAGCATGAATCCATATATAAACATATAATCATACACTCACCATCAACTAGTTTAGCATAAACACATTTATATACTTCATTGGAAGAAAATCCATTACATAATAGCTCATGAATTTTTTATGCCAACTTTTGGGTGCATATTTTAGATCATATAAAAATTTCAGTAATTTACGTACTTTCTTTTCCTAACCAAGAATGATATAAATTTCTTCTTTTGAATCATCATTTAAAAACGAAGGTTTAACATATATTTGATGAATGAAAAGTTTGTGGATTGAATTCAAAACAATCAAAACACGACTGTAAGAAATTTTAGTCTCAGGAGAACACGATCAAAATAATCGACATTAGCTTTTTGAGTAAATCCCTTTGCAAACCAATCTAGTTTTGTGTTTATTAATGGACTTTTCTAGATTAAATTTTCTTCTAAAAATCCATTTGCAGCCAATGGTTTTAGCCCCTGTGTCAGTGTTGGCAAATATACTAGAATCCAAATATTAGTTTGCTTAAAAGAATCAATTTTATATATAATGGATTTTTCACAAAAAATGAGCATAAAAAATGGTTAAAGGATAATTTTCAACAAGATATGTATAAAAATCATTCCCCAAAGAGCTTGCTTTCCTTTGTCTTTTACTTCTTTTAACTCCTAAGAATAGTTTTCAAAATTATTTTGTTCAACTGACACATAAGAAATAATATCGAATTTTAAAGAAAAAACATATTCAAAGAACTCAACATTTTTGGTTCCAACTATAGTACTACAATCAAGACATCACTTTTCAAAACAAAAAACCTATATGTTATGTTAAGCATATCTATTAAACATGCAATCAGATGTTTTTTTTTTACCTATTTTCCTTTATTAAAAACCCTTATACTTTAAGGTACGCAAGATAGGTTGATAATTTTTTTATAATTCATAATATGTTTTACCAAATTTCTTATACAGAATTCTATTTTGTAAGTGACCGTAGACAAAATAGACTCTCCCTAAAGATTATTAGGTGAAGAGAAACTAACTAGCATAGTGTTCATTTTTTTTTACTGTTCTATATTTTTCTTTCAGTTACACCATTTAATTCAAGTGAAAAATGACAAGTAATTTAATGAATTATTCTTTCTTTTTCACAAAATTCATTGAAAGGAAAATTTCACCACCTCCTTTCTATTCTTCTTATTTAATTGGTTTTCTGCCTCAATTTTGTACACTGAAAACATGTAGGAACCGCCACCATGAGTACCCCTGCTGCTGAATTCTGAGAGGACTTTTTATTAATAATCTGAAAATACGGGTACTCGCAATGGGAATCTTACGAAAATATAAAACCTGAAGCAATACATCTCGTCTGAACACATGCGGAAGCTGAAATACACATACTGAAATATACATGCTGTTTTGCAAATACATAACTGTACAATGGGCCCAATGGCCTTTTTCATACATACATACTGTCTCTGGACATCCGATTACATAAAGCATTTACAACATGACCACACAGGTCCAAAACTGAAAAGTACATACTCGAAACTGTGGTGTGGGCCCTCTCCCGCTAGCCTCAAACCACCCGCTCCTCAAAAACAGCATGAACACCTGAAAAGGATGGGAGAAGGAGGGGGATGAGTGATAAAGATCACCCAGTAAGCGCTCTTTACTTCCCTCAAAACCCAAGCAAGCACATACAATCACAAACATACCTGGCCTCGACCTTATTCATACATCTATGCGCTCGCTGGAATCTAAAACTTATTATCTAAATCTCATTCATTTACTGACATCAATATTGTTCATGTCATGATGTGTATGTCATGTCATGCTAACTGAAAATACTGTGGATGCATGCATCTGAATATCTCTATGTACCCGAAGGTACCTACTGTGCTGATCAGACTTGGTGAACATAGGGATTCGGCATTCTGGCCATGTAGGCTGAACAGTTTAGCTACTGGCTAGAAAACTGAATATACTGTGCTGTACGATCTGATGGTGTCAGAAGGCTGAATCTGCAATGCTACTGAACATTTTGACTGGTGTCAGAAAGCTGAATCCTACATATGCCCCCTCGAGTTCACCCATACTATTACCCATACATCAGGTTCTGGATACTGAATACTACTGAATTCAGATCCCTTGATCCTCTCTGAAGCTATATGTCATGCTATGATGTGCATATGCAGCTTTATTATCTGAATTCATGCTTATCTGATGCTTATCTGAAGCAATTTAGCTATTAAATGAATTTCCTATACTTTATTTCTCATTTTCTATTCTTTTTCTGAAAAATTGATGATGCACAGGCATGTGGGCAAGGCACACGGGCGTGCATGTCTCACACACGGGCGTGCATGGTTGAGGCACATGGGCATGTGCCTGGACGCACGGGGCCATGCACTGGTCGTGCGTCTGGCCGTGCAAGCTACTGGAATGCTGGACAATTCACTGAAATGGCATGCACACGGGCGTGTGTCTGCTATTCTGCCCATGCACACAGCGTGCACACGGGGGTGTGCCTGAAAAAACAAAGGCACACGACCATGCCATGCAGGCACACGGTCGTGTGTCTTATTCTTCAACAAGAGCACCGCCTGGAAATGCACAAAATTCTCAGCCATTTCACAATCAATCTGTAATTCACTTCAAACATGCGTTCCCAGCATTTCAACAAGCATATATAAGAACTCAAACTCAACATGCATCCAATACAAATCAATCCACCATTAAAGCTTCTTCTTTCTCTCACCAGAACACACACACAAGCACATGCATGGTTCAAGGGTGGAAATTTCTCATCCAAATCAACATGCAACATCATATAATCATACCCAAAGTTCATCAACATGCAATGGAATCATCCAAGCAACACATTTCATTAAATCAAGTTGGGAAACTCAAGAAAGAAGTAAGCGAACACTTACCTCGCGTCGTTGCCTCTGAAAGCTTTCTCTATCAACTAATCTCTTTGCTCTCTCGCTTGATCGGGAGCTATGGCTGGCTGAATTTCCTCTCTAAGGTTGGGAGCTGCTGAAATGGAAGAGAAAAGCTTGCTAAAATGGAAGTTGGGTGAGAAAATTGAACTTAATGCACTCGGCTCACTTATATACTAGCCACTTGCACGGGCGTGCATCCAATGTGCACGGGCGTGCACAAGGGAGAATGAGCTTTACTTATTTCCTACGTATTCGTATGATCGAATCCTTCTGAAAGGATTCACGTGAAAGTCACGTAGGCTCTGGAAACTTATTAACTCACCCCTAAACTTTGCTGGACTCCCGATCTATTTCTGGATTTCATTTCTAACTCCAAAAGTCTTTCTCTAAGGGCTTTTCTAACCTGGGATGCTACATTTCCTCCCCCCTTATAAAAATTTTGACCTCGAAATTTATCTGAATAACTCTGGGAACCTATCCCTGATCTCAGACTCTACCTCCCAAGTGGCTTCCTCCACTCTCTGACTGCGCCATAAGACCTTCACAAGGGGAATCTGCTTGTTTTTGATAACCTTGGCTTTGTAGTCCAGAATCTGCACTGGCAACTCTTGGTAACTCAAATCTTCTACCAACTCAATCTCTGAAAACTGAAGCACATGAGAAGGATCCCCCACATACTTACTCAACTGCGACACATGAAAGACATTATGAATCCTGTCTATACTAGCTGGCAATGCAAGTCTGTAGGTAACTGTCCCTACTCTCTCAAGTATCTCATAGGGACCAATGAATCTAGGGGCCAACTTCCCCTTTCTGTCAAATCTGAGAACTTACCTGTACGGAGCAACTCTCAGAAACACTCTATCGCCTACTAAAAACTCAATCTTTCTACGTCTCAAATCTGCATAGCTCTTCTGTCGATCCTAGGTTTGTCTCATTCTCTGCTTGATGATTCTGATCTATTCAATCATCCCCTGAACTATCTCTGGACCCACAACTGTCTCTAGAGAATCTCTATCTCCAATCTCATCCCAATGAAGAGGAGATCTACATTTTCGACCATACAATGTCTCAAATAGAGCCATCTGAATAGTCGCTTAATAACTGTTATTATAAGAAAACTCCATGAGAGAAATCAACTCTACCCAATCGGTCTGGAAGTCCATACAACAAGCTCTGAGCATATCCTCCAGAATCTAATTAACTCTCTTAGTCTGGCCATCTGTCTGAGGATGATATACTGAACTGAACTGTAGCCTAGTTCCTAAGGCTCTCTGCAATGATCTCCAGAAAGCTGACATAAATCTGGAGTCTCTGTCTGATACTATAGTCCTGGGAACACCATGAAGTCTGACTACCTCTCTGATATACAATTTCTCCAACTGATCTGTAGACATGCACTGTCTGACTGGCAGGAAATGAGCTGACTTACTGAGTCTGTCCACTATCACCTATATGCCATCAAATCCTCTCTGAACTTTAGGAAGACCATAAATAAAATCCATAGAGATATCATCCCATTTTCACTCAGAAATACTCAAGGGATGAAGTAATCCTGAGGGTCTCTGGTGTTCTGCCTTTACCTGTTGACATATAAGACATCTGGAAACAAAGTCTGCTATGTCATTTTTCATGCCTGACCACTAAAAATTTCTATTGAGATCCTGATACATCTTTGTACTGCCTGGGTGTATTGAATACACCATAATATACGCCTCTGCCAAACTCTTCTGTCTCAACTCTAAACTCTGTGGCACACAAACTCTATCTCTGAATCTCAAGATCCCATCTCTGAACTCAAAGTCTGACACTGATCTCTCTGACATCCTCTGTAGCATCCCAGGTTAGAAAAACCCTTAGGGAAAGAGTTTTAGGGTTAGAAACGAGATTCAGGGAGAGATTAGGAGTCTAGATAAGTTCAGGAGTGAGTTAGTAAGTTTTCAGAGCTGTGTGGCCTTCGTACGAATCCTTTCAGAAGGATTCAATTGTACGAATGCGCGGGAAATGGATTAAGTCCATTTTCCCTTGTGCACGCCCGTGCACCCTTGATGCACGCCCGTGCGTGGCATAGTATATAAGTGAGCCGAGAGAAAGTTTAGTTCTTTTCTCACCCATTTTCATTTCAGCCAAGTTTCTCTCCTCATTTTTAGTTCCTCCCATTCCTAGAGAGGAAATCCAGCAGCAGGTTGCTCCCAATCCGGTGAGAGAGCAAAGAGATTAGATCGTGTTGAACCCTTGTGGATTTTGAATTGATGTAAAACATATGTTAAAATATCTAACTGATCCATGCATATATCGAATATATCAAAAGGATCAAAAGGTTTATTTTTTGCAGAAATTATCTAATACATGATCGTGTGTAATCAAACCGCACAATCGTGTTATATTTTATTGCAATTCAGATTTGCTTAAAGAAGGCACATGACCACGTGCATAAGGCACATGACCATGCACATGAGGCACACGGTCATGTGTAAAAGGCACATGACCATGCGCAGGACGTACACGGACATATGTAAAGGTGCATGACCATGCACATGAGGCGCATGACCATGTGCCATGAAGAAATTTTTCTACACGGCCGTGTGAATGGGGTGCATGACCATGCACATGAGGCGCATGACCATGTGCCATGAAGAAATTTTTCTACACGCCCGTGCAATAGAAACACATGCCCGTGTGCAAAGAAAAAATTCAGCCGTGCGTCTCCCGTGCGCTGATCGTGCCTGGACCCGTGCAAGCTTCTGGAATCTGGAGGCATCTGAAGAAAATTAACACACGCCTGTGTGTTGCAAATATGCACGCCCATGCTTGCACAAAATTGACCGTTGGAATGTGCAGAAAAAGGAAGCACGACCGTGCATCAAGAGTACACGCCCGTGCAACTTTCCAGAAAGGCTCCAACGGCTCTCAAATCAGCAGCAACGGCTAGAATTTTCCATTTCCTATAAATTGGAGCTGATTTGAAGATACAAGGGGAAGAGAATCAGGCCTAAAACTTCTACTCTTCATTCTCTAATTCTTCTCCAAACTTCTCTCACAAAAACTACATTTGTAAATCCTTAGAGAGAAACCTTGAGAGCATATTATAAATCCGTCTTGTGAGGCAAATCATTATAATTTCCACAAACCCTTGGGCGCAATCCCGTGAAACTAGTGTTGGGGCGTAATCCCTGTTAAAACTAAGTTAAAGGCGCAATCCCTTGTATCAAAACTAGTGTTAAGGGCGAAATTCCCTTGTTGAAAAAACTATTGTAACTTTGGGTTAAAGTTAGTGGAAGGAAAAATCTTCGAGCGGGATTGCTTGGAGTAGTAGACGTAGGAGGCGTGGAGAAGCTCCGAACCACTCTAAAAATCGGCTGAGCATTTCTTTCCCTTACTCTCTTTTATACTTGCTTAGTCTTTTAATTAATTGTGCGTAATTATATTTATATATTTAAATGTTTTTGTTGGTAGAATAGGAAAAAAATTTTAAACTTGATAAATTTTTAATTAACCTATTCACCCCCCCTCTAGGTTATATGCCATTTAGCTTTTGGGGTTTTACAGATCGGAAGTTAGTTTTCAGAAGCATGGCGCGAGGTAAGTGTTCTTTCACTTCTCCTCACATTTTCCCAGCTTTCCTTGATGAATTTCAATGTTTGGAATGCTGATGATGTTGATGCATGTTTGTATGATGAGATTGGTGGCTTAAGATGTTAAATTTGCTATCTTTGATCCATGCATGCAAGTTGATCATGTTTTAGTGAGAGAAAGTTAATGTTTCCATGGTGAAATGCTTGATGATTGATGCATGTGAAGTTAGATGCTGCAAATGTGTTTATTGAAGTGTTGAGAGCATGTATTTGAGGTGAATTGTGAATGGAATGTGAAATGGTTGAAATATGGTGAAATTTCCGGCAAGTGCTCTTGTTGAAGAACAAGACGCACGACCGTGTGCCTGCATGGCACGGCCGTGTGCCTTTGGTTCTCCAGGAACACACCCGTGTGCACGCTGTGTGCACGGCCAGATTTGCAGACACAAGCCCGTGCGTCCCGAGATGCACGCCCGTATGTAAGCATTTTTAGTGAAATGTACAGGAAATTCCAGTAGCTTGCATGACCAGGCGCACGACCAGCGCACGGCCCTGTGCGTCCAGGCACACGCCCGTGTGTCCAGGACCTGCACGCCCGTGTGTTAGCCATGCACGCCCGTGTGCCTTGCCCACACGCCTGTGCACTTACAGATTTTCAGAAAATGACTATTAATTGATTAATTAAGCATGCAAATTCAGAATAAAGACTAATTGGCTTCAGATAAGTCAAAGGATCTGAATTCAGCAGTATTCAGTATTCAGAACCTGAAGTACAAGGAAGAGTATAGGGTGAACACGATGGGGTATCTATGGGATTTAGCTTTCTGACACCAGTCAGAAGTTTCAGTAGCATTACAGTTTTAGCCTTCTGACACCAGTCAGATCGTTCAACAGTATACAAATTCAGCTTTCTAACCAGTAGCTAGATTGTTCAGCCCACATGGCCAGAATGTCGAATCCCTGTGTCCCACCAAGTCTGATCAGCACAACAGGTACTCTCGGGTATATGGAGATATTCAGATGCATGCATCCATCAGTATTTTCAGTAGCATGGCATGACATACACATCATGACATGAATAAATATGATATCAGTAAATAAATGCAGTTCAGATGTTCAGTAATCAGTTCCAGATTCCAGTAAGCGCATAGATGTATGATTAGGGCCGAGGCCCAAGTATGTTTGATTATTGTGATTGTTTGAGCTTGCTTGGGTTTTGAGGGAAGTAAGGAGCGCTTACTGGGTGATCTTTATCACTCATCCCCCTCATTCTTCAATCCTTTCAGGTGTTCGTACTGGTTTCGAGGAGTGGTTGGATCGAGGCTGACGGAGAGGGCCCACACCGCGATCTCAGTTTGTATGTATATCAGTTTTCAGTTTTGGATCTGTGTGGTCATTTTGTAAATCCTTTTGTATCCAGATGTACAGAAACAATATGTGTATATATGTATAGGCCATTGGGCCCATTATATAGAACAACATGTATATTTCAGTGATGTATATATTCAGCAAAGCTTCCACATGTGTAGAAATGTATAGTTCAGATTTTATTTTCGTAGGATTCCCGTCGTGGGTACCCATATTTTCAGATGATTAATAAAAGGTCCATTCAGTATTCAGCAGCAGGGGTGCTCGTGGCGGCGGGTCTTACATCCTCTGAATCATACTCTGAGTCCATTCATCTGACATCTGACTGTCTCTGATCTCATTACACAAAGAAGATCTGATCTGAAGTCTGGAGAATCTCGCAGTCACTATCTCAATCTACTCTCTAGCAATCTCATACTGCAGCTCTCTTTGAACTGAAAGACTAGATAAGGCCACTCGCCTACTCAAGGCATCAGCCACTACATTAGCTCTCCCTGAGGGATATCTGATGTCACAGTCATAGTCTTTCACCAGCTCTAGCCATCTCCGCTGTCTCATATTAAGCTTTTTCTGAGTGAAGAAATATTTCAGACTCTTATGGTCTGAATATATGCTGCACTTGACCCCATAAAGATAATGTCTCCAAATCTTCAGGGCGAATACAACTGCTGCTAACTCCAGATCATGGGTAGGGTATCTCAACTCATGATCTCTCAATTGCCTAGAGACATAGGCAATGACCCTACCATCCTGCATCAGAACTGCCCCGATCCCCTGATGGGACGCATCTGTATAAATATCAAACTCTACCCCCTCCTGAGGTAGTGCCAAAACTGGAGCACTGGTCAACCTCTGCTTGAGCTCCTGGAATCACATCTCATACTCGTCTGTCCAAACAAATGGAACCTCTTTCCTAGTTAAGGCAGTGAGAGGCCTCACTAGGCTAGAGAATCCTCCAATAAACCTCCTGTAGTAACCTGCTAACCCAAGGAAGCTTCTGATTTCTTTCACTGTCTTCAGCCTTGGCCAACTCAAAATAGTCTCCACTTTATTGGGATCCACTGAAATACCGTCTGCTGAAACTACATGACCCAGAAATGCCACTCTGTCAACCCAAAACTCGCACTTGAAGAACTTGACATACAGCTGTCTATCTCTCAGCCTCTAAAGCACATATCTGAGATGTTCCTCATGCTTTGCTACACTCCTGGAATATGCCAGAATGTCATTTATAAAAACCACCACGAACCGGTCCAAGCAATCATGAAACACCCAGTTCATCAGTTCCATAAAGATCGCTGGGGCATTAGTCAATCCAAATGGCATGACCATGAACTCATAATGCCCATATATGGTCCTAAAAGCTGTCTTGGGAACATCTCTATCCTCCACTCTGACCTGATAGTATCCAGATCTCAGATCGATCTTGGAAAACACAGCTGCACCTCTCAACTGATCAAACAAGTCATCTATCCTCGACAGGGGATACTTGTTCTTCACTGTCACTCTGTTAAACTCCCTATATTTGATACACATCCTCATCGACCTATCTTTCTTCTTAACAAACAAAATCGGAGTTCCCCAAGGTGAACAACTAGGCCTGATGAACTCTTATCTGTTAACTCCTGAAGCTGCTTCTTTAACTCCTGGAGTTCAGCTGGAGCCATCTAGTACAGAGCCTTAGAGATTGGAGTCATACGAGGGAGAAACTCGACACTAAACTCTAACTCTCTGTCTGGAGGTAACCCTGACAACTCATTTGGGAAGATATCTGGAAAATCTCTAACTACTAGCACCTCTTCGATACCTGGACCCACTGAACCGCTGTAGACTACATTGGCCAAGTATCCAACACAACCCTGTCTCATCAATCTGCTCGCCTGAATACTGGAGATCATCATACTGTCGACTCTGCCCTCACCAAACACAAACTGATCAGGGCCTATGTGGAATCTCACTTTCTTCCTTCCATAATCTATCTCTGTACTGTATCTCCCCAAGAAATTCATCCTCAAAATCATATCAAAATATGCTAACTCCAGCAGAATCAGGTCAATCATCATCTGTCTACCCATAATCTCTATCACCTGATCTAGGAGGACTCTATCACTCAACACATACCCTTCATCTGGCATCTCTACCTGGATACTCCTACTGACCACACTAGGGTCAACCCCTAATCTCTCCACTACACTCCAGGCTATAAAGTTGTGTGTGGCTCCACAATCAATAAGTACAAACAAAGGAGTATCAAAATAAAGTAATTGACCGGTTACTGCATGGC
>JAJEJH010000138.1:0-404381 GCA_026122585.1 Anacardium occidentale
GAATAATATGCTGATGTGTCATATAACAATGACATGCTATGCAATAAGCTGAAAACATAGCTAGGCCTGGGCCTGCATGCTGAAAATAGTTTTCTGAAAACTGTTCATGAAAACTAAGCTGTTGGATCTTGGGATCCCATAACTGAAAATCATGCAAAAGCTTTATCTGAAAGCTATGCAGAAAACTGTGTACCCTGGGGTACCTGATATGCTGAAAACTGTGCTGCGCAGACTGATGAAATACAGGGATTCGGCACTTTGGCCATGTGAGTTTCCTCTGCAAACACGTGCCACAAACTGTATGGCCCACGTGATGCCATCAGGCCTCGGCCTGGAACATAACTGATCGGAGCGCCTCGCGTTATAAAACTCATCTGATCCTCGGACCAGGAAACCTAAGCTTCTAACTGAGCAACCCGGCACAATGCCAATACATAGGGCTAGTAATGAGTATATAACTCCTGGTGACACGGGTGCTGAAACTCACAAGTGCCCCCTCGTATTCACCTCTGGAATCGGTGTTTTTCAACTGAAAACATGAATTCGGATCCTCGGATCCGTCTCTGAAAACTCTGAATGGCATGCCATGTTATGCATATGCATATGATGCATCATGAAGTCTTAATTGAGCTCAAATTACTGTTTACTATCCATGGATAGGGTTTATTGTGCAAATTTCACAAATTAAAGCTTATTCTCAATTTTCTACCTGACGCACGGGCGTGCGTGATCGCGCGCACGGGCGTGCATGAACTCGCACGGGACCGTGACCAAGTCGTGCATATGGTCGTGCGCGATTCTGGAATTTCAAAGCATTTCCTCACATTTCACTAGGTGCACGGGCGTGCATGAACTATGCACGGTCGTGACCCCTCAAATTAGGTCACGCACGGGCACGTAAACACGGCCGTGACCATGCAGAATACGCAGCGTACACGGGCGTGCGTCCTGCTCTGCACCTCCATGACCACTCGGAATCAACACGATTCCGGCCACAAACACAACCCAAACTCAAATCAAGCATAAATCACATGCCAAACACTTCAAATAACCATGAATACTCTTCCAGCCACTCCAAGCCTCCAGCCAAACATCCAACTCAACACAAACATATAAAAGCATACTTTCTCGCACATGAGCATAAACACATACATAAATCATCATCCCAATCGTCTCAAATTGTCATCAACACACAAAGAGAATGTCACAAGCATGCTGGGAACGACTTTCATGCCTCAAACAAGCAACCAAACCAACCAAAATCGCAAGGGAAAGAGGAAAGAAGTGCCTACCTCTTGACATGCTTTCTCTCTCAAGAAGCTCACGAATCAAACTTGATTGGAAGATCAAGGAAGCTGCTCTCCACTTCTAGGGCGTGAATCCTCTGAAAATCGAAGGAAATTTGGGTGAAAAATGAGTTTGGAAACGGATAAACTCGACTTAAAGCGAAGACAGCTGGAAAAGTGCACATGCACGGGCGTGCATCTCTCATGCACGGTCGTGCATGGCAGGAAAATTGCAAAAATGTCATTTTCCCGCGCTCGCATGCAAATCCATCCAAACGGATCCATGCACAAGCCCTCAAACTCAACAAAACCCACAATTTCACCCCAAAACTCTCTCACAACCCTAGAAATCTCAGAAATCCCAAACTGAACCCAGATTAGGAAGCCGAAAAGACCAAACTAACCCTGGGATGTTACAGGAAAGGTTTGTGATCCTTTTTCTAAGTAACCATTCAACAGGACCAGGGTCTTTCGTAATGTTGTGAAGGCAATATTACCTGCTTGTTGGACAACATTAGTTGTATCACTAATCATCTCATTTAGTCATGTTGTTATGTCAAATGTGATTGGTTGCACTCTAATTGTTAGAGTAAATTGGTTTTTAATGACAATATCAAGTAGCCATAAGACTGCTAGTGTGATTAGAGTTGGATTATTTAATAACTTGGGTCACTCAAGATTCTTTTGTTCCATCTCCCATATACCATTTGAAAAAGTGTTTCAAAATGAAAGATTGAAGGAAGATGTATGTTTTGTTAGATAATTGGGAGAAATTTTCTCAAAAGAAAACCTTCATTTTAGTGTCAAATTATTGATAGAAAAATTTACACAAACGAAAAATATACAACACTAAGCCTTGCACTAGAAGATAATGATAGTGATTAAAATTATTAGAGTAATTTCGTATCCATTAGATGAGATGATGAGTGAAAGTGATGAAAGTGAGTGGAAGACTTTGCATAAGCAATAAAATCAAGATTTTTTAATTTGATTTGACCAATTAATCAGAATATATTTATAATTATATAATTTATGTCTTCTGAAAAAATCAATATCGTAATAATAAATAATACAAATTTTTTTCTCAAAATTATTCAAACCTAAACCCTCTGCTTCTTTTGTTTAATATTTTGTATTTATAAAACAAAAAGATAGGATTTCACGTAAATACACTACATTATTTTCTTAATACCACAATGAATCTAAAGTTTTCGTCTCTGTCTTATTTTTATAAAAATAGGATAATTACATCAATTACACAATTTTTATTTATATTAAAATATATAAGCTTCATCTATATTTAAATATCTTGATAATAAACAAAATTCATATTAATAAAATAAATAGTAAAGACAATAATTGTGTTTATAATGGTGAACAAACTTAATTTTATTTTTTTTTAACATAGACCTACAAATTATAGACTATGTTCTCTCTTATTTCATTTAATTAACTAAAATTTATATTTATAAAATAAATTTTAATTTTAGAATAAAGATAATAATGATGTTTATAATACATAACAAATTTTAACAAATACAATACTAAAATTTAATTATTTATCAATCAACCTTTAATATTATATGGTACAACTAAATAAATAAATATTAAATATTATCATACTCTTATTTAAGATATTAAAAATATAGTTTTATTGATCTAATATAAATTGAAATCATAAATATCGAATAAATACTTTAATTAAAAAATAAAAATTAATTTATATAAAATCTATTTTAGATTTTAATATTAAAATATGGGGAACCTCACTTTCCATTACACCAAAAAAAAAAAATAAAAAAAATTAATGGTTTGTAATCTCTTAAATATTGTTTCTCGAACTATTTTTATGTCAAGGTTTTGGCTCATTACATTCGTGAATGAAAGCCTTATTTATTCTCAAATTTTGTACAAAATGTCCATGGAACAAATACTATAAAAATTAATTTTTATAACTGAATACTTGTCAATATCAAAATAGGGAAAATATATGGTTTATTTTTCAGTTATTTTTTATATGATAAAATAAATTATTTTAAATATAAAGATCAAATAATTTTAAAAAATAAAGACCATAGAAATAATTTTATAATCATCCTCATGCCTAAAAATGTCCTAAACGAGGGATGTAAAAAAAATACATGATTTTATTTCCTGTTTTAACTTGTGACAAATTGGTATCGTTAATTAATTTATAATTATTAAATATTTTTAATAAAATATTTAAATATATTAAATATAATTATTTATTTTATCTTTAATTCAAAATTTTTGATATTTTTACCATGTCAAATCAAGTTGTGGTCCACATTGGGTAAATTTGTCTTGACATGAAAAATAATCAATTGGTAATGGAAGCCAGCTAAGGTTGAATTTAAGTGGGTGCCAAACATGTGACAGAGTCATGTGAATGTACAGAAATATTAAAGCTGTGTTTGGCATTGTAATCAAGAAGAGAGTCTGTAGCATCGTAAAGAGTTAAATTTACAATATTAGTAATTCAATAAAATGAAAATAGTATTAAATATTTTAATTTTTAACCTATTTTGCCATTATATTATAAATTTTAAAGAAACATTACGGTAAATATGTGTAATTAATTAATTTGAATAATAAGGATATAATTATTATTTACAAAAGAAATTCTTGTAAAGAAAGAATAAATAAATAAATAAAAATATTTTAGTATATATTAAATCTTTTAGATTTTGAAATTTATTTTTTTTTGCAAAACACAATAAATAAAATAAAAATATTATATATTTTACCAGATTAATAAATAATAAAAAGTTATGATAATTTTGAATTTTAAATTTTAAAAAATAAGTAAAATTATGTATTTCATTAATACCTACGAGCCAATTTTAGGTATAAAATAAAAAAGTACTTTCAAACCAAACATGCCCTTAATTATTCCTTTTTTTTTCCTTAAAAGGAGAGAGATATCCATACATCTTAGAGTACAAAATTTATTACACTCTCTTTTCCATTGGATTGATAGGAAAGTAAATTTCATCTCTCGAAACTTCTCTTTAAGAATAAATCTACACAATCACGTGTAATTAAATAATTTAAATTTAAAATATAATATAATAATCATATTATCAAATCATAAACCATCATTAAGATAGATTTCATAATTAATTCTTTTTTAATTATATCGATAGAGCATTTATTAAGTTCTTATTTTTGATAGACTAACTATTCCTAATATTTTTTAAAATAAAAAATGCAAAACTATAATAATATATGAATTGAGTTAAATTTAAATATTATTTAATTTGAGTTAAATTTAAATAAAAAATAATTTGACTCGAGTTTATTGAAACAAAATTAAAGATAAATCGAGTTTGATTTGGATTAAAAAAAATTTAATTTGATTCAAATTTATAGTTTGAGTTATATTCGAATTTATAATTCAAATTTGTGGTTCAAATTTAAAATTTATCGATAAAATGATTTTATTTTAGAGAAAAATAACAAAATTGAGTCATAAATATAAATCATAGTTTGAATTATATGCTTAAGCCGAACACGAGCCATATTCGAAATCACAAATTCAAATAATAAATTAGAGCTAAATTTGAATCGAATTCTAGTTATGAATTCAAGTCACAAACTTAAATTGAACTTGAATTAAACTTCCTCTAACTCAAGTTTAACTTGTTTTTTAAAACAAACCAAGTCCTTTAATTTGAACTAAAATCAAATTTGAATTAAACGAATTTGAATCGAATAAAACCAAATCGAGCTAACTTTCGAGATCAAATCATCTTGCTTAGTCCTCAATCCTAACAAAACAAGGGATTATAAATAAAGTTCAATTCAAATTAAGTTAAAATTTATATTTATTAGACGTATTAAATGTTCAAAATGATAATATTTTAATATATGTTAATCAAAATACTATTATTTTAATTAAATTTATTAAACCTATAAACTTTGTAAGCCTAATTTGTTATAAGTTTAAGTTGCAATTTACGAATTTACAAATATCAAACATGAGCCCGTCCAAACTTAATTTTAAATCAAATTAATTTGAATCTAATCTTAATCATAAAACGAATTAAAATTGTATGATACTCTCAGCACTAGTCGTAGATTTCTATGCCTATAGAACAGTCACCCCACAAAAGCTGCAAATAAAACTTACATAAAATTACTCGCCGCGTCGTTTTTACCATCGCGCCTAATCAATTAAGTAATTTTGAGACATCTTGAAAATAATAATAATAATAATAAATATAATTAATATTTGACATAATCCTATATTAAAAGCTTATTAATAAATTAGCTTAATATATAATAATCCCAATGACTTAAAAATAAAGCAAACGCTTATTTTAAACCTGCACCAAAAAATTTACCGTAAACTCAACCAAAAAAGAAAAAAAAGAAAATGAGATTTCGCACAAAAAGAGTATTCGCCGGCACTCTTAAAATAAAACCCAGTAAAATCTCCCTCACAAATTTGATGATGTTGTAACTGTTACATTTTCAGTCTACAATTTGCAGTATTTGCATGGAGTTTTCGTGAGTTCAAATTTTCTTTTTTATTGTTAAATTTAATTATTTATGTCACCGCGGAAGAGAGGTACATTATCGTGTTAGTAGTGTCGAAGAATCGGCAGAATTTTGGCGTGTTTAAAAGTTAGCGTTAAGTGAGGTAATCGCTGCTTTCTGTTTTTGTTAATTGAAGTTATGCATGTTTGTTGAGTTTGAGATTAGAGGTTTCTCATATGCATTTTTGTGGACTTCTGGTTGGTTGCTGAGAAACTGGAAAAAGGAATAATTTTGGACTAGTTTTTTTTCTGGGAACCAAGTAAAAAGTGGGGTATCATTAGTGGTTCTAGATGATTGTTTCGTTTGGTTTTTAGTCTTACTACAAGAAAGGGTTTGGGCTTTGGAGTCAGTTCCGGCTGTCGAACTTTTCTATGTTTGTGTAGGTTTATGTTATTTTAATTTCTGTTATTGGGTGTGTTTTTCACTGATTCAAAAATTATTTTCAAAAACTGAAAATGTAATCAACAAAATCTGAGTTGTATTTTTTAATGAAGAGGAAACTTTGTTTTGTTGTTTTTTATTTTTCTGGCTTTCAGAATTGGGTAACTGTTCCGGAGACATTTCAGTTCAATGAGTTTTCTTGAAATATAACTTTTTCCGTGATTTTAAAAACAGAGTATTTAAATTACAAACCAATGAAGCCAGATTTTGAGAAAGGAACCTATGGAATTAGATGTCTATCTCAGATTTTTTCAAAAAGACAGTCTTTAGGCTCATTTTTCTTCTGACTTTTCCCAAACACAGAGAGGAACTGCATAGGGTTTTGTGAGTTCGGGAGGTTCAATTATTTTCCTTTGTGGACATGGAAAGCTTATTTTTTTTGTTTTTTGTTTTCTTTTAACTCTGGGTGACTGCAAAGTGCTAATGAAGCTAAGACATGTTAATCAGTTCTGAATAAGAGTCCAATGTTGGAATTCGTCGTTGTTTATCTTTTTCATGCAGCTTCTTCTAAAATTTAGTAGGTTTTCAGGAAAGCATTAAGCCTATAAAGGTACATCTGAAATTAGGCTAGATTACAAAAGATATAGAATAACTGATTTTTAATTTGTTCAAAGTTGGGTCAAGAAGGTTTGTGCAATCTCTACAGATTCTTTTACTCTTTCTTTCTTCCCATTTTGTAAGATGATATAAGATAGCTTGACCAAAAGTTGAATTTCAGTATGTTGTTTGCTATTGTGTCATTGCATAAAATGTGTTTGGTAAAGCATCCAGAATTAAGTATTCTGTGATCTAACCCATTTGTGTATGGCTGGTTACTCATTAAAATTAACTAATGTTTCTATTGCATTTATTTAGGGTATCTATTGCTTTACTATCAATTTAAGAGAATGGCATTTAAGCCCCATATACAAAAGCAAATCTCATTGCATAGCGGGGTACTACTATACTTACAAAGTACTTATATAAACTTTAACACTCAAA
This sequence comes from Anacardium occidentale, assembly GCA_026122585.1. Lineage (NCBI taxonomy): Eukaryota > Viridiplantae > Streptophyta > Magnoliopsida > Sapindales > Anacardiaceae > Anacardium > Anacardium occidentale. Next base: position 7,272 of record JAJEJH010000138.1, read on the forward strand.
CTTTTAAGACGCAAAAACGTTGTATATGTGAAAACAAAAATAAATTAATGTCTTAAAATAGAAGATTTGGCACCCTAAACCTTAGGCCCTAAACAATGTAGTATTTGTTTTTATAGAAACATTTGTATTGATGCTTAGTAATTGACTCAATCTTTCAACCATAGATTAATGTTAATCTAATGTTTATTTTATGCCAACTCATGAACATCTAAACCAATGGATTGCAATGGATGAAGGGCTGTGAACTATTTGTCAACAGTTCAAGTTAAAAATTTAAGTTGATAAAGCTTAACTTGTAATATATTTCTCCTCTTTTGGGTTATGTGAAGATATGTATGAAGTTATGAATCCTTTTTCTTCTATATACTAATTGTAATTTAACCATAAAGCTTTACTGAAAGCACACACTTTTATTATTTAATAATTCATGGCAATACTAAACTGACCATTAAACTTGCAAGATAAATCTAATTTGATTCGAACAATTAAAGGCTTTGTACCGAAGATTAATTTTTTGGATTAGACTTTTTTAGGTCTTTCTTTGTGTCTCTTTCTTGATTTGTCACCTGTGACATACTTTCCCATTTTTTAATTGTTGATATCTATCTTGTTTTATTATGTTTGTTGATCATTCTTTTTGAGAATCAATAAAAAAGATCTTATATGTTCATTTATTAGGGTGTAATATATTATAATTCATGAGCCTTGCTATTTTTGCAATAATTTAATACTCAGTTTTAAACTCAGTAGATGCGTGATGGAAGTTGAGGGATTTTGGAGTATGGAATCAAAATGTAATTCTATCTCCAACTATATTAAGTGTGCTTGCGAGAACTTTGTTTTTGTTCAGCTTATCTCAGTGCCTTTGAAATTATATACTACTGTCATTATATTATTAAGTTCCACTAAAAACAAGCAAAGCTCAATCCATTGTAGAATGGTTGTGTGGCAAGGGGTGAATTAATTTACATGATCATTGTTTTGGGTTTAGTTTGTAGTCAATGTCATGAACGAAATGAATAAGCAATGACGAAAAAAGATGGGTAGAATAAATGATAAACAAAAGTATGTCGGTTTTGACAGCAAGACCATGTTGGACGAAAGGTCCTAAGCTTATTGGTGTGCATGTATCAGTATATGCTTGTGTAGATATGTAATTAGTTTTGTATGGATGTGGATCTGGGTTTTATGATAATAAAAAAAAAAAAAATCAATTTATTTGTTGATACATATTCACTACCATTTAATTGAGTCAATAGGGTTTTCTTTTTATTCTTCCTTTTCTCCTCTTCTTCCCTTTATATTGCTGTCATCCCCTGAATTTCTTCTAGTCATACATAAGTTAATATAATTTTGGGTACTTTATATCTCTATGAGTTTTTTGGTTTTTTATTAATAATGTAACTTCATTTTGAACTTAGGTCTCCCAATTATTCCTTGAACAACTTGAACACCTAGCATTGGGTTGAAGTGGAGTTTGAAAAAAAATGGTAAATCCTCATTCTAAATACTTTGATGTTCTTGACTTAACAATAAATAAAAAGAGATATTATTCAATATATTTATTTTATTAGTTCTGATTATGCTTTTCGTTGTTATTTGTATTCGTATCTTTATTTAAAATTATGTAGGATGGGAACACATCTGCTGGAGAGGCTGATGAGTTTGACTGGAATACTGAAGATGAGTTGGAAATTGCAAGTTATGCTTTGCCTTCTTGTTCCAATGGAACGCTGCATGGTGGAGAGGCTGTTTCGGGCTCAACAAAGGTATGTGTTAAATTTCACTTTCTAGTTTTGCCAATGATTCTCAAATTGGAAGAAATGAAATGCAAGATGTTTTTATCTTTTTGGGCACGGATTATAAAGATGTTGCTTCTTTTGTGGTTATCTTAAATAATATTTTATTGTTTGGTCTCAAGAATTGGGTCATTGATCTTTAATTGCTGAGTTCATAAAAGGGTTATTTGAACTGATAATCTGTTCAATGATTTGCATACAAAAGTTTTGTGCACTCCAAACTTGTGGTAAATAGCAATTTGCTACTAAGTGCTTTCAAGTCGCTTATACTCACTTGCATAATTTTGCCATTTTCCATTTGTTGGTGCTTCTTTTGATGGTTCTGCAATATATTTTTTTTTAAATTGGCCATCATAATAGTTGCCCTTTAGCTGCTTGATCTCTTTGGTGTGGATGCTTGATCAATTTATATGTATCTCTCATCTCATTCACCAAAAGTGGTTCCTCTCATTTGTGTTGTTACCAAATATGCAAAAGGACCACTTTACATCTTTTTTTTTATTTTAACATAGAATTAAGTCTTTGTTGTACTTATTGTGTGGCATGTTTGGACATATCTGGGTTTGTTCTGCTATGGCTATGTGATTTTGCACTTAATCATAATGGTGTCAACCTTTGACTCTTTTGGTTCTCTGTGTTTCAATAATGTTGTTTTTTCATATGATATCTCCATATCATTGTTAGAATATGTTCATTATCTTTATCCATGTTATTGCTCTCTTGTGATTTTGATAGGAACTTGCACAAATGAACCTTAAACACTACAATATCTACACAACCAACAAATTGTTTTTGAAATTAGTAGAAGGAAAAGAGAACAATGCTGGCAACAAGAGGTGTTAGTTGTAGCCTCCCAATTAGCCAAGGGTTGCTCAAAACCTAAAAGACAATATTCTTCCTTTCCCCTTCCTCGCTCTCAATGCCTCCTTTTATTCTTCTAATTATCGTAATCTTCAATTATTAATTCAATTCAAACATTATTATAATCTTCAAATATGATCCTAATTCTAACATTCCTAATCTTCAATTATTTAGTTATATCCTATTTTTTTCATTTTTACATATCTTCCTACCCTATTTGAAAAATTCCCACCAATTTTGCTAGTAGCCTAGTTGTTGCCAGTGGCTAGGAAAGTCACCCTCATGTTGTTTGCCATCGTTTAAACACAACTTCAATGTCATTCATCCTAAGTCTAATTGCATGTGCCTTAAATCCCAACCTTGTGACCCTTTTCTTGCCTGATTTGATATCCTCCATCGCCAAGAACACATCAAGATTTGTGGATCCAACCGTAATCTTGTTGTCTTCCTCACATTGCAACATCTCTCTAATGATTTTTGAGTTAGATCTAATTACCTCCATTGTTGGGATTGTTTTTTCCAACCCTGTATCCTTGGGCTCAATCCTGTTCATTGCAAAATACCTTTTGGCCGGAAAGATCCATCTTGTGGGATCTTCTCCAAATATTGGTGACTCAAGTCATTGCACGTGGTGGTTGGAACATGATCCTCATGGTATACCGCATTTTACTCTTTTTTTCAGAGGTCTGATGTTTCGTCAATTCTCTTTTGGCATCCTAGCCTCACATTACCTCTTTTTGGCTCTTCTGGTTGATTGCTTAAGCCACAGGCTCCTTTTAAGCCTTCGATTGTTCGGTTGAAGCTTTACCCCTATCTTTACATTGACTGTTTTGGTGTAAGAAAGTCAATAAATCCTTCACCTTCGATAACCTATATTTTAACCACTGTTTCTTTGCCTCGATACACAAATCTCTATGTCAACTCCTTCTCAAGTTGTTTAAGCATTGAGTTCATTCTCATACTCACCATATCCCACGTGAATGTGCTTTGATACCAATTTGATAGGAAAGTGCATAAATCAGCTCCTAACACTCCCGTATCCAAGCATACCTATTTGATAGAAACCTACATAAATCAACTCCAAACACTCTAATGTCTGCACACAACGAGCAAATTGTTTCTTAAATTAGTAGAAGATTTATAGAGCAACAAGAGGTGCTAGCTTCCCCCAAGGTTGTAGCTTCCCAATCAGCTAAAGGCTTTCCAAAACCTTTCGCTCCCTTACTCTCACTGCTTCCATTTATTCTTCTAATTATTTTAATATTCAATTGTTGTCCTAAACTTCAATTATTAATTCAATTTATTCTTATCTATTCTTCAGATATTATCCTAAAACTGACATTCCTTACTAATCTTCATATATTATCCTAATTGTGATAGGTTTCTTCTCAAACATGCAAAAAATATACTATATTTAAAAATTTGATATGGACATTAAGGTTGATCCTATAGATAGAAACGAAACCATTCTGTCTATAAGTTGTTCTTTAATCCCTTTTACCATTTAAAGGCAAGCTCATCATCAGGATCTTCCAGCACCAAGATGATTGATCATTTTGTAGGGATGGGGTTCTCTGAAGAAATGGTTGTGAAAGCTATTCAGGAAAATGGTATGATTTCCATCTACTTCGTTAAGCATAAGGTTTTATTTCAGAGGCTCATCCTTAACCGTTCTTTTATTATTACCCAGGAGAGCAGAATACAGATTTGGTACTGGAAAGTCTACTTAAATACTCAGTGAGTTGATGTTCATTGTCAGTTGTAAAATACTTGGTGAAATACTGAAAATGTGTCTCATGTATCCTTTGTGAATTTTTAAATGAAAATTTTGCGTTAACTTAATCTAGCACTCTTATATTGGTATTTGATTCACTTTTGTACTCCCAGGCAAGCTCATCAGCAGGCTCTTCAAACTCCAAGTTGATTGATCATTTTGTGGGGATGGGGTTTCCTGAGGAAATGGTTTCCAAAGCAATTCAGGAAAATGGTAAAGTTTGTTTCTCTCTAATGTTGTGCATCACTTTTTTCACCCTGAATGCCTTGTGTCTAATCTGCTTGCTTAAATCTCAGGAGAGGATAATACGGATTCAATATTGGAATCTCTTCTCACATATTCAGTGAGTTAATTCCTGTTCCTGTATACTTCGTTTTTGTCTTTCTTTTTTTGCCCTTGTTATTGCTGTTCAATTTAGAAATTGGGTTATTATACCCTTGTTGATAAAATAATAAGCAGCCAGATTTAGAAACTGTACCCTCGTTGTCCAGATTGGTATCCCTTATTGGCAGTATTTGGGAACTGTAAGAAGCAGCCTCTGGTCAGAATACCAATTTTGCTTTTTAAATAAGAAACTAGAAAATTTATATAAACTAATTAAAAGGAGGGTATACCAATCTGGACAGCAGACCACAATTAGGACAGAAAATCAGTAGGGAGGGTAGCATATGTAATAAATCTCTGTTACACAATCTTCTTCCAGATTTCTGTTCAAAAGTTTTTTTGCTTTCTTCCTTTTTAATGACGCAATAGTTGTTTTTATTTATTTATTTTTACTGCAATTTATTGAAAAATTATTATCCTAGGTGTTATTCTTTCTTTAATTTTTTTTTCTAATTATAGTTTTTGTGTAGGCTCTTGAAAAGTCTCCTCAAGCACAGCATGATGTTGATTCTGATGAATTCTCATCAGAACTTGAAGGCAGCTTTTTGAATGATTTTTCAGATATTGATAGTTCTGAGGGCGAGGTAACTAATTTTTTGTTTCTCCCATGCTACCTATATTCATTCATTATGTAAAACTGAAGTGGTGACTTTATATATTATATCATTCTTCAAATATGTGGTGTGTTGCTAAAATCTAATTTGCATTTCTTCTATCATGTTGTTTACATTCCTAACTCGATCTACTAAATTAAGTCAACTTCTGTGCCCTCTGATGCATGTATCTGTGTGTTTGGATATTTTAAATATTGGATGTCTGCTATTTATTTCTTGGAGGAAATTTAGAAATTTTACTTGCAGAACGCATAAACCTTTTGACTGATATTCTCAGGAAATCCGGAAACCTGTTTCTGATGAGGATGATAAACTGTTGTTCTTAGCAAGCATGGGGTATGCAGTGGAGGAGGCTTCAATAGCCATGGAGAGATGTGGTGTGTATTCTAGCCTTGAAAATTTATTTGTTTATTTTTATATTTATGTATAGCGATTTTCTGAATGTTCACTCGGCGATCGATTACACTTTTGTTCTTGTCAATGGTATTAGTCTATTCTGAAGGTTTAGGTTTCAGTGTTTCTTCCATGAAAGGGACAAAATTTTCAGTGTAGAATTCTGCTTTTGTATTATTGGAGGTCCCTTTGGCTTTGCTTTCTATTCTGCATTCTTGTTCTCTTATTTTTCAAATTGGATGACCCCTGATACTTTTAGTGAATTTGAGCCACCCTTGGGCTTAATCAGGTGGTAAAGGGCTGATTAAGTCTTCTGTTAAATTCTTACATAGCAAAGAAAAAATAATTGGTGTCTCTATCCAATGCTCACTTCACTTTGAATCCTTGAATGTTAAATTCATTCTGGTTCTTGTGGATGATTCCTGGAATCTTCATGACAGCTATGTGTTTGTCCTTTTAAATAAGAGCATTGTCTCCAGTGGATAATAAAATCTTAATTTGATAACGGACACCAATTCTTTAGTTATTGATAAGATTTCTTTCCTCATTCCTGATAGTTTATTATTTAACTGCTATAACTCTAATAATATTGCGTCTGAAGTATGCAGAAGGGTTTGTTGTATGTTGTAGATAATAGTGCTTCATTTCAAGCTGTAGTGACTTATACCTTTAAATGTTATCAGGTTTATGTGATATTTTCCCTTCCATGATAGTAATACGTTGCTATGAATTATTGTAATGTGTCCCCTTTCAATTTCTCTGGTTACCTGCCGCATTGCTAACACCAAGTTGGTGTTTTTATTTACTTAAAAGTGCAGCAATGCATTTAACTGTTTTGACATTTGCCGAATGATGTATCTTGATGTGCTGCAACTGGTGATCTAATGAACCTGGGAGGATTCTTATCTGTACTGGAGGCAGGTGACCACACTTAGCCCTGTTGTTCGATCAGAAAATAAATCAAGTTGACTGGTTGATTTTGGCATTTGGATTCTGTGAAAGGATAATAGTTTTCAATATGTGAACTTAGGGTTTGTCTTCTGATTTGGTGGTTTATGTCATGGACCATCCAAAGAGTGTCTTAACTCTCTTATTAGTTGCAAATTGTCATTGCCTTGATTTGTATTTCTTATGTTGGTCCCTTTCCAAAATTGTAGGGCCGGACTCTACTATTGCAGAGTTGACAGATTTTATATGTGCTGCTCAAATGGCAAAGGCATCTGATGCACTAATGGGAGGGTTAGAGGAGAAGGTTATCATTGCTTTATCTTGGTTATGGTTAATGATTTATATTTTGTTTGTGTGCTGTTTATACAATGTTTATAGCTAATTGAACACGGTTCTTCTTTTTGCAGCCTAAGCAGTTCTTCAATAATCGTCCTAATCACAAGAAGAGGAGAGTGCTTGACTATGGCAAAAAGCAGAGGTTTGAGAAGAAGTTGCTGGAGGGAGATGATGAGGTAATACGTTTACCAAATCCTATGATTGGGTATGGGGTCCCTACCGAACCTGGTTATATAACTCATCGGACACTTCCAGAGGCGGCCATTGGACCGCCTTACTTCTACTACGAGAATGTGGCCTGTACTCCAAAAGGTGTTTGGGACACAATTTCAAGATTTTTATATGATGTTGAACCAGAATTTGTTGACTCGAAGTATTTCTGTGCTGCTGCAAGGAAAAGGGGATATGTGCACAATCTTCCCATTGAAAACAGATTTCCTCTTCTCCCACTTCCTCCTCACAGTATTGGTGAAGCTCTACCCTTAACAAAGAAATGGTGGCCATCATGGGACGCAAGGACCAAATTAAATTGTTTGCAAACTTGTGTTGCAAGTGCCAAACTGACAGAGAGGATCCGCAAGGCACTTGAAGAATCTGATGGCAATCCGCCTTTGCATGTCCAAAAGTATGTTCTTGAGGAATGCAGAAAGTGGAACCTGGTCTGGGTTGGAAGAAATAAGGTAGCTCCCCTTGAACCTGATGAAGTGGAAATGCTTTTGGGTTTCCCCAGGAATCACACAAGAGGAGGGGGAATTAGTAGGACTGATAGATATAAATCCCTGGGTAACTCATTCCAGGTGGACACAGTGGCCTACCATCTGTCAGTACTGAAGGAAATGTTTCCTGGAGGCATCAATGTGCTCTCTCTTTTCTCTGGGATTGGTGGTGCTGAAGTTGCACTCCATCGGCTTGGAATTCCTTTAAAGAATGTTGTGTCAGTTGAGATTTCTGAAGTAAATAGAAATATTATCCGAAGTTGGTGGGAGCAAACAAACCAGAAAGGAAGATTAATTGACATGGTTGATGTTCAACATCTTAATGCTGACCGTATAGAGCAGCTGATTAATTCATTTGGCGGATTTGATCTCGTAATCGGTGGAAGTCCATGTAACAACCTTTCAGGTAGCAATAGATATAGCAGAGATGGACTTGAGGGCAAACATTCTGCACTCTTCTATGATTTTTTTCGGATTCTGGACTTGGTCAAGGATTTAACCACAAAACACTAGTGCTTTCATGTAACTATAGCTTATTTGGCACACACTAGTCTGAAACTTTGAATTCTTCCACTCTTTATTTATTCTTGGTGAACCAAGAATAAATATTTTGGAAGAAAATTAATGTGGTCTGGTTATTCTTTTAGTATATTTTCTGATAATGCAGAACTCTTCTAAATATCTCTATAGTGGGATGAATAACACATAGCCTACTGCCTCAGCATATGTTGAAGGAGAAATCATTACTTGTGGGTTGTGGTTATTTTCATAATGGCCCTCTAGTACAAAAGCTGCATATATTTTATGGAAATTTAAACAGTTAAACTTGGTCAGATTCAGGTCCCAATATATTGTTGTAATCCAGAAGAGAAATGCTGACTGATGGAGGGGTTTTTTTATTATATGATGAACTAATTTATACACATGCTAGTGAGTATTTATAGTTTAGAAATTTAGAGAACATGAATCTAAGATATTTTCCCAAATCTTAGATTTACTATTATCTCAGAGAGTCTATAGGTTTAAGTATACAAAGACTCACATAATTTTAGTATGACTTGATCCCCAATTTTTATAAATATGATGGATTGTGTTGGATTCCTATAGGAGCATTCGCATATAAAATTTAAAAATTTATAAAAATTAGAAAAATATATACAAACTAATTTTTTATTGAAAAAAACCTGGAAAAATATAACATTTTGAATTTTGAATTGAGAGTTATTTTTCGAGTTTTGATCATATTATGTCTGTCTAAAGTATTTTAAAATCTCTCATTGCATGAATATCTTGTTACTTTCTATCAATATATAGATATTTTATATATAATTTGTATGCTCAAATAATATATTATATAATAAATATTAATTTATTATTAATTTAAAATAACAAAAAATATATGAAAATATATGTAGAAGTGGGATTGATATTTTCCTCCAACCACTCCATATCTCTTTTAATTTTTTTATTAACCAACGCTACAAATATCTGTCTCCGTCCTGCCAACTTTTCCCACTTTTTCGCTCTTTCTCTCTCGACAGGGCGGAAACCCGATTTTTGTAGAGAGAGAAAGGAGAGAGATTCTAAATTCCATTAACTTTTCATTTTCATTTAATACTCAGAGAGTTTGTCGGTTCTTTCTCTCTCCGTCTATTCCTTAGAAAGACGCTGTCAGGTTCGATCTATAATATCTTTTATTTTTCAGGGATCTGAATTTGTCGGGTTTTGGGTGAGTGCGAATTCGTTGCTCGGTTTTGGGAAAGGTATTTGATTATGTTGCACGTCAAATTATGCGATCCTTTTTGCGAAGTTTAACGCTGGTGTTTGTGTTGTGCTGATGTTTTGATCGTTTGAAAACGATAATCTTACTGTAAGAAGGGATTATCTCTTAGGAAGCTGAAGTGAGGATTTTTTTTTTGTTTGTTTTGAAGATCTGTATTTATGTTGTTTTTAGACGATACTGCTGTTTCTTTGCCATTGTTGTTGGTATTAGCGTAACCTGTTTTCTGTTATATTGATGGTTATTTAAGAGTTTAAATTGCGCTTGGCTGTTACTTTTATTCTTGCGTTTTGTTTGCCGAGGAGATGTTGTGAAAAGAATGCGAATATAGTCAAATTGAGTTATATGAGCATTGAAATATGTACGAAATTTAAATTCTTACTGAAGTAAGTTTGATTTAGTCAATTGTTTGGTTTGATTGAAGCGCTTTCTAATTTTTCCTTTTCAAATTCCCCTTTCCTTTTGTAGAAGTCTAATGCATGTAATTAGTGATACCTTGATTTTTGTTTTGCTGAATTCTTTGTATTTATTTTCAAGAAGCATTTCTCTCGGGCATTTAAAGATAAATATTTTGTGTAGTTGGATTTGTGTCATGTTAGTGGTCCAAATCATGGTTGCGGCTACCTTTTTATCTTGTATATGTTTGGTATGTAGGATTTGTTTTGCTGATTCGTAGCAATGGCTGCTACTGCGATTGCCTCCACAGTAAGTTATGCACCCGAGGACCCCAGTCTCCCCAAACCGTGGAAAGGCCTGTTTGATGGTAGAACTGGGTATCTTTATTATTGGAATCCGGAGACAAATGTAACCCAGTATGAGAGGCCCATGAAGTTGGCTCCGTCACCAAATTCTTCCAGAATGCCCATAAGCACTTCTATTGAAGTTCAACAATCTTCTGAAGGACAGCCTTGTGGTTCTACTTCTGAAAAGGAAGATGATAGGGATGGTCAAGGGATCAATGGTGGATCAAAGCTTGACATTGGCTCAAGGGGTAATCAGGTATGTTGTTGTGATCTCCCTTATCTTGATAAATCTTATTATTTGTGCCATCCCTTTCAAGTTAGATAACTCTTCGCATTTTACTTGAGCTTTGATGTATGTTTTAATATTGTATGGACATGTTATGCATTGTTTGTGTTGTCACTGTTGCAATTTGGGATTAGACCTCTTTCCTGATTAAGATAATTTTTTAGTCATGTCTTCTCACTCTATCATGTTCATAAGCATGGATAAGCTTTTGTTCTAGCATGTTAAATGGTTTTTGGTATCTTTAGCCAATTGAACTTTACGATAGATATGAATAGCTAAATTCCTAAAAAGGAGGATGGATTCCTAAAATTTAATAGTTTAAGCTTTTTATTTCAGGAACGTAGTTATGTAATTTCACTCTGGTTGATAAGACAAAACTTCTGTTATTTGGTTGTGTTATATAAAAATTTAATGCTGTTAGTTGATTATTTTGTGAAAGAGTTCAAGAGGAGCACCTGTTCAATCACATAATGTCCCAAATGGAACAGCAAGTGTGGGAAATGAAGCGCTGTCTAAGAGAGGCTATGGATCATCAACTGCAGCAATCAATTTTTTGCCTGATGCTTATCGCCAGCGACATGAAATAACTGTCACTGTGAGTATCTAGAATTCATTTCATAGTTTTCTATCCCAATTTTATACTTGGTATCACACTTTGCACATTCCATCAAAGTGGATTGATTTGGTGCTTTTTGCGTCATCTTTCCCACTTCATTGTTAAAATGATAAGTTATTGTGTTATTTGTGTTCTTTTCCCCGCTCAAATTCAACCACTTTCCAAAATAAACATTACTTGATTTTATTTCCTGGCTGCAGTAGCATCTGGCATGGTGAGTTATGGAGTGGGATATATGTGTGTGTCTGTAACAGTTTCACATCTATTGATAAATGCTGGGTTGTAATATATATATATTTTTCATCTATTGAATGATTTGTTCATTTCCTTGCACCTTGGCTGTGACTCTTTCCTTTGAAACTCTTAACAGGGTGATGGTGTGCCCCCACCTTTTATGTCTTTTGAAGCTACTGGTTTTCCTTCTGAGATTCTTAGAGAGGTATGAGCTTTGCTATTCTTCTGTTATTTTTGTCCCTATTCAGTACTGGCCTGGATTTCCTGTAAGTTAGCTAAACCCTAAACTGAGTGTTTCTTGTTTTCAATTTTGTAATTGCTGGAGGTCCAATCTTGAGTTCTAGGCTCATGTTAATTTTTTTTTGCCATCTGTCCTTTTTGACGCAGGTGCGATATTTGCTCCTGGGGAGCTGATGTCGTACGCTGTGCTGCCCTCTTCTGGGGGCCTTGAATATAATTTGGAGTGCCCTTTCATGGTGGACCAATTTGTGTGGAGGGCTTTCCGAATCACCCAAGTTCGTTGCCAGGACTACTGTTGGTGATGATTCAGTCTGCCACTTGATGAGGTCTCCTCCTGCTCCAGCTTGCATCAGCAAGCATTGGCCGGCTGCTAATGGAGGATGATGCTTCTTCTTGCATTAGCAATCCACTATAAGTTCAAAAAGATAACCAGCCAATTCTTGAGGCAAGTGCCTTTGCATACTGGGGTTACCAGATTTGTTCTTTTTCCAGGTACACAATGCTGGATTCTCTGCACCAACTCCAATTCAGGCACAATCATGGCCGATTGCTTTGCAAATTAGGGACATAGTCGCCATTGCAAAAACAGGATCTGGAAAAACATTGGGTTATCTAGTTCCAGGTTTTATTCATCTGAAGCGCTGCCACAATAATCCTAAATTGGGTCCTACTGTTTTGGTATTGTCACCAACAAGGGAGTTGGCAACTCAGATACAAGATGAAGCTGTGAAGTTTGGGAAGTCATCAAGAATTTCTTGCACAGTAAGTTACTTTTTGTATGACTACATATTATATGTTGATGTTTTATGTGTGGTGTGTGTTCATGCATCTAAGCATGTGAGGTTTTATGATCTTCATTGTTTAGATCTGACAGTACTTTTTTATGTCCCTGCTGATGGTCATGGATTGTATTACTTAGCTAGTCCTACTGAAAACAGTAGTGTGGAATTTTTGAATTTGTGTAGTCTATGAAGAGGGATTACCGTCAGGTTAGCATCTATCAAGGAGTAGACAGAGGAGTGGATATTGTGATTGTGTGTCGTGGATGACTGAATGATATTTTTAAGATGCACGTTATTGGAATCGTGTTTAGTTTACATTAGTGGTCATTTTCTGATATGAATTCCTTTGTCATTCATAATATGAGAATCTTTTTGTTTTCCCCGCTGCTTTACTGTATTAATTTGGTACTAAGCATCTATAAAACTATATATCTTTATATGGGATAAGTTTCTTACCAATTTTAGTTATCATATGGTTTTGTTAAGTGTTTGTATGGAGGAGCACCCAAGGGTCCTCAGTTGAAAGATATAGACAGAGGAGTCAATATTGTGGTTGCCACTCCTGGTCGCTTGAATGATATTCTTGAGATGGGGAGAATCAGCCTCAATCAAGTTTCTTACCTAGTGCTTGATGAGGCTGATCGCATGTTAGATATGGGCTTTGAACCTCAGATAAGAAAGATTGTGAAGAAAGTGCCTGTTCATCGCCAAACTCTCATGTATACTGCAACGTGGCCAAAGGAAGTTCGGAAAATTGCAGCAGATCTATTGGTGAATCCTGTTCAGGTCAATATTGGCAACATTGACGAACTTGCTGCCAACAAAGCTATCACGCAGGTGTGAACTTTACCATTGTTGATCTTCCAAAATTGATGGAAAACTATATGATTATGACTTGTTAGAAAAGCTTTCATGGTTTCATTAATTTATGAATTTTCATTGTATTGTCTTTGTATGTGAAGTATATTTCTGAATTTCCTTGGTAGTTACTGTTATAACAGTTTGTCATTGATGTTTTTTTCAGTGTATAGAAGTATTGGCACCCATGGGAAAATACAGAAGATTGGAGCACATACTGCACTCTCAAGAACCAGGATCAAAGATAATTATATTTTGTTCAACAAAAAGGATGTGCGATCAACTTGCTCGAAATCTTACACATCAATTTGGAGCTGCTGCTATTCATGGAGACAAATCTCAAGGTGAGAGGGATTATGTTTTGAATCAGTTTCGTACTGGGAGGTCTCCAGTGCTTGTGGCCACTGATGTTGCTGCTCGAGGACTGGACATTAAAGACATCAGGTTTGCCGCTATTCTATTTTCAGTTGCTGACCAAACTGTTATTTTCCATTTTATATCATTTAGATGTGTTCTGTTTCAATGCAGCACACCTTTATGTAGCCAAATCACTGCTATTTTGAGAACCTGGGTTACTATTCTAGAGAGTGCATGCTTTTTCTAATTTTTAAACACTAATAAAGTGCTCCATTTAAGTGCATCCCTAGCCCTTGTATATGATGTAAACTCAATCTCAACTGGTGAAGTGATTATGTTTGAAGTGCGGTTCTACTTATTTTAATGTATTATAATGTTATTTTCCTTTTCGAATATGTATTGCGCTTGAATTGATTTAAAATAAATGTGACAATTTTTTGTATATGATGTAAACTCAATCTGAACTGCTTAAATGGTTACTTTTTGAAGTGCAGTTTCCACTTCTTTTCATGCATTATGATGTTATTTTCCTTTTCGAATATGTATTGCTCTTGAATTGATTTAAATAAATGTAACAATTTCCATCATTTCCAATGTTTACAGCATGGTTCTATTGATTTTTTTTTTTCCAGGGTGGTTGTCAACTATGACTTCCCCACCGGAGTTGAGGATTATGTTCATAGAATTGGGAGGACTGGCAGGGCTGGTGCTACTGGACTGGCTTATACCTTCTTTTGTGACCAGGATGCAAAGTATGCTTCAGATCTTATTAAACTTTTAGAAGGAGCAAACCAGCATGTACCTTCTGAACTTCATGAAATGGCTTCACGTGGTGGTGGGATGGGCAGGCCTAGACGTTGGGGTGCCAGTCCTGCTGGTTGTGATGGGGGTCGTGGCGGACGCAGGGACTCAATTTATGGTGGAAGGGATAGTGCGAGGGTTAGTGGGGGTATTTCTAGTTCCTCTTCCAGAGGTGGAGACCGTGGACATGATCTTGGGTCACGTGACAGGTATGTAGGTTAATTCTCTCGATATATATAAGGTGTGAGTTTTCTCTCTCTGGTGCCTCGATTTTCTCATCATATTCTGAATCAGAAATCTGGAGTTCAAAAATAATTTTCGAGTAGGTCAAGGCAAAAATAAAGCCAAGTGCCAAGAAAGAAAGTCTTAAATGATGTAACCCACTACTATTCTTTCGCTTGCTATACACCCTGTTGAGTTTTGTTTATGAGATAATGGAATCTGTCCATTATTAATGTTATTCTTGTGACCACGTGTCAAGAAATTCTGCCATTGATTCTTATTGACAGGGTTCACTACTATGATGGGCATGTTCGGGGCCGTAGTCCCTGTCGAAGCCCTGAAAGAGGCTCTGGCTGGAATCACGACCGCAGCTGCAGTAGGAGTCCACCATTTGCACGCAGACATTCCCCACCATACAACGCTGACAGACGAAGGGAATGCAAGAGTCTATACCGTGAAGGATGAGCAAGGGGTGCAAATGAACAACCCTATAATGGGAAAGGAGAGGAAGGGATGATACAGCCCGAATGATTATGGGAGGAGGTCATCTTGGATAGTCTAAGAGGAAGGATGGGCAGCATGGTTAGAAGTATGATACAGAATTTTATTAGCATAACTTATGAAAGACATCATGAATATAATGCCTTGTCATTTTTTTAAGTGGATTTTATTTGCAATTATATGTAACGTATTGGATAAGTATATTCGATTTAAAATTCATTCGTACACAACGCGCATTTAGTGGATTTTACATGTCCTAATGTCTGTAGGAATTTCCCATAATTCCTCGACTGGTTTTCGCCACCTCGGCAAGTACAAGCTAGGAACGGTATTTTGACAAAAGTCGAACTCACGAGGTGGGCACGTGCAAGAAAGAAGTTCACCCGATATCGAAGAAATAAAAGCAATACTAGTTAGTGAGGGTTATTTTCGTAAAAAAGGAAGCTAAAAATAAAAAAATCTAATTCTAGGTGTGTTTTACTTGAGGTGGGATACGGCATTGATTAGTCAGAACAAAATAGTTAATTGAAAAAATCTGGGTTGCTTGTCTGGCTTTATCCTGAGATCTGCCATATATGGTTAAGGTGGTTGTTTTGTTTGGTTGGTTATGGGGCAATTACTTGGCGTAACAAGAAATGAAAAAAAGCTAAGAATCAAGGGAGAAGCTAACTAATTATTAACCAAATGGTTTTCATGCAGGGCTTTGGGTGGCTGTATTGACAAATGGACTCCATGCACCCATTTCCTTAATCTCTCTTTCCCTCCCCCACAACGCACACCACAACCCCAACTCTCCCATTCTTCTCCAAACCGACCATTCAACAAAGTTAAAAGGGCTTGTTAATTTGATTTTAGATGGATGGCAATTTATGACTGTGATGAGCATGAACGTAACTGTAAAAATTTCCAGATTTAACCCATGTATTTCACCATAATTTATTTGGTAATTAATTTCTCATTTAATTACAAACCATATGGGAAAATGCATTCATTATTCAGTTACAAATAATAAAGATGCTTTTTTCACACATTCTTGCTGCCTTCCAATCAGCTTCTCAAGTTTCAGACCGCGACAAATTTTATGGTTGCAAAAACCAGGATTTGTAATTACTTAATTACCCTTTTCATTTGAAAACAAAAATATTTTAATGGTATTATTAGCATTGATGTGAAGGAGCTGAAAATTGGCCAATTTTTAACTATTACTTTGACTGAAATTCGTAATTACGAAATTAGCATTTAATCGATAATTAATTAGAACATAATGAGACTTTTTAAATTTTGTTTTAATCACAAATGAAGCATGCAATTGATGAAGCAAATTACGACACCGTTGTTATAGCCTAAATTAAACGTCACCGTTTAATCGCCTCTAAAGCATAACACCACAGGAGGAGCTCTAGTGGTGGGGCTTCACGCCAGCCACGTGTCGACAATCCGGTCGAGCGTATTCATATAAAATACAAGGGTTTTATAACGAACTAATGATTATTGGTCTTTTTTGCCCTTGGTAAGTACGTAAGCGGGGAAGTTTAAAAGTCACGTTCAACTAGAAATATTAACCATTGGTTTGACAAGTCATCAGGGGCTAGATTTATGCCACGTGTACACTTGCCTCGCTAATTTTTCAGTAATAAAAAGCCCATAGAAATTAACATTCTATTATTTCTTTAAACCATTCTTCCCTGTTGAGTACTCTCCCTACTATTCATTTCAATTCATTTTTCTTTCTCTTTATTTATTCTCTCTCTCTCTCTCGCTCTCTCTTTAGTCTCTCTACTTCTGCATGGAGTTCGATTCAAGTTTCAGAGAGGATCACCCTTTTCTTTCTGGCCTTCTTGCTGATATTCCCCTGAGTAATCCTGAGTTTAGAAATGGGTTTTCTTCTCTTATTGATAACTCATCATCGTCTTCTTCAAACAAGGGTTTGTTTCACAACTCTCACCTTCAGCTTGAGCTCGATTATGAGTCCTTCTTGATGAACCCTCAAAGTTTTAACCGATTTACCATCGAGGGTTCGTCGAGAAATCCCTTCTTCATGGTTTCGAAGCCAAGTTTGGATCCCTTCGATGTTAATACAAATGTTTTTTCAACTGATCATGTTGTTGACTGCGTTCCTTTGATGCCCAATGCTGCAAACGGCCTCTTGCATGGCTCAGAAAGAAGCGCGTTTTGGCCTCAGTCTGTGCCGGAAGCTCAGATTTATCAGCCTATCAAATTTCAACCGTTTGGATCAGCCGCTGTAAGGCTCGCAGATGAAGTCTCCTGCATTACTGGCGATCAAAACGCTACATATGATCAGAAAGTCGATCATAATCATAAGCGGCACAAAAGGATACAAACAAGAAGAGCCAGCAAAGCTGCCAAGAAGCTCAACCTAATCAAAGGCCAGTGGACTGCTCAGGAGGACAAGTAATTTCATAACATATGTATATATACATTTCATTTAGTTTTCTCCTTAATCTTTAACCAAATTCAGAAACGTTACCCATCTTATTCTTCCTTATTTTCCTCTCTAGGGTTTCATGTTTGGTAATATTTACACAAATTTATACGTATCGATGATGTAGATATCCATTTGCAGGATGCTGGTGCGGCTTGTAGGTCAATATGGTACAAAAAAATGGTCTCAAATCTCTAAGATGCTCAATGGGAGAGTAGGGAAGCAGTGTAGAGAGAGATGGTACAACCATTTGAGGCCTGATATCAAGGTTTGTCCTCCTTAATTTACTTCCATAAAATAAAACAACTATAACATCTTTATGCAAATAAACATATACACATACATACAATTATACGAATTCGGATACATATATATTTACTTCGGTATCATCCTAAAATATAAACAATTTATTTATTTATATTTCATACATATAAAGAAAATAATTTATTGCAAAATTTAAAATTTTGAAAATTTTGATATAATTAAATTAAGCATTCATACATTAACATATAAATGTCTAAATTTTATAGCTTAATTTGTTAATAAAAATTAATAACAAAAAAATCATTTTCTTAATCAATACGCAATATATGAAAATTGTGACATTTGATTTTATTTTTTTAATTTTTTTTTTGTCATTATTATCTTTTTGTTAAGGCCTTTAGTAAAGTTTATGAATGTTAGCCCTACCAAACTGTGTCGTTTCTTGAATTACAACTCACTTGGCATGCATAAAGTGCTAGGTTAGATAAGGTTCTCTGATAGGACCACGTCAGCATGGAAAATGTTTAAAAGTACTGATGAATAAATAAAAAATCCAAGAAAATTATATGGTATAGATATTCATGCCTTGATAAAGTTCAGACCCCTTTATTAATATCACAACTCAGCATAAACTTTCCTAGTTGACGCCAAATTATTATTATTAATATTGATCTTAATTTCTTTATATATTACCTTGCAATATTCATGTTATGTATAAAGCCATAAATGTTTTACCTAGCTGAGCAAAATTTTGATCCTATTCCTTTTTACTTTGTAAATTTTTTTTTTAACGCTATGATTAAGCAGCTTGATAAGTATAATTATGTATATATAATTAAGATTTTGTAATTTTAATGTAAATTTGCAGAAAGAAGCCTGGAGTGAAGATGAAGACATTATACTGATTGAATCACACAAGGAATTAGGGAACAGGTGGGCGGAGATCGCCCGGAGATTGCCAGGTAGAACTGAGAATACTATAAAGAACCATTGGAATGCTACCAAAAGAAGGCAGCAATCGAAGAGAAAGAACAAAGACTCGACTCCCAGGAGCACCCTCTTACAGAGCTACATCAAGACTGTCACCTACCCAGCTTCATTTATGAAAAAGGATAAGGGAAAAAAACCCATGAAGAAAACTAACATACAACAAGAGGTGAGTAACGTCGTCATGGCCACTCCACAAATTCCTCAGGTGGAAACCTCAGATTTCACCTCGGCTGCTGCTGCAGATTGGCAAGTCCCAGGAGGAGGAGGAGGAGCAGCAGCAGCAGCAGCATATGAGCAAAATGAAGGCGTGGGGTATTCGTTTGATGCGAGCATGCTGTGCGGTGGATACAACTTCGGGTGGATACTGGATGAGGTGACTTGTGGGTCGATGGTTGATGAGAGCAACAATGAGTTTGAGATGGCAGTGGAAATAAATAGCTTCTCGCAGGAGGATCAGCTGAGAAAGGAAATGGAGATGATGGAGATGGTGTATAAAGGGCTTGCAGGATAAGTAATTTGAACCTAGCTGTTGAAATATATGCCAAAGTGATCATGCATGATCTCCTTTTCAAATCTTTCTCAAGGGGTATAGAAAAAAATGATAGCGGAGGGATATCATTTTCTTGGTGACTTGGGGTAATGTATATGTTTCCTTGTCTGTCTGTTATGCTTTTTATTTGTTTTGAGCATGGTATGTGTCCTTTTGACTTGATTTTGAATAAAACTTTCAACTTCTGCTATGATCAAGTTTGTGTTCTATTATATATTCTTAGAATTTTGAGGTTAACAAACAATTCTCCTAGATTCCAACTCAGAGGGAACTATTTTGTTCGGCCTGACCCGTGGACAGGTAGACCTGCATCATTTCCCTTTCATAGGAGGCGTAAATAAGACTTAGTTCCCTCTCATGAGCCTTCTGGGCCTTTTTAGAATCGAGACATCTTTTAGTTAATTCAAATAGCAGCCATGTCTGATTCGGGCCTATTTGACATTACCCACCAATAGAAATACTCCAAAACCCACAATAATGACGGCTGGAAGTTGGCCTGGATTTAAACCAAACCAACTGCGAACATGCAAATGTTCATGTTTGAGCTCATTTTATACAGTTCAAATTTATATTCGCATCATATTCGTTGAATTTTTTTATAGTAAAGTTTAGATTCGTATAACTCAGTTCATATTCAATTTATATTTGTATACGTATTTTATATTCGATTCGTATAATTTAAATTTATATTTTATTAAAAATTATAATTAATAAAATATATTTAAAAAGTTTTTAAATTAAGTTTGAATTTGTATTCGTATTCAATTCGGATAGATCATATTCCGATTTGTATTCGATGATTTTTAAAATTATAATTTGAATTCAGATTTGTATTTAGATTCGGTCAATTCGTTTCAAACTTAATCAAACCAAATTCAAAAACGAATTCAAATTTATTTGATTCAAATCCGGCCCTAACTGGAAGTTTGGGGATTAAAATTGCATGGCAAATAATAGTCTCTGCTGTCACTACCAGAAACTAAAAACACTTTAACAGTTGGCACCAAACATCAGGTGAAGTATTTGAACAGTGAAGTTTCGGAAAAATTACTCTGCTATAATTTCAAAAAATAACACAAGTACTGACAGACAAAACTTCTAGTTAAATATAGGAACAACAATAGAAGTGTATCAGGTCATTAGTTTGCTCGCCTTGTGCCGAATCTTTCAGCATTCTCCACAAGATCAGACAGAAACCCTCCCCAGACATCCTGCAATAAGTTTCTGAAAATGCTGAACATCAGTAAATAGGGACTTACGGTAATCCCTTCATGACATGAATCTGGGTATTTTGATGGTGGCACCTGAACTGAGCAAATCTATGAGGATAAACAGCTTCTATGTCCCATTAACACATGGAAAGGAATCTCAGGCTCTTCATTAGAAGCATTTGAGTCTTGCAAATGTCAAATAGCCAGTGTGACCTCTGGTTTCGCCACAGGGCCTAACCATGACCTGAGCTGTACTTTGATTGTCCTGCTCATCGCTGCCTTCATTTGAAGGTTTTTTCCTCTTGTTAGGAAGCGAATCTACTTTTGCTTGCCGAACTTCATAGTTTCTAAGGAGTATTTCAAATGTCCTTATATCTATAAAACAACAATAAACAGGTGCAATCAAACCATCAATGGATAATATAATGAGGAATGAGCCTTACCAGGAAAAAGGAAAACCAACTAGAATTCTATTACAGAATTAAAGCATAGAAGTAGTTGCATGACAGCTTACCAGTAAAAGTTGAGTGAAGAGACTCACATGACCGCTGCACTTGCTCAATACATGGTGAGAAGGAGCACAAGATGCCATCTTGTTTCAACATTTTCCCAGCCGAAGGAATAGCCAGCCAAGGTTGGGGTAGGTCCAGAAATATAGAATCAGCCAACCCAGAGAATTCATCTGGAAATCCCTCACCCTGAATATCTCTGACTCCTACAGTGACTAAGCTGCTCACTCCTGTCCTTTCAAAGTCCTCCCTGTTGAAAACATACAATCAGGAAACTTTCCATTTATCCATAAGAATTGAGACAGATGCCCCTATCTTCAAGCCAGACCACCCACAGGAAAACAAAATGATGCATCTTATCCAACGATGTAATAGAATTAAGTGTACCTACATCTTGTCTTTGAGTTTTCTAGGTGCAAAACACCATTGGAACTTTTTTTAATAGTAACACCAGGAATCCTTGACCACGGTTATTGATCTCCCCCAAATTTCTGATATTTCTCTGATCTTGAGTTTAAACCAAAGCTTTGAAATTTAAAACCTGGGTTTATGAACACTTAAGAACATCAGGTACCCCTTTCAATCACTTAGATATAAACTCAAGATCTACTCTATCCCATACTAACTGCTTGTCCTTTGAGTCAGAAGTACGTCCATAACAAACTTGAAAAGGTACATAGAAACAAATTCCAATTAAAGAGTTTATCAACTTACTCTAAATTCAGATTAATGTAATTTCAAAAAATAAAACCAAATATTAATATAGAAAGAAAATGTTATATTGTTTGTGAGTATAAAAACATCAACTTTAAATAACATTATATGAGCAGTCCAATTGTGACAAACTCCACTTCTTACCTCGCTGAGGCAGCCCTTTGCTCGTGGAAATCAAATGTATAGACATGTCCTGTAGGGGCTACCGCCCTTGCAAGTGAGGTAGTTAAAGATCCGCTTCCAGTTCCCGACTCCAGAACCAAACAACCAGGAACAATTTCCAAGTACATGATCACAAAGCTAATGTCCGCAATATAAAGAATCTGAGTTCTGTGGCTCAAAACCAGAGTCCATAACTCTGGAGTTGGAGCTAACAAGTAAACAAATCCACCCTTGTTGCTAAACACCTTGGAACCAAATGGCTTCCCAATCCATTCTGAATGTTTAAACACACCAAACCGGTTCTGGAGCACAGAACCCTGACAAACTTTAACAGCTTTCATAGAGTCATGCCTCTCGTACACAATAACCAAATCCCCATCCCCAATGCACCGATTAAATGATAATTGTTTTGTTGAATCAGTTGGCAACATCCTTAAAATATAACCAAACTATCTGCCAACAAAACAATTTTCAAGGAAATTTAGCAAAATAGCTCATAAATTTACATAAACTAAATCAACAGAGAAAATTTTCAGTACTATCAGTTAACAAGCCAAATTCATAAACCAAAAAAAAAAAAAAAAAGAATAATCATTAAGGAACACAAAAAAAAAAAAAAAAAGAAGCCATAAACTAAAATTTGATAAAGCTCACCTCTCCAACAGGCTTGGCGCAACTTCAATCAACTTGACGCCCAACTCAAAGCAAATAAACGCCAACAATCGCCGGTTACCAGAACAGAGAGACCTAAAACACTTAGAATTTATTTTCTTCAATAATAATAATAACAGATATAATCTCTGCCGGTGAACGGGGTTAGAAAAAGCGGTCGCGTAGGGTTTAGGTTAAAGAGGTTTTGATCTTGTTGGTCTTAACTAACTGAGCGGGCTTGTTCAGGAATTCAATTGGGTCGGGTCATAGTAGCCCAAAGAAAATTTTCATTAGAAAATATAAATTAATTAATTAAAATTAAATGGGTCTAAAACAAACTAAATGCTTCATATTAGGGTTAAGCCAAGATGACTACATTGTTCGATTTTATCAATTATAATATTTCTATACTAATTTTGCCTTCAAAATATGAAAATATACACAAGTATTACATTTTATATACTAATTTTATCCTTAAAAAAATCAAAATGAAAGTTTTATTCGAAAAGTGGACTGAATATATGAAAATTATGCTTAAAAAAACTTGAGCAACAATTTTAAAAAGCTTGAAACTCCTCCTAAATTGTGTGGCATACAAATCTAAAAAGTTTAAAAAGTAATAAATTCCCTTAAACTATACACTTGAAACCTTTCAAAAGTAGCAAAAACCCCCCATCACAGAGTTCGTGTGTATGATGCCACATGATTTGACTTCGCAAATTATTGACATAGTGTCAAAAATTTGGATCTAGAAGTCGAATCGTCCAATTTCGTGTGGTCTAGAACCATGTTGAATTTGGATCTTCTTCCAGATTTGGAGAGAACACCAAATCTTGTAGTGTGTCAATTTTGAAAATCGTATAGCTAAGATAACCCAACTTTTCGTTCACACAAAAATCTAGACAAAAAAATTTGAAAATTGTGAACCAACAAATGAAAATAATGATTTTCGACTTTCTTACATGTTGTCGAATCTAGATTTGGAAGAAATCATTGAGAGTGGTCAATAATCTAATTCGGTAAGTCAAATCGTGCAACATTTTGCAGCGTCATGCATAGTGTTGTGTGCACAAACTCTATGAGGGGGCTTTTGCTACTTTTGAAAGGTTTTGGTTGTGCAAGGGGGAAATTTGCTATTTTTTAAACTTCTGGAGTTTGTACACCACACAATTTAGAGGGAGTTTTAAACTTTCTAAAATTCCTACTTAAGTATTTTAGTGCTTAGTTTTTTTATTTTCAATTCGTTTTTTATATAAGACTTTCGTTTTTATATTTTTAAAGATAAAATTGATATATAAAATATAATATTAGTATATATTCTCATATTTCACGGACAAAATTATTATATTCATATGATTTGAGAGGGGAGATTTTACTATTTTTTAAACTTATTAGCTTTGTATGAATATGATTTGGGTTTAAACTTGTTAGGTCTTAATGTCACACAATTTGGGAGGAATTTGTTACTTTTCAAACATACTACTTTTTTAATAGCAAAAACAAAATTGATATAGAAATATTATGATTGATAAAATTAAAATTTGAACTCATCCTTAATATAAGATGATTAATTTGTTTTAGATCTTTTTAATTTTAACTAATTATTTTATTTGTTCTTTCATCAATCTGGGGGAAATAATAATAATTTCCCATCCGTCCTCGTGGGTTTCCAAAGGACAATGTAATGGATCAACCGCGGGATGAGGCGTAGGAGTTGAAACGACAAGCAGAAAGGGAGCGATGTAACTGAGAGAGCAACTTGCAGTAAGAACACTTTGGTGTACATAGGATTTATAGGTAAATAAAATAGTTATGCTTCGCAGACTTAATGTGTCTTCTCAAATTCTAATGGCTGTTACTGAAGTATATTCTGAGCAAGGCCATCAGTTCAAGTTATTATATGGAAATACGAACCTTAGGCTAATTTGAGATCCGATGAAGGAGAACGACGGTAAGTTGAGGCATGTCGGCCATGTCTCAAAGAAAGACACCCATTTGGGGCCTTTGGCCATTTCTTTCGGCTACTCTCATTGTCAGAAGTTTTACTAGTGAAAAGCAGAATATTCTACTTTTACACTCAGTAAGTTCAATCACAAAAAAGTTCTTTACTCACAAAAAAGTTCTTTACTTACACAGGACATATTATTTTTTATAAGGGCAATTTTGTTGTTTAATACCAGTTTCCCAATTGTTTGAGCCTGCAGCATTCAGATAGTTTGGTTGTGGAGGAATCCATTGAATTGGCTCTCTTTGTTTTCTTAGAAACCTGCTTGCCTCTTTCTTCATTTTTGTTTTTGTAAGTCATTTGACTTTTGGCCATATCAACGTGGCTTATGTCTCATTCTCTCCTTTCCTTTTTTTTTTTTTTTTTTTCTTTTTTTTATGATGAGAAACCCAACTCAAACCGACACCTTTTCAACTACCAACCACATAGTAAGCATAATGTTTCAATTATGTTTCACTAGATAAATTTAGAAATTTAATCTTGAAATAGCCCCCAAGGTGACTTGAACCCATGTCCTGAAACATGGAAGCCAGCCAAAGGAGCCACCCAGGCTACTCCCTGGGGGCAATAAGTTGGCATTGTTGCTAGGCTATGTTTGGGATGTGTTCTA
This sequence comes from Anacardium occidentale, assembly GCA_026122585.1. Lineage (NCBI taxonomy): Eukaryota > Viridiplantae > Streptophyta > Magnoliopsida > Sapindales > Anacardiaceae > Anacardium > Anacardium occidentale. The sequence goes on from JAJEJH010000138.1 coordinate 32,626, forward strand.
GTGAAACAAAAATGAGTGTAAATTCATCATATGTGGTGGACTTCTCTGGAATTCTGAGGTTGGTACACACAATACAAGCATCAAATATTTAAGGTTATTGTTAAAGTATCAAAGCATCTTTAATATGTAATACACTTCCATAAACCAAACATTATTCAATACTAGAAATTCATAACCAGATTACCAGCAGCATTCCCTCTAAGATTTAGATGCAGTAGCTCCAGACTCTGTAAGAAGCGGAAGCAGCTTCCCTTCCTTGTGCAAACCAGTTGTCGCTGCCAAACACACACACCCAATAACAGCATCAACAACCAGGAGAAACTAAGAATTCAAATCAATATTAGTATATGAAGTGCGGGAATTATTTGAGTTTTACCATCGCAGCCGCCAATGTGTTTTCCGCCAATGAACACATTTGGCACCGTCTTCTGTCCGGTCCACTCCGCCAATGCTGCTTGAATTTCCTTTCCATCACCTACAAAATAGCGGCAAAATATGGATTAGTCGTCCATTCTCTCGCTTTGGAATAATCAGTAAGAAGTAAAATTTGCATACAGAATATGAATTTTAATTTTAATTTGCATCCCTTCAATTCGTTACGAATCGCCATTATCAAGGAAGTTTCAGCAATTCAAACTGTAATCTTAACATAATCAACCGTCTACTATAACCGCATCAGTAATCGGAACAACTCTCCAGAATCAATACCTCTATAGAGATTGCATACAAAACGACATGAAATTCGTGGGGAAAATACAAAAACGAGAAAAAAACATTGAAATATTAAACGAAAAAGTATTAATTTAATAAACAAAAAGATTGTAAAATACTCTCAATCTGATATTTGTAGCCTTTATACAGAGTGAAATCATAAAGAAAAACTTTGAAGTGATGAGAAATTACTTTCAGTGTCCAATTCAATGGCTTTGTAAGTGGCTCCCACATCATCCAAAAGCTTTTTCACAGTGACACAGAAGGGGCAGAAAGACTTGCTGAAAACGACGACAGAATTCGATTGAACCATCTCCTTGGCCTTAGGCAGTGCCATATCGACAGATCTCAGATTCTCTCAAGTCTAAACCCTAAAGTGATTTCCAATTTCTTTCCCCTTCCAGCTGACCCAAAAGTATATATAAAGTCAGAGAGTGATGTGAAGCCGTTAGATCAAAATTTAGAAATCGTGTTACAACATAAGGGAAGACAGGTGGATGCAATTGATGCTGTTTCGGATGACTAGTTGACTGCCTGTCTGATTCTTCTGTACAGTCATTTGTTTTATTATTTTGTTGGCTGTTATGTCATATGTTGGTCACAGCTGGGTGCACATAGGTTAGTTTAGTTTTGTTAGATAATTAGTTATTTTTTATTCATTTTTCTGATCTCTGGAATTCTGAGAACTTACGGGTTTGTGATCCTAATCAGTTTGAGTAATCCTATATCAAGTCTTTGAGATTGAATTCTGTATGTAAAGTTGTATATGCCTTACACTGAGAAATAGAAGAAATCTAGAGTAGTATTCTTCTTCTTCTTCTTCAGGTCTCTCTCTCTCTGAACTTTCCAAAATCTTACAAATCATCCAGGCCGTTGAAAGTTTTCCTTGCAAAATCAATCAATTTCGGCCTGCATTCTATTTAATAACTCCGAATGACTAGTTCCCACGTTATCTCTACTGCAAAGATTTTCATCAATGGAATTTGGACCCAAAAAGTCCAAATTTCGTTTAAAAAATGAATTGAATCTATTGACTTAAACTCAATTCAAATTTAAATTAAACATATTCAAATTAAATTGAATCAAATTGAACTAATTTTTAAATTCAAACCAATTTGGATCTGGTGCAGCCTAGTTTGGGCAGAAATACACTAAGATATCTCAATATCGCAACCAGAACGCATAATTAAGTAAATCTGCAATTTTTATTTTTTTTTTTGACTGCCGGCAAGAAAAGATAAGAAGTAACACTGCATATCTCTATAATACATTTAAGATCAAAAGAAAGACAGACATCCAAACCTTTAAAATTTAAAAACTAAAATGGACCACTACACTAGAAAATTAAAATGTTCTGTCACATATTATATTATAATCCCTAGCATTTCAAGAAGATTAATCTTTGATCTCCAATTGACTTCTTGAATTTAAATGACAAAAGAACCAAAATCAACTATACTCATTGGAAATTTTGAGGATAACCCCGATCTCACACCACTGCAGGCCCCCGAAGCTTTGCCTCAAGATTCAGTGCAACAGCATCGATAAATTCTTCAGTGTTCAGGTAGAATTCCCTAGTTACCCTGCAAATATCAGCACCATATTACTCTTGTTAAAACTGGGTAAGTAGGATATTAGGAAAATGGTAATTGTCGCTCTATCTGTCATCTTCAATGTTACAGCAAAAAGCTTTACTACGTCCTTGAGAGTGCCATAAAATAAACACAAAAGTGAGCAGTTCTTCAGAACAAAGCATATGTGCATTCATAAATAAGTGGAATTTAACACATCGAGGGAAAGTGCTATATACTTGGGTCCATGTATCAAAATGGCTAGATCCTTTGTCATTTTTCCTGCTTCCACTGCCTCGATGCATGCAGCCTCCAACTTCTGAATAAAACTCATCAACCTTTCACTTTTATCCAGCTTAGCCCTGTAAAATATCCAATTTCTCATTTTAAGCCGCCATTGGAAGTCAATTACGTTTTCACATTAATAGTGTTGGCCCTTGATGTCTTAAATAAGCCAGATACATGATGAGATGGAATATCAAAAGGTAGAGATGCAAAAGTATTGGTTCAAAACTATCAAACAAGAGCTTGAGCTTTGATAACAAGCAAAAAATGTACCTATGTTCTAGGCCTCGTGTCCATGCAAAAATAGAAGCAATACTGTTTGTACTGGTTTCTTGACCTTTCTGATGTAGCCTGAAATGTCTAGTTACAGTCCCGTGAGCCGCCTCAGCTTCTAATGTCATTCCATCAGAGGATAACTGCACAACTTGTGGTTATTAAGATTTTGGGGCATCCAAAGACAAAAACAATAATAACGTCAGAGCATAGCATAATTTGATACAGACCAGAATTGAAGTCATGAGGCCCAAAGACCCAAATCCTGCATAAAGCACACAACTTTTAGATGCACTCCACTTTAGTGCAGCATGAGAAAATGACATTCCATTTATTTTAAGATCATATGAGAATATGGTAAAAAAAAGAAAAAAAAAGGGGGAAAAGAACACTACAACTAACAGAATTTTTAATTACCAAAAAAAAAAAAAAAAACCAACAGAACTTTTGGAATATAGACAATATCATTGACATTAGCTGACGTTAAGCTATAGATAGAAGAAAATGGTAAAAATTGGAAGCACAAAAATGTCAAAACATTAGAATTTGCACTCAACATTACCTTGAGCTAGTAAATCACTCTGGACATCTCCATCATAATTTTTACATGCCCAAACATATCCACCTTCGCTTTTTATTGCATAAGCCACCATGTCATCAATTAGTCGATGCTCATACCTATGCAGCGGATAAATCTTCAATCAACAATTTATAAATTAAGTAGAGAAACGAAAACTTTATCATAAAAAGAAAAAAAAAAACAAATCATATCGAGTTTTCTTCAAACTTCTGCTTCCATTTCTCTTCATATACCTCCTGGAATATGTCCTTAAATCTGTGACAGCCATACTGGTGTTAATATTATGCACATTTGTTCACAAATAAAAATTTGAAAGCTGAATTTGTTTTTCATTAACAAAGATGAGTTTTGGCAAAACAAACTATTTAAAATACAAAACAGTTACCTGCCATCATATTTTTTCAGAATCGTGTTTTTAGTGCTTAAGTAAAGAGGCCACTTCTTTGAAAATGCCAATAACATTGATGACTCAGCAAAAGCTCGAATTGACTGAAAATTACAATATATAATCAACACTGTTCATCAAGTTTTTGCAATGAATATCTGGACCAAAACAAGATAAAGACAAGACAAACCTCATCAACATTATACATAGAAAGTGCAATGCCTGGACCTTTAAAGGCATACACATCAAGGTCCACCGAAGCGCTACCATCTTCAGGGACTGGAAGAGAAAATATTGGTAAGCAGTTAGCAACTGGAGGCAAAAAAAGTCTTCATTTGGATTAGTAAGAATTTATCAACTCACCAAATACCATTTTAAGCTTTCCTGGCCCATTAATGACAGTATCTATGGCCCAATACTGATCACCAAAGGCATGCCTACCAATGCAAATGGGTTTCTTCCAGCCTGTAGATTGAAGAATAAGTACTGAAGCGTGTGTTTCATAGTGATCCACAACATCCAATATTATGGCAGGAAGAAAGTTTTACCCGGAACAATTCTAGGAATATTCTGGCACAGAATTGGTTCACGGAAAACAGTGCCTACAAAATCAAGCAACCCTTTGATTAGGACTTTGTTGAAAGAAACTGGCGAGCAGTCTCACACAATATAAGATTAAAAAATAAGTTACACAAATAAAGAGCAAAACTTCAACCTAATGGATAGTTTACTTGAAGCAAGAAATAAACCACTTCACACAGAACATGTCTAATTACCATGTCTTCACAACAGGATTCCAAATTATATGCACATACTATCACCTGATGGCTTCTGTTGCTTATCATGTATTATAACCACATTCAGTTCAATACTTATGCAGAAGGAACTATTAATGAATCATTGCACTTAAAAACTAGTGACCAGCATTGACTAATTATATGTACAACAATGAAAGCTAATCTCCTAAGATTTATTCAAGGCAATATTTTTCGAAGTCAGCACAATGAAATATTGTTTACACATAAATTACAGTTCCCATCCAACAAAGCAGACAAACCATTTGCTTCCTACTGGAAATCATATGCATGCCAACAACTGACACAATCAAATGGCCATATCACAACAAAATGCATTTAAAATCTCCCTTGAAAGAAAGGAAAGTTTATCTATTATATCCTCACCATTTAAAATGTTTCTAATTGTGCCATCGGGACTCCTCCACATAGACTTGAGCCCAAATTCCCTCATTCTGGTCTCATCTGCAAATTATTACACCAAAAGATTAATATCTGCAGATACCACAAAAGAAACAGTTGTGAGTAAGCTACAATAACACCTGTTACAATGTCCTATCACATTAATTCTTTCATAGACCAAAACATTTTAAAGACTTCCTGTGTCTGTAAATCTGCCTTTCTACTACCAACAAAATAAAAACTAAAAACACTGGAAAAAACAACAGTGGCTAACCTGGAGTTATTGTGGCACATTTGATGGCAACATTGTACCTACAGCACATAAAGGGTTAAAAAATGATGGACAGAAAAACAGTATTGAGCACAATTATTGATTATCTGTCCCAACAAAGTTCCATGTTTCCTTAGTTTTCCCTCCAGTGTAACCATCATAAGGCAAAGAGTCATATTTTAGTCTTATAAACCATGCATTCTTTAATTTATGCCCATTTATCAGCAGACATTCTAATATATTAGTCAATTCTCATCATCTCATGCATACTGTTTAAACAACAACCATAAAAAAACCGCAAACTGACAAAGTAATTTTTTAATCACTGCTTACTTAAGAGCTGCTTCAGCACTTTCGACAGTAACCTTGTCATCAGTTGCATCACGATTCAATATCCCCAAGTCAAAATACTTTACGTCCAAATCCAAATAAGGAAATATGAGCTGAAACCACACAAGCAATTAAATCACATTAAACATCATCAGTATGCTCTGATAAATAAACTATCTGTAAATGAAAATTATAGTAAGAAATTAAAACATACTTTGTCTTTTATCATCCGCCAGATGATCCTCGTCATTTCATCACCTAACCAGAAGACAAAAATTAAAATTAAAATTCATCTAATTAAAATTAAAATATATAAGATAGAAATTTATGCTCGATTTGGTCACTCAAAAGTCAAATAAGCCAGGGAATGTTTAAAAAAATAATTATAATCTCTTCTAATCACCAGTTTTGTGTCTAGCTGGATTTGAATTCTCCAACCATAGCAAAGTACAAGAGCAAAGAAAAAACTGCTAATCCCAGTTTGACACAATTCACTTTAATTTTTTCACATAATCCATTTTAATTTCATCACATGATCACACTTCCCTCGGGATCTCTCAACAACTAAACAAAGCAATAAGAAATATCACAATAACAGATAAACACAATCATATTCTTCAAAACTTCGTTCGTCATCATTTCACTCCTCTTTCTGATCAACCAAACAACAGTCTCAACCGCACGAGGATACGTTACATAACTACAATTTCGCTTCATTCAGTACTCAGAATTAGGAAAATCCGATTCTCGAATACGAAATTTCCCTCTCATTTTCTCATCAACCAAAGAGGTTTTTAGAGAGGTTTTACCATCCATTTCGACAATAGGATTCTGAACCTTGACTCTATCAATCCCAGTGGCAGTAGTAGCAAAACACCGATGCGATACAGAGGGAGCCTGCCGGTTAGAAAACGCAGCTCGATTCCTAACGTATCCATTGAACCTACAATAATTCTTCGAAGAGAAAGACCTGCTAGGGCTTTTAACGGACAGAGTTGATAATGATGATGATGAGAGCATTGTGGCAGCATGCGACATGGCATTTATACGAATTCTATTGATGAAAATTTGCATTTCTCGTCGTCGTTTTAAAGACTCCGGGCTGGCTCGGTGTGGAATGCTTCTTTTTGGCCTTCCGTGCTCGGGAAGAAAGAGAGAATACACTTAAAAAAAAAAAAGAGAGACTAATTGTTGCACTCTTCTGCCTCTGTGATGGGATAATCACGGCCTTTGATCAGTGCGGCAGATTTTGGCCTTTTTTATCCAACGGCTGGTAAATCTTTCAAAATATGAAATTTGTATTTCAGATAATTTTATGATATTTCACCAAAAATTATTTTTCTTAATTATGTGATCCTAATGGTTTTATTTTAACATATAAATGTAAATTATATCTCTGTTAAGATAAATTGATTATAAAAAAATAATTATTTATAAATAATTATTAAAATATCATTTTATTAAAATGCCTTTTATGTTAAACTGATTTATGATAAAGTATTTCATAATACTAAGATACAAAGTTGAATTGGCTCTAAAGATAGTTAGGGATTCAGCTTCCACCCGTTTGAAAATGGCCAAAGGACTATTTCCCACCCATAGTTTGAGGCGTGGACAAAGTCCCACCCGCTGAAATTGAAAAGCCCGGTCTCCCACCCGTAAACCATTTTTAATATTAAAAATAATAAATGCATAGTAATAATTAGGGGTATTTTTTTCTTTTTAATATTAAAATTTTATAAATTAATAAAATATATTTTATATAAATATAAAATTTTAAAAAAATTAAAAAATTTTTAAATTTTAAAAAATTGAAGCAGCCACCGCCGTCCATAATAGAACCAGGTGGCCATTTCCGGCTACCTGGCTCTAAGGGAGGCCAGATCTGGCCTCCCCTGTAGGACCCGTCGCCCTGAGTACCCCTGCTGCTGAACAATAAATCTCTTTCTATTAAATAAACTGGAAATTGGGTACCCGATACGGGAATCTTACGGAAAAGAAAACCCTACTGCTGCTACTGTACATAAGCGGAAGCTGAAACTGAAACAAATATACAATGAGCCCAACTGGCTTTTCATATATACATCTGTTCTTTACACTGTTCTGAAAATATACATGAAATACATACAAGACCACACAGGCCAACTGAAATAAAAATACATCTGGAAAGTGTGTGTGGGGTCCCCTCTCGCAAGCCTCGGTCCACCCGCTCCTCGCTAGCAGCAAACTAACCTGAAAAGGAAGGAATAAGGAAAGGAATGAGTGATAAAGATCACCCAGTAAGCATTCCTTACTTCCCCCGCCCAAGCAAGCAACAAGCACACACAAACACACACTGAATCTTGGCCTCGGCCCTATCCATACATCTAGTCGCTTGCTGGCGCTGAAACTGCTGATTCTGGATTAACTGTTATCTGATTACTGATTTCTGATTATCTGATTAGTCATGCCAATATGTATATGTAATGACATGCTGAGCTGGAAACTGAAAATGACTGATGATGCATGCATCTGAATCTATAACTGTACCCGAAGGTACCTGCTGTGCTGATCAGACTGATGAACACAGGGATTCGACATCCTGACCAAGTGGGCTGAACATTCTAGCTACTGGCTAGAAAACTGAATACTGAATACTGAAATACTGCTGCTGAGCTGACTGACTGGTGTCAGAAAGCTGGGTCCCACAGATGCCCCCTCGAGTTCACCCTAAACTAAAACCCATAACTTGGGTTCTGACTGCTGAAATCTACTGAATTCGGATCCCTGAATCCTCATTCAGACTACATGTTGTGTCATGCTATGCATATGCTGCATTTCTTATCTGGATTCATTGTTATCTAATGTCATTTAGCCTTTGGATGGATTACCAAACATTTAGAAGTCAAATTCTGTCTTTTATAGAAAATCTGGCGGACGCACGGGCGTGTGGGCCAAGCACACGGTCGTGCAGGAGAGACACACGGCCGTGCCAAGCAAAGCACACGGGCGTGTGCCCAGACACACGGGACCGTGCCCCGGTCGTGTGTCTGGTCGCGCTCTCCTCTGGAATCGCTGCGTATTTCTACTGAAAAAGCTACCACATGGCCATGTCCCTTAGGACACATGGTCGTGCAGCTGCAATCCTGGCCGTGTGCACCTCGTGCACATGGGCGTGCCCTTGCAGAATCCAGGGCACACGGGCGTGTGTCTACGGGCACACGGGCGTGTGTCCGGCTCTGCAACACGAGCACCCACTTGGACCAAGCTGGAAATCCATCCAAACACACACATTTCTCAACCAAACTGAAATTAACTGGAAACATGCATAAATGGCACTACAATATACACATAGCATGCATCAATTTCATCATCCATCAATTCCTACTGAATCCACCATGAAAATCTACCATTTCTCTCACTAACACACACAAGCAGAGCAAGCATGCATTTTGGGTGGAAAATAAGCGTCTCAATCAACATATAATCATCATCTCATCATCATATACACATGCAACATAGCATCTCAAGCTGGAAATGGAAACACACGTTTCCAATCATCATCAAACAAGCTGGGAAACTGAAAGAGAGAGTAAGAAACACTTACCTCTCGCCATGGCTGCTGGCAACTATCTCTCAAGCTAATCTCTGATCTCTCTAACTGGATTGAGAGCTGCTGGAAGCTGGAAATCTGATCTAGGGCTGGGAGCTGCTGAAACAAAAGAAGCTGAGCTGAAGAAATGGGAAAAGCTGGGTGAGAAGCTAATAAATCTCTCGTCTTTCTCTCCTGCTACCCACCTGCACGGGCGTGCAGGGCACTGTGCACGGGAGTGCACCAGGGAAAATGAATAAAAATCCATTTCCCGCGCTTCACATGATTAAAACCTCCCTAAAGGCATCATACGAAGGCCACTCAGCTCTGAAAAACTACCATCTCACCCCTGAACTCTTCAAGACCCCCACCATATTCCTGGTCTTATTTCTAACCCCAGAACTCTATCCCTAAGGGCTTTTCTAGAAAAATCCGGGATGCTACATCCCCGTTGGGTGGAGGCGGCCAAATCGGCCGCCTCCAGTTTTGGCGGAGGTGACCAGATCCCGAAATAAGGTCGGAAACGGCCAATGGCCAACCAGGTGGCCGGAAATGGCCACCTGGTTCTATTATGGGCAGCCACCGCCGCCGGTGCCGGCAGTTGTGGCTACTTCAAAATTTTAAAATTTAAAATTTTTTAAATATATTTTTTAATTTTTTTTAAAATTTTTTGAAAATATTTATATTTAAAATTTATTTTATATTTTTATTATAAATTTTTAATTTTTAAAAGGGTAATTTAGAAATTTTAATAAAAAATAATAAAAAATTAGATTATGGGTGAGAATCCAGGCTTTTAAACTTAAGCGGGTGGGACTTTGTCCCCGCCTCAAACTATGGGTGGGAAATAGTCCTTTGGCCTTTGAAAAAATATTCAATTAAGACATATTTTATTTTAGATATTTTGAACAAAATGTTAATTAAATTAATTTTTTAAATAATAATTAATTATTAATTGTATAAGATAAGTTTAAATATTTATTTAAATAATTGATTATTCTCATCGTTTATTACTGTTTAAATCTAACGGTCGCTATTGAGGACAATATTATTTTTTACAAATATTGAATTGTGTGTATCTATTTATTTTTATGGCCGAATAACATGTTGCCATTAAATATTTTGTTTAAAGACAAATTATCATCCATAAAAGTTTTAAAAGCTAAATATTCATCCGTTTATTAGAATCAAATGAGTATTTTTCTGTTTTTGAATTAAAATAAAATATAAAAGTTATAAAAATATAAATTTAAAATAAAATAATATTAAAATTTTAATAAATTAATAAAATTTTTAAAAAATAAAATAAATATTTTAAAAAGTAGTCACCACTGTTGGCAACGTTGCCAATGGTAACGGCTGCCTTTAACCTCACTAAGTGCTCGAAAATAATCACTTGGTTTTATTGACGGTTAAATCTGACTTTCATGATAACAGAGACTACCAGATCTGATATTCTTCACCATATAAAATGTATAAAAATAATCTGTGTCAAGTATTCTGGTATTCTCTGATGGTGGCTGTCTTCTCCAGATTTTTTACGCCCAAATCTGGCTTCTTTTGTTATTTTAGCAGACATTTTTATCCATCTAATAAAGTTAAATACAGTTATTGTAGCCAGTGACACTGTTGACGTTGATAACTTTTTTTAAATATTATTTTATTTTTAAATATTTATTAATTTAATAAGTTTTTATTATTAATTTAATATTATTAATTTTAAATTTTATTTTAATATTATTAAATTTTATGAAGGATATTTTGATTATTTTATAAAAGAAGGGTGAGTACTTAGTTGATTAATCTTTCATGTTGTGGGAGTTTGTCATTTAAGGAAACCTTGGGTGGGCATTGGTGTTTGACCTATTTTTATTGATCATTTTTCTTGTAGATTCAATCCCGACATTGATACGGATTACGATTTGGATTGAAGCCAGCCTACCATGCATCTCACCGCACCAAATCTGAACTCTAAAACCCTTTCTTCTTATTCCGCTTCCCCTTGAAGCTAAAACCCTTCAGACAAAACAACAAAATCACAGTCACGGTCACAATTACAATCACAGTCACACTCTGTTCTCTTTCAATCCATCAATGTCCTCACTGGCCACCAAAACCCACCCGCTTCTGACCTCTCTACCGAGCTTCCTCACATGGCGAGCCCTTGGCTTCCGCACCATCTGCAGCGGTCGCCTTGGCTTCGCCTCCTCCGACCCCGACCCCGACCCCGACCCATCCGCGGCGGGAACCAAGGTTCTAGAAACTTTCAAAGAGGAGTTCGAGATTGGATCACGCTTAATCACCCTTGAGACCGGCAAAATTGCCCGCTTCGCAAATGGAGCTGTCGTTTTGGGCATGGATGAGACCAAGGTTTTGTCCACCGTTACCTCCGGTAAAGGAGATGCAGTTCGCGATTTTTTGCCTCTCACTGTACGTGCAATTTTTTCGAGTTATTTTGTTGAGTTATTGATGGATTTTTAAATACTTGTTTATTTTTCTATTCTTAATTGGGTGTAAAGATGCACTACATAAGTTGTAACATTGTAGATTGGAGAGAAATTGAAGATGTGAAATATACAGAAGAAGATAGACCCGTAGTTCGAGATTGGTGAAAACTTTTGGGTAGAGTGGGAGTGACTATGGCTACTTTTACAGAGGTGACAATGTCAGAAACATATTATGGTGAAATTGACAACGATAATTGAAAACTATGATAAAGATACAAAAGGAAACAATATCAAAATTGGAAATTGGCAAAATTGACAGAAATAAAATTGTGGACTCCCAAACATTAAGATACAGAAGGCCCTCGTTGCAAAGGATATAATATCCTATTGTCATCTCCCTATGAACTCTCTGTTTTTGGGAGATTCATTTTTTGAGAGCACATTTGTTGATTGATCACTATAGGTTTCTTAATTGATGTGTCTTTATATAGGTTGATTATCAAGAGAAACGATATGCCCAAGGTATGATTCCAACTACCTTCATGCGGAGGGAGGGTGCTCCTAAAGAAAGAGAACTTCTATGTGGTCGTCTCATTGATAGACCTATACGACCACTATTTCCTGCAGGATTTTACCATGAAGTACAGGTAAGATGCTGCAAGTAGTTTTGGTTCTATTGCTTTCTGGAAGTTTATTTTGACTTTGATGTTTCTTGATGAATATTTGCTTGATTCTAGGTAATGGCAAGTGTTCTTTCTTCTGATGGGAAACAAGATCCAGATGTAATGGCAGCTAATGCAACATCCGCTGCTCTTATGTTATCAGACATTCCTTGGGGTGGTCCCATTGGAGTAATACGTATTGGGAGAATTGCTGGACAGTTTATTGTCAACCCAACCATGGATGAGGTAACAATTGGCATGATTATTGTTTGGCTTTGCTTTCCCCTTAAAAAAATGTTCTCCTCATTGTCCATCTGCTAATTCTCTTAACTACAATATCTTTTTCTTTTTTTTTTTCAATTTCTTGAATGATTTTTAATGATTGAAGCCTCAGAATGATGTTATTTCGAATTCTTATGTAGTTTTTCTGATTTCTTCTATCATGACTTCCTTAAAATATTTTCACCCTTTTGCATGAATGATTCTTTAGGTTCTTTTTCTGTTTTGGTTGTATACTAATGGAGTGTTATGTACTAAGCTAATGTTTTGTTACATTCTTTAATTGTTGGTTATGTTTTCAGTATGATTTTGCTAAACTGTTGTTGAAACTGGTTTCAAGTTTATGAAACCCTTAAACTGGCACTATTATCACCAGCTCTCTCTTACTTTGCTCGTCTTATCTTTGGATTGATGGTTTCTCAATATAATGCAGCTTAACTTGAGTGATCTCAACTTAGTATATGCATGCACAAAGGACAAAACTTTGATGATAGATGTGCAGGCACGTGAGATCTCAGAGAAAGATCTAGAAGCTGGATTGAGACTGGCTCATCCTGAGGTCAGTTTCAGGATTAGACTTTGAGACCATCTCTTAGTTTCTCTTTATCTCAGAATGTAACAACTTGATTGGTTTTGGTAACTCAGGCAGTTAAATACCTTGAACCTCAAATCAGACTGGCTGCGAAAGCAGGAAAACATAAGAAAGAATATAAATTGTCAATGATCTCAGACAAAACTTTGGAGAAAGTCAGTAACCTTGCTGCAGCGCCCATTGAAGCTGTCTTTACCGATCCATCATATGGCAAGGTGCGCTCCACCTTTCTTGGTCTTGTAGATTGTGCTTGCTTTCACGTGTATTGTAGTGTGCACACATCACATCTCTGTGTGTGTGCGCATTTACATGTGATAGCACTGTTGCTTCTGTTTGAAAAGTGCTCTCAGGATTTATGTGCAGTAATTTTTATTCTTATTCTTCCAGTTTGAACGTGGAGAGGCTTTAGAAAGGATTGCGCAAGAAGTGAGAAAAGTCCTTGAAGAAGAATGTGATGAAGAAAGCTTAAATGTCCTACCAAAGGCAGTAGACACTGTGAGGAAGAAGGTAAGTTTGACGCAAATAAGCAAACATTGTTGTTGGAGCTGTTGGAGTTGCTTTTCTTGTAATGTTCTTGTTAATGGCTAATTTTGTGGTTTTACTGTGTCCCTTTTAAATTTTTACTGTTCTCTCTCATTCTGAAAATTAAGATTTGACTTATGAATTATTACTAAAGTATATGTTCTTATTCTCCCCATTGCTGTGAGGAAGGATATTTGTGAGTTTAGTGCTAGCTTCTGTCTTATTTTTGAAAAATCTTTAACTTCTGACTTGTGGATTGGTGACGGGTGATATAATTGAGAGTGACATCATTATGACTTTATTTTTTTAATATTTGGGATTTTTGGATTGTATTGTCATTTAGAGATTGCAACCATTTTAATCTAATTAGAGTTGTATCTTCTTTTAAATTGGCAATATTTAACACCTAGTAACTATAACAGGTTGTTCGCAAAAGGATTATTATGGAAGGCTTCAGGGTTGATGGGAGGCATCTTAATGAAGTTAGGCCTATTTATTGTGAAGCTGGTTATTTACCTATGTTGCATGGATCAGCACTTTTTTCTCGGGGAGATACCCAGGTCAGCAGGCATTATCTTTGTTGAATAATCTGAATGCTTAAATCTTTTAAAAATAAAACAAACAATTTGTGCTAATTTCTGAATATGGTTAACTTTTATAACATGTATATATTAAAAATCAGGTTCTTTGTACTGTGACACTTGGAGCACCTGAAGATGCTCAACGCTTGGACTCCCTGGTTGGACCCCCAACAAAGCGATTCATGCTTCACTACAGTTTTCCACCATTTTCAATCAATGAAGTTGGTAAAAGAGTTGGCCTAAATAGGCGTGAAGTTGGTCATGGTAAAATGATTTGCACTTTCCCTTTTGCTATGTCCTGATTATCATATGAATCCAGTAACAATGGTTTGTTGGGCTTGATTTGTCAATTCGACTTTTTGAGGACGCACCTATAGATTGGTTGCTTGAGTTGACATCACATTGTTTAGCTTATTCTTTTTTGACTAGGTTATATTTTTTTCTAGTTCATCATTACAGGAGTATATGGAATGTAAAAATATAAGAATGAGAACTTAATTTGATCATCTATGACTCAGTTTGGCCTAGGGGTCAGGGCTAGCTCAAAACAGTCTGCAGTAACTGAACTAGGTTTAGATGCCTTAAGACTGTTGGAAGACAGCGGAACTAACCTCTGAAGCCAAAGCCTAGTTTTATATTTTTCTGTTCTTCAGGTCTCATGCAAATGAACCTAGGGAAACTTACAGCTTAGATAAGATGGCATGAACTCAAGGGCCTGAAACTTAATATCTTTACTAGATAGCTTTTAGGATTACTTTTCTGCTACTGCTTTAAGCTCTTTCATTTGTTTTCATTTAGGTGAGTTTTCGTTTTAATTTTTGCTGCTTTTAAAATGTGGGAGACATCTGGGCATTGACCAATAAAATAATTGCCCATTTTTCTTCTCAGTGCATCTTGACAGCTGACATCTAGCAATAGAATGCATAATTTTTTATTCTATTCTATTTACATGTGAAATCACAATAACTTATAGCTAGTTTCTGTAATTTTTAGGAACTCTTGCGGAGAAAGCTCTGCTTGCTGTGTTGCCTCCTGAATATGACTTTCCATATACTGTCCGTGTGAATTCAGAAGTCATGGCCTCTGATGGTTCAACATCCATGGCAACTGTCTGCGGAGGTATTTATTCAATTATGTAATTTTGTTGTCTGCTTGGAAATCTTTGGGATATTACGTTCTGTATATTCATTAATTGTGCATTTAAAATAATTTTCATGTTGGTAAGGAGTACCTGCTCAACATGTTAGTAATAGTGTCATTAACCTTCAATACCGATGATGATTTGGGGTTTTGGTTCTTGGAGTAAAATGTTTATTATGAAGCTTTTAAATTCTTGTAGGCAGCATGGCTTTGATGGATGCTGGTATTCCAGTACGAGAACATGTAGCTGGTGTTTCAGTTGGTCTTGTCAGTGAAACTGACCCATATACTGGTGAAATTAAGGACTATCGTATATTGACTGATATACTGGTGAGATTTTGACTTGGCATGTTTCACTTATTGCCTGGTGTGGGGTGTTATTGTTGAATGCTATTCATTCAGATGTTATAATTTCTCTTAGTAAGCTTTCAATAGCTTTTAGAAAGTTTTAAATGGTATTGTTCTTTCTATACCAAGTTTATAGTGTCTCTATTGCCTTAGAAATTTTAAAAGTTTGGAATTTACCACAATATAGCAAGTAATTTGGTTTCAGATAGTTATTTCTGATAATTTTGATTTATTAAGTATTAGCCAACTCCATTTTAGAGTTTATTGAATGTTGGAGTTCTTTACAGGGTCTGGAAGATCATTTAGGAGATATGGACTTCAAAATTGCTGGCACTCGAAAAGGAGTTACAGCAATTCAGTTGGATATAAAACCTGCTGGAATTCCTCTAGATATTATTTGTGAGTGTTTAGAGCATGCACTTAAAGGTCGTCTTCAAATCCTTGACCACATGGAACGGCAAATTAATGCTCCGCGGACTCAAGATGATAGAAATTCACCTCGTCTAGGTTAAATATCCATTGTGCATGTGATTTTACTATTAACTAGTAGCCATCAGTTTGCTGCTGAGTCTCTTTTTCTTAGCTGAAAATTTGTGATCTATCATGCAGTTACCTTGAAGTACAGCAACGACACTCTTCGCCGCTTGATTGGCCCTCTAGGCTCTCTTAAAAGAAAAATTGAAGAGGAAACAGGTTTAATACAAACAGCATAAACTTTCTTTTTTCCTTCCTACTTGAGATCAAATTTTAATTGTCCAGACTTTTAGATAACCATTAATCTTCTTGTAATGCAGGTGCGAGGATCTCTGTAAGTGATGGAACGCTTACTATAGTAGCTAAGAATCAGGAGATGCTGGAAAAAGTACAAGATAAGGTACTTTTTGCATTTTTTGTTCCTCTAGTTAGATTTAAATGTGTTTTTTTTGTAGGAGTAGCATCATTTCATTTGAAGTGGTTGCATGTAATTTTATTAAGGAAGTAAATTAAAGGGTTCAAAATTTTCACAAACATATATGCAGTCCCTTGAATTTAAGATCCAGCATCTATACAAAAGCCATGTAGAACTTTTTGAAACTTCATTTCTCTAAAATTCTAATGGTTATCATTTCTCTAAAATCCTAATGGTTTGAGATTTCTTTATTAATTTTACTAGTCTCCTTGCTAGTCGAATTGCATTTTTTTAAATATCTTACAGGGGATAAACCGTTGTTTTAAACTTTACTGCTCTGCTTCAATAGACCTTAGTAAATGTTTCAGACTGCTCACACTGTATGCATCTGATACTATTTCATTCATATTCAGATTCCATATGGTGTAGCTACTGGTGATTAGAGTCTGCTTATTCTTTCTGCTTTTTACACGTTTACATTCTGAAGTGATCTTGCCCTTCAGGTTGATTTCATAATTGGCCGTGAGATTGAGGTTGGGGGTGTGTATAAGGGTGTTGTAACATCAGTAAAGGAATATGGTGCCTTTGTGGAGTTCAATGGTGGTCAACAAGGCCTGCTGCACATTTCTGAGTTGTCGCATGAACCGGTATGTAATGAGCAGTTGTAATTTTTCTGTCATTTTTAATGGCAAACAAGGTCCATCTTTCATAGGAGCTTTGCACTACATAAAAAATTTCCCCTGAAGTAACAAAGTTGCTGATGGCTTCAAGAGAGTTCTGTTGATTGATGCCTTTGTAGTGTTACTTTGAATGGAAAATGCCCATATATTCCTTGAAACACCTTAGATGGGTAAAAAGTCCTCATAATATGGTACTGCTAGGTGGTCCAAAGATGTCTTTGAAACAGTTATTGTTAGACAAAGGATGTTAATATATATTTGAGGCTGGCTAATAATAGTAATGATGCTTCTACCAGGTCTCCCGAGTTTCAGATATGGTGACTGTTGGCCAGCAGCTTTCTTTGATGTGCATTGGGCAAGATGTTCGTGGTAATATTAAGCTATCCCTTAAAGCGGTTTTATCTAAACCTGGAGCTGAGGCAAAGAAAGTGGTTGAAGGATGTGATCCAGGTGACAAAGAAGCTACTAATGTTTGGGCATCAGTTGAAAATGAGTCTGATGAGCAGAACCGGGAGTTCCCAGCAAGCAAAAGTGAAACTGGTGAGGCAAACTCATATTCTTCCTCAACCCCTGCAATAGTAATTCGAAGTGCTTCAGAGTGTGATGAGGAGGAAAAATCTTCTGGTTTGAGTCAGAGTTCTAGGAGTAGATCTAAATCAACTGCTGGTTCAGAAGGGGATAGTAAGTCTAAAAAAACTATGCCTCAAGTTTATGGGGTTGATTCTGGTAAGCATGATGGCAAGAATGATATGGAAACCAAAGTTGAGACTCTCAGTTCTACAAGAAATCTGAAGCTTGGAACAATGGTTACTGCCAAGGTTTATCAAATTCGTGCACGTGGGTTAGTTCTTGATTTAGGTGGTGCAATTCGTGGAATGTACCGGTTTGAGGTATGCATCTTTCATTGCTTTCAAATGGAAATTTGCCATAACAAGGTTGACCATGATAATGCCTGTTCTTTTTAGTTAAACTTTTAAATTCTCTCTTCATTCATCCCAATCTCTTGCATTCACTTGTAAGTTTGTCAATGCACAAAATCAACGGCCATATGATTCTGGTTCATCTTTATTTTTTACACAATATTAAGCAGAGCTGGTGAAACCTTTATTTTGCGTCTGAAACTGTTGTATTTTCTTTTGGCTTCCAAGGAGGCAAATGGGAAGGAGTTCAAGGTAGGTGATGAGTTGCTGGTCAAGTGTTCAAGTTTTACTAGCAAAGGGATTCCAGTCATGTCTTTGGTCAACGAGGAATAATAATAATAATAATAATATTTACATTGACTTGCCTTAGCAATACATTCATTTGAAGGAATATTATTGTGCCAGCGGTGAAGAAGCAAAACATGGCACGCTTCTGCAGAACAGAGTTTGATGAGGCTAGTGGATGGTCAGCAGGCAGCAAGCTGGATGAAGCTTGACCAAAGTCTTTGTTATCTGGATAATGAACGGATAAATCCTACTGCTTCTGTCAATACAACATTGTATTTATACGAAGCACTCAGGACAGACTGCAGCACGGCCGTGAAGAGATCTGCCCTAAAATGAACCCATGATCCACCATTTTGATCGACCTCAAAGTTTAGGTTAGGTTAGGTTAGGTATGGTCTTTGTTTTTGCATTGTAAAATTTAAGTTGAAATTCTAAGTAAGAAATACTGCCATATTTGACTTCTGTCAGGGGGATGATGAGGTTGCTTTCATACGTTTAAGAATCACAGAAGGGAACCCACTTTTTTTAATGGCCAAAGGACATTTTCCCACCCATAGTTTGAGGCTGGGACAAATTTCCCCCTGCTTAATTTTAAAAGCCCGAACTCTCACCCCTCACCAATTTTTTTATTATTTTTTCATTAAAATTACTAAATTACCCTTTTAAAAATTAAAAATTTATAATAAAAAAATAAATATTAAAAAAATAAAAAAAATTTTAAAAAATTTGGAAATTCAAAACCCCAACAGCCACCGTCGTCGGCACCGACAACGGTGGCGGCTCATAATAAAACCAGGTGGCCATTTTCGGCCACCTGGTTTCAGGGGAGGCCAGATCTGGCCTCCCCGTTATGGCCGTTTTCGGTTTTTATTTCGGTCGGAGGAGACCAGATCTGATCGTCTC
Organism: Anacardium occidentale; assembly: GCA_026122585.1. Lineage (NCBI taxonomy): Eukaryota > Viridiplantae > Streptophyta > Magnoliopsida > Sapindales > Anacardiaceae > Anacardium > Anacardium occidentale. The sequence continues at coordinate 52,050 of JAJEJH010000138.1, forward strand.
CTCCGAAACTAGAGGCGGTCGATTTGACCGCTTCCACCGAACGGGGAGGTCAGATCTGGCCTCCCCTGAAACCAGGTGGCCGAAAATAGTCATCTGGTTTTATTATGGGCCGCCACCGTCGCTGGTGCCGGCGGCGGTGGCTGTTGGGTTTTTGAATTTCCAAATTTTTTAAAATTTTTTTAATATTTTATATTATTTTATATTTTTATTATAAATTTTTAATTTTTAAAATGGTAATTTAGTAATTTTAATGAAAAAATAATAAAAAAATTGGTGATGGATGGGAGTTCGGGCTTTTAAACTTAAGCGGATGAGAATTTGTCCCAGCCTCAAACTATGGGTGGGAAAATGTCCTTTGGCCTTTTTTAATGTTTGGAGGGCCTGCAATCATGGCAGATAAACTCTGGGAAATTTTCACATGTTATCTGAGTGGTAGTATAATTTATTTATTAAATCTAGATCAGGATAATGTCCCTCAGCACATTGAGGCAACAAGCAATTGCCTCCATGTGTTGTTTGATTATTTCATTCATTCAATCATTATTGTGTAATTACATTTTCATTACTTTACTGTTTTTTGTTTAGCTTTAGGCAAAGTCCCGGCTATTCGATTTAAAAAATTTAATTTCGAATAAGATTTAATTTGAATCTTAAATAAGTTTAAAATGAAATTATTCATTAAGTTATCAGTATTAAATTTGAACAAAAATGGCTTAAATTTATGAGAGATTTTAATGTTTTTTAAATTATATATCAAGTTCAAAATATATTCTAAAGAGGCCCAAAACTTAAATAATATTAATAAATTAAATTTAAACAAAAAAAAAATAAAATTTAAGACTCAAAATAAGTAAAACTGAAATTGAAATCTTTTACGGACTCGAACTGACAAAGCAATTTCAATTTAATAGACCCGTTTAATAGTCTTAGAGATACCCATCAGTTTGAATTTTGTTGGGTCAAGTCCCCACCAATAATTAATTTTAGGAAACCTCCTTTTCGGCCTTCTAGATGCATTTTCCACTCTTTAATTTATGTATTAATTTAGTGCGGACTAGAGAATATCATTAGCACCATACCGGCCACGTGTTCATCTAATAGTTGACATTACTGAATAGCTACAAAATTTATTGCCTTATCCAAAAAGGCTAAATTACTATTGCCCACCCAAAGTTTGATAAACTGACAGATTCCTCTCTTTTAAACTTAAAAAAATATTTGTTCATTCATTTTGTCAAACTTTAATAAAAAATAAGTCATTAATTTTAATAATTAAATAATATTTATATTATTTTATCAAAATATTATTATAATAATATCTTGTAAGATATAAATATCATTTTTAAAGACTTATTAGTGATAAACTGTTTTTTTAATCTTATTTAAGAAATTATCATATTCACTTATATATTTTAAAAACATAACATAATCTCAATAATTTATAATATAATATTTATGCCTTAATTTGTTGTGTATTTTTTATAGTGTAATGATCTTTACTAAATTTATTGATGAACACATTGAAATTTTAATTAAACATTTTTTTATTTCGAAAGTTCTCTTAAATTTCATAAAACCCTAAATATAACAAAAATATATAATTTTATCCTTAAATATATGATTATACATTATTGGTATTTTTATCTATATTTATATTAGTTTTTTATTATTTTTAATTAAAATTTATATAAATTAAGATATACAAATTATTTAATAAAAATTTAGGAACAAAAATTATTTAGTTGGAGGGTTTTTTTTATTTTTAATAATTTTATAGAAAATAAAAAAATTTGTTGATAAATTTAATATACAAATAAAAAAATAAATATTTTAAAACTAAGACAAGTAGAGATCTGTCAATTCTTCAACCTTAAACGGAGAACAGTCGTTTGGCCTTATCCCTCCCTAAAATTCTTCATTAAAATATCGATGATAAGGGCCTCATGTCTCTGTCCAAACCTACTACAATTTGCAAAAGGCTAACGTTTTGCCCACCCAAGGTCTTTCTAAATGACAGTTCCGCCCAAAAAACTTTAGAAAATTTAAAACCCGCCCTTGATTAATTTCCTTCCAAATTTATTAATACCTTTTATAAAATAACCTCCACTTAAAAATAAATAATATTTAAAATAATTTTAATATAAAATAATATTAATATAATAATAAAAAATTAATAAATAATAAAAAATTTTAAATGGAGGCTACCACTATTGATAACACTTTCGATAGTAGTGATCATCGAAAACCTAATAAAATAGTAAAAAATAATTACATAATTGGATTAATAGTATAATTTGAGATTTATTTAAAATTTTTTATTTAAAAAGATAAAAATATCCTTTTAACCAGTTAAATTTAACGGTTAATTGTTAAATTTAATCGTTAACTTTGATTAATAAATAAATATTTAGTTTCTTAAAAGCTAAAGAGTGGAATTTTATCTTTTAAATAAACCTTAGGTGGGAATAAGTTGTTTGACTTTTGTAAAATCTTTAAATATATGAAGCAAAATCAACTCTAATTGATCGATAATTACCTAATTACATTAATTAAAATTATTAATAAATTAGAATGCACATGCTGATGGATATAGGCAAATCACATGTTATTATTTTATTAATTTTGTTGATTATATTAATAATTTTCATTACAATAAAATAACAATTCTCATATCATATCCCTAAATAATTATTATTATAAGTTTATAGATTTATGAAACAGCAATTTCATTATTAAATCTAAAAATAAATCAAAATTTTGTTTATATGAAAATTAGTAATTAATAATTGTATTTTATCTAAATATGATGATAAAAACATGTTTAAAATATTAATATCAATTGTAACAATTTAAAAGGATAAATAAATATTTTTTAAATTATTATGGTTATATTTTATATTTTAAAAATATATTATATTTTAATATTTTATAATATAATATTTATATTTTTAATTTACTATGTATTATAAGTTGACAAATTTGGTAAAGCAAAAGGAATACGAGGCGCCGACCACGTATGAACCAAAGAAGAAAGAATAGTGAGAGGGGAGTGTGGTTAGTTGATTGTGGTTTAAGGTCAAGCCGACCCAAGGCAAAGGAAATTCTACACTTACTGTCTGGCAGGCCGGTTGGGTGCGGTGTCTGTATCGTTTTAAGGAGCTGTGTGCCTTACGTTTTCGACTTTTTTCTCTTGTGTTTCCACACCGTCAGTCGCCCCGCTCGATATTTTACGTAACAAGCTGTTGGCATTGCCCACAGTAAAATACTTGGAAATTTGGCAAATCTATCAGTCTTTTTTACGTTTAGCCAAAATTCTTTAAGTGCTCTAGAACAGGGACTATAAAGTTTGACAAGATTCTTGGTGGGAGCATTCAATTATGAAAGGTACATAAACCCTGATCTGTTTGACAAAAGCAATAGCCAGCCAGAAGAAGAAGAAAACCAGACATAAAGAAACAACAAAGAAGCCTACGCGGACCAAATCTTCTTCTCTTTTGCTCTGTTCTTCTTCGTCTTCATTTTCATCTTCATCTCCATCTTCATTTGCGCAGACAGAGAGAGAGACGCAGAAAGATAACATTAAGATAAACCTCCATGCGTTTATCAGTTCTAACGTGGGTCGTTCTTTCCTTGCTTTTTTATGTTTCTTATTCTGAACCCAGAATTTCCGAAGCCGGTCTCTTTTGTGGCACCAACACAACAAAAACTTCGAACTATGTTCCAACTTTTGTTAAAGAAATGGAAAGTCTTTCTCAACTAATAACCACCGCCCACTTCGCCACCTACCATGTTAACCTCTCCACCACTAATGATACACGAAATCATTCTTCTTCGTGCATTTATGGTTTGATTCAGTGCCATCGCGACCTCTCTCAGACAGATTGTCTCCTTTGTTTCGCTGCAGCTCGCACAACTCTCCCTCGTTGCCTCCCTTCTCTCTCAGCTCGTATCTTTCTCGACGGCTGTTTCTTACGTTACGATAACTACAAGTTCTACAAAGAGTATGCTTCGCCTGTTCTTGACAATGTAACGTGCAGTATAGCTAATGTTAGCGTTTCTAATTACGAGAATGAGAATGGGTTTCTCACGCGCGTCGGTTATGCAGTTGGGAATGTTACGACAAGGGCGGTGAGAGAGGGGAGCCGTGGTTTTGGAACGGCGGAAGTAGGGGGCGTTTATGCATTGGCTCAGTGTTGGGAGAGCATCGGAAAAGAGGGGTGTGAGAAGTGTTTAGAGAAAGCTGCAAAAGCTGTGAAAGGATGTGGGCTCAAGAGAGAAGGGAGAAGTTTGAATACAGGGTGTTATTTGAGATATTCCAACCAAAGGTTCTTCAATGATGATGAATCAGATAAAAACAGTCATGGTAATCAATCAGTTGCTTTTCTGAAATTTTCTAGCTTTGATTAGAGTTATTTTGGTATGTGTTTGGTTTTGGGCGTCAGAGAACGTAGGGCAGAAGGCAGAGTTTTGACCAAATTGTTTGCAATAGCTCTTGATTTTTAAATGTTCAAAATCTTAATTTGTTTTCCATGATTTTCTCAGCAACCAAACATCTTCTTCTCTGTTACTGCATATGTATATATTTCTATATGTTACATTTCATCTGGCTGAGTTGAAGATCTAAGACCTTATCATGTTTTGCAGTTCCTGCGCTTGGAATCACCATAGCCGTTTCCTTGGCAACCGCTGCATTCATCATGGTATTTCTCTTTGCAGCATATGCTAGCTATGCAAGAATTAAAAAGATGAAAAAAGGTACAATTTCTAGAAACAATCACAAATACAAAATATTTTCCTTTTGCAACTGCTTTTTATCTATCATCCAAGCTTTAGCATTCTGATTTATTACTCTCTCTTTGCGTCACCTAGAACGCGATAAACTTGCCCAATTTGCAATTCCAATGAAGAATTCTTGCTTGAGTTTCAAATATGAGACACTCGAGAAGGCGACAGATTATTTCAGTGCTTCAAAGAAATTAGGCCAAGGTGGAGCCGGTTCAGTGTACGTGGGGACTCTTCCAGATGGGAATTCTGTTGCTGTGAAGAGGCTAATTTTTAATACAAGACAGTGGGTAGATGAGTTCTTCAATGAGGTAAATTTAATCAGCAAAATTCAACACAAGAACCTCGTGAAGCTTCTGGGTTGTAGCATTGAAGGCCCTGAGAGCCTCTTGGTTTATGAGTATATACCAAACAAGAGCCTCGATCAATTCCTTTTCGGTAATTGTTTACTCTTGGCATCACGTCTGATTTTACTTTCATCGATCTTCAAGGCCATAATCTCATCCATTAAAATATAGAGGAGACGATGATATCTCTTCTTTCTGTTACAGAGAACAAGAAAACAGAACTTCTAAACTGGGAGAAGCGGCTTCAAATCATAAATGGAATTGCTGAGGGGCTTGCATATCTTCATGGGGGTTCGGAGAAAAGGATAATCCACCGGGACATTAAAAGCAGCAACATTCTTCTCGATGAAGATTTTACTCCGAAGATTTCAGATTTCGGGCTTGCCCGAAATTTTACTGCTGATAAGTCTCATCTTAGCACCGGAGTTGCAGGAACACTGTAAGAGAAAAGATTTATTCACTTACTTTTTTGCTTCACTTCTTTTCATTTAGGACTGTAAACTGAGAGCAAGGCAAAATTTGGCCTAAACAGAATATGATTCTCAGCTCCTGATTAGTTAAAAGATGCAGAGACATTTCTCCTTTATCGTTTCATTTACAAGGTTATGTGTTTTTATGATGTAGTGGATACATGGCTCCGGAGTATCTTGTTCGAGGACAACTTACAGAGAAAGCAGATGTTTATAGTTTCGGAGTACTGGTTCTCGAGATTGTCTGTGGTAGAAGAAACAATCAGCATTCACAGGACTATATATCTCCTCTCCAAACAGTAAGCTTTACTCTCTCCTGCAAAATGAAATTAGTGATGGAAAGCAAATTTACTAGAAGAATTTTTTGTGTTGACATTTGAGATCCATTCAATTTTGGTTGCAGGTTTGGACACTTTACAGATCAAACAATCTGATAGAAGCAGTTGACTCTAGTCTGAAAGAAGAATTCCCTGTAGAGGAGGCAACTAATGTCCTTCAAATAGGGCTTCTGTGCACACAAGCAGAAGTGGCATTGCGACCATCCATGGCACAAGTAGTACTGATGCTAACAAGCAAAAACTGTGAGATTCCGATCCCCCATCAACCGCCATTTATGAGTACTAATGTAATGAAGCCAGAAAGCTCCACAAGGTCTCATGCGCAAACAGTTTCATAGCAAATGCAGCATCAAAAATGGAACTGTCATACTCTTCTACAGAGTCTTCCAGTATGCCCAGTTCAGATGGGCATTTCAGAAGTGGGGAATTAACCCCAAAGTAAATTTAAGAAGTAGAGATCTTGAAGCAAAAGATTCATTTGCAACATTTTCACCAAAGCATGTATACAATAAGCCTTGTATTTTGGTGTCCTTGGAGCTGCATACAAGTATTATGGGACTCTGCATGGCAAGGTAAACTATGAATTGACTGACAATGTTTTTATGATTTGGCTTGGGTAAATTCTTTAGCTCATTATGTAAAGATTTTTACTTTGATTTCAATTTTGGGGTATTCCTTGATTTTATTACATGTTTGGAGAAGGGTAATTCAAATGTAAATTCTAAACTCTTAAATTAAAGCATTCACATGTAGCAGTAAGATGAATAAAATTAGTAAGTGGGTTTAAATTTAACTTCTGCCTATCAAATTGCCCACCTGAGTTGGCTTTTTTATTTGATGGGATTCTTAGGTTAGGACCATTTATGAATCTACCTTTCTCTTGAATCTTCTTTGGTCTTCTGAAAATGTGGAAAACAATAAAATTGATAACAATGATTATATCAATTAATTAATCGCAGATGCATCTAGACGTTAATGATTAAAGTTGTGTAAATCAACTGGCACTTCTCCTGTTTATCCCATAAATTTCAAACACTTATCCTCCCACATAAAAGTGATATAAAAGTTGCTCAAAAGGACATGAAAAGTGAAGGGAAAAAGGAAATGAGACCTTAGATTTTGCATTCACAAATAGTCTTCTGAAACCAATTAAGTATACAAGATCATAAACACTGGTGAAGAGGCCAGAATTGCCCACTTTAGAGCTCCATAAATAAAAGAGAAAAATGGGTTTGCTGGGAGAAACTGGGTAGATCCACCATTAGCAAAACTAGTTTTGTAAACCACAAAGACTAACTTATCTGGCCAAAAGAATTCTGGGATTCAATGAGCAGTAGCTTCTGAACTTAATTTTGCTCAACAAATGATGCGTGCAAGTGCTAAAATTAGTGATCTTGAAGATAACTAAAACTGAAATCAATTGTCGAGAATTCAACTTCAACTTCAACTTCAACTGCAACAGACTGCACATGGCCAACAGAGAAGAAATTAAAAAAGTGAATATAAAAGTAGTACATGCAACCCTGCATCTTCCACCGTCATTATTCCAGTGGTGCATTTTCCACAATCCTCCCGCAATTAGCCTGAGAGAAATCCCATAGATGATCTATTTCAGAACAATGGGTCCATTCAAAGAAACATATTCAATCTGCCATATTTTTTCTGCAATTCCAGAAGTCAATTAAACATGATTTTGTTTTCTGGGCACTAAAATAAATGTAAGAAATATGGCTTTGTCTGCGATAACATGTTCTCAAATTCGGAAACTCAAAGAAGTAAAGGGAGTCTGGAGACGGTTTTGAAGCTAACTCGTTTCAGTAGCAAAAGGGAAAAAAAACGTGCCTGAAGATAATTGAACTCCCAAGAGGAAATGACACTGCTGCAGAAATGAAAATGGAGTCCTTTTTAACAGAAATTAGGCAAGTGGTTATGCCCATTACTCATCAACAAGAAGGTACTCCTGTAATAGTAAAGGATCCCTCAACATCAACAAAAGTGGAGGCCTTATCACCTCCAAAACAAACCAATTTCCCCAGCCCAAACAATCAACTTATTAATTACCAAAAAAAAAAAAAAACAATCAACTTATCCCATAAGTGTCAACTCAGGACAAAAATATGGAGATTCATGGGATTTCATGAAAGTTTTCATGTTTCTTAAGAATTTGGGACTGAGCCTAGATGGGCTGAAATTACATTGTCCCATAAAGAAACTTTCTGTTGTACTTAACATATTTGCAAAATAATTTATCATAATGAAATTCTATAAGAAAACTGAGTTGCTTGGTATGGCTGGTCATGTTGCTTGTCAATGATTAACTACTATTGGCTTATTAGGTTTCAAATTCGATCAAATTTGTGAGTTCGACTAATGAGAAGTTTTGACCGAATTAAAATACGGATAGAATTTTGTAAACTTATTGTTTTTTAATATGTATGAAAACAATATATTTATTTAAGTATTTAATGTGTCGTATTTGCAGTTGTATATTATCAAATTAAATTGAATAGATTTAAATAGTGGTGATGTCACATCGCTCACATCTAATATATGTTACTAACACATGCTATTGGTTTAGCTTGAATGGTTAGAATTGATTTTGCTTGTTCTTGAATTGTTTATAAGAGTACATCGAACCCATTACAAAGTTTTCTGATTTCTAGAATAAAATGTTATAGTCTTCTAACGCAACCAATGCCTTCTTCTTTGTTCTCTTAAATAATCATGGCCTCAAACCCTTTTCATTAATCCTCTGTCAAGTTGAGTTTCATGTTTCAAATTTATTTTTTAAGATTTTGTTTTTAAATAGTCATTCAAGTAGATTTTTGGGGTTAGATGATAGTGTATTGGGGAAGACACAACCTCTTAGTTTTTGGATATGGTAGAAGGTTTATTTCAAGATTTGCAAGTAGTCATCAATTAAGTTTTCTAAGAAGAAATAACAGTTGAATATTAAAAGTCAAATATATATATATATATATATTTTTATAAAAAAATAATAAAAATAACCGTTATTATTTTTACTAAAATAATAAAAACAAATGGATGAAAATAAATTGTATAGGAAAGTTCATTGGTTTTTGCATTTCGTAACAGTTAGATCTGTGATTGGGCAGTTGGTTTTTAAATTTGTTTGCTTCTTATGGAAACTTAAGGATGAAAAAGTTGATGGCCTGATATTCTACTCCCCAATTTGCTCGAAGAACCAAAAGTTCATCCATCAAAATTTTCAGGAGGAAAAGTTGAAAAACTTGAAACGCCTTTGGGATTTCAGTTTCAACACTGGAAAAGACAATTTATTAGAAGAAGCAGAACGTGAATTAATTCTTCAAATGCAGAACTTATCCATGGTGGGAGGTCAGTGTTCCTATTCTGCATGAACTTGAATTCTGGAAATTTTTTATGTTGAGAATTTCCAATTTTTATATTATCATCGTTCTAGATAGCTTAAATAGTATTTCATTCTAAATTCATCGGACACGATCGTGTAAACCAGAAATAAAAGTGCTTCTATAATCGTTATCTATTCTGTTCAAAATAGATTGATTCAGAACATGAGTTCCTGTTCTAAATTCAGGTCAGTATATCAACAGTATAATAGGTAGGTTATCAACACAAACCAGCATAGATTTATTTCATGATGTGGGACATAATCAAAAACCTAGAGCGCCCAGATGTCACCTCCACCACATTACAGCAAAATAATTAGAGCTTCAACTCTAAGTTACACGACTGCCGTGGGCTTAGTAGGGCCTAAATTATATCTGAAAAATTACCTTGCGTGGGAAGTGGCAAGTTGCGTGTAGAAGTGTGGTAATGAAGCCAGAGGAACATCGACGCCCCCACATTGCCATTCACCACCCAATCTATTGGATGTGAAGTCAGCCTCAGAGGAGTAAGACTCAGAATGGTGGGATGGGAGAGAATGAAGTCAGCTGAAGCTTCACGTTAAACCTCGCCCATATATTAACTTCACCACCAGCGACACCACCTGACCAACACAACCCACATCAGAAAGGCAATTTTGAATTGTGTTCTTACAGAAAGTAACAAAGGCAATTTTAAATTGTGTTCTTAGAGAAAGTAACAAGTTTTCAGAGAAAAGAAAATTCCAACTTAATTTTTATAGGTAAGTAAAAAAGTATATGAATCACACTTTTATTTGGTAGCCCTAGAGGCGTCTCTCCTCCTCCCTCTCTCTGTCTCTCTCAAGATTCCTTGACTGCGTCCAAAACTGGTTATTACAAACTAAAAACAAAACATAATGTGTACGCAAACAAATAACTTGACGACATGGCAAAGGAAAATGCCAGTTTATTTTCAAATAAATTCGCTTTTATTGCCACAAGACAGTAGCTAGCTTAGTAAATAAGTCAAGCTTCTCATCTGGCAGACATGGAGGATCCTCCATCTCCAAGAAAAATTATCCCTTCATTTACGATACCGGTTGATTCTGATAACAAAGCAACTCAGTTTCATCCATTTTCGCTCTCTTCTCCTCACATGCTTGCCTTTCACCTTGCATGGCTCTCCCTCTTCTCTTGTTTCTTCTCCACCTTCTCCATCCCTCCACTTATTCCCATTATCCGTCAAGATCTCAAACTCTCACAATCTGACATCGGTGCCGCCGGCATCGCCTCATTCCTGGGTTCTATCTTCTCCCGCCTCGCCATGGGACCCGTGTGCGACATGGTAGGCCCACGCATAGCCTCCGCCACGCTTTCTCTCCTCACTGCGCCCTTCATTTTAGCGACTTCTTTAGTCTCTTCACCTGCTTCATTCGTTCTCATTCGCTTTCTTGTGGGTTTTTCTCTGGCGAACTTTGTAGCAAACCAGTTTTGGATGAGCTCTATGTTCTCCGGTTGCGTCGTCGGCCTCGCCAATGGAGTTTCCGCCGGGTGGGCCAACATGGGCTCCGGTCTGGCACAGTTAGCCATGCCACTCATATTCACAGTTATCTCCTACTTCAACGTGCCGCTATTCACTGCATGGCGTCTCGCATTTATTATTCCTTCATTGTTTCAAGCTTTCACGGCCATTTTAGTTTTAATTTACGGCCAAGACCTACCTTCCGGGAACTACAAAGAGTTCAAGAAAACAAGAAAAAACTCAGAAGAAGATGATGATAACTTTCTCGACGTTCTTTTCAACGGTTTGAAGAATTACAGAGGGTGGATACTGGCTTTAACGTATGGATACAGTTTCGGGGTGGAGTTGACGATTGATAATATTATAGCACAGTATTTTTATGATAGGTTTAACGTGAATATTCAGGTGGCTGGCACGATTGCGGCGACGTTTGGGTTGGCTAATTGGTTTTCACGGCCGATGGGCGGGGTGGTTTCGGACGCGATGGGGAAGAGGTTCGGGATGAGAGGGAGGCTGTGGGGTTTGTGGGTTGTGCAGACGGTGGCTGGGTTGTTTTGTGTATTACTAGGACGAGTCAACTCGCTGTGGAGTTCCATTGCTGTCATGTGCGCTTTTTCTGTCTTCGTTCAAGCCGCCTCTGGCCTCACGTTCGGCGTTGTTCCTTTCGTTTCCAAAAGGTTAGCTCAGTTTAGATTCCTAGTCAGAACTGAACTTTTTGATGTTGACAGTTGCAAAAACTACTAATGACTGACACGTGTACTTTGCCCAATTCTTTAGCTATTACATCCACTTCTATCAAACCCAATTTTTACTCCTTTTTACTCGAGAATCATTCTTCAAAACGACTGTCAAAGACCTAACGCCATACCCGAAGGGATTTGGGTATTGGTAAAATTCAGAATGATTCTGCTTCGATGTGGGACTAACTGATGATTTTAACCCATCCTGCCGTCTGGCACGCAGGTCACTCGGAGTGATATCAGGAATGACCGGTAGCGGAGGGGCCGTGGGGGCAGTTGTCACCCAGATGCTGTTGTTCTCGGGCTCGGAATTGTCCAAGCAGACAAGCATTTCAGTGATGGGGCTTATGATGATTTTCTGCACTCTGCCCCTCGCCTTAATCTACTTTCCACAGTGGGGTGGCATGTTTTGTGCCCCCTCCCCAGATCCAAATTTGGCCAATCATCAATACCACCTGCTCCGGTAGAAAAAAATTTCAATGAAACAAGTGTATGCCTCTTCTGTACATTCATTCAATAAAATACTTCTACATCTTATGAATATCAGAAATCTCCCACTCGGTCAAGATTATGCACTTTGTCCTTTCAACCAGAGTAACAAAACAATTTATTCCAGAAGAAATGGCCCTTACCGAATGGACAAAGAAAATATCAATTAACAATTATGCAATATTGCATAGAAACTTTAATCTCACTAGCCATTAATATTAATCTGCACTAACTCTCTAATAACTCTGTACAGTGATCCAACCCAAAAATATAGTATCCCTGCAATGATAAATATGTTATTCATTATAGCTGACTTAAAGCATAGGCCTAGAGTGCCAGAAAAAAGAAGACTTAGGACCCCAAAAAAAAAAAAAAGATTTTATATTGAGTTCATCGAATATGTTTATATTATTAAAAATTTATAATTTAAAATTATAAATATTCTTGAATCGATCTGCTATTGATTTAATTCTTAGTTTGCCTCCATATTTTGATTTTGGCAGCCATAGAGACTATAGAGTGGCACACTTCTGTCACAACTTGGAGATTGTTTCCACTATAAACAACAATGCAAAGGTAAATTAATAAATTACATGGATAGTTTCCCGAGCTATATATATCTTGACATTATTATTATTATCATTATTATATTTCGAAGAACAATAAATTACACAAATGGAAATCCCAAAACTCAGAGATTTGGCTTCTGAACAATAGGTTAAGGGTTCAAACCTTTTAGAAGTTCAGAGGCAGTCCACAGTTCAGGATTTGGTGAGCTCAAAAGACATGTCATGTGATTTCTAAGCAATTAAAAAAAATGTTAGATAAAGAGAAATATACAGAATAACATGACTTTCGATGGAGAAATTTAACAACCTTGAAGCTTTTCTGAATTGAAAACAGCTTGTTTCTCAACAATGTTCTAAGCTCACATAAAACTCCCTGTGATGATGGCAAAGGCCACCAACCTGCAAGAATCCCTACCAAAATTAATTTCTGATCTGTGACTTGAACTCTAGCAAGGCAAAGAAGCTTATAATCATGCACTACAACTTTGTTGGCATAGAACGACTGAAAGGTATCGCCAAATAAAACAAAAGACCAAAAAGTGAACCAATTAATACCACAAGCTTCAGCTATTAAGAGAAAACCTGAGATGTGTAAAGAAAGAAGAGTCCTGACAGTATTTAGAAACCAATATACATCTTTCTTGTCATAGAACCCAAAGAAGAAGTAAATTAGCAACCCCGAAGAGTTTTATCCTTCTTTCCTTCCTGGAAACAAAAACATTATTCATAAGTAAAGAATCACATGGACAGAACTGCCCAAAAGATCTTGAGTTCTTTACAAATTCTAGCTCATAAGTTCAAAACTGTGTAACAGCTAAGAAAGAGATTAGAAGTTTCCGCAATTTTTTAACATGACACACTTAGACAGAGAGAGGCATATGTAATGATACTTTCTTTAGATCACTTCTCTGGCACTGATTTTCCCTGAGCCAAAGCCCAAAAGAGGACTTGGATTTTGGATGTGTCTTTCATCCATATCATCATAAAAGGTTTGATTTACAAATCGGGATCATTTAACAACAAATTATAGGATTTACAGAAGTAGTGACCTAAAACCTCCAATTATCATAATCTTCAATCCCTCTTTCATTAATATTCAAGTTTCGCACCAACTCCACAAGCTCTATGAAGTCTTGTATTTCCCTCCCATTCAAATCCCTCATTATGTAGTTGTAACCACCCCATGCTTGAAACTTGTTGAAACTTGAGAATTTCTACAAAGTTTCCAAGTTTTCTGTTGCAGCAATATCAAAATAAATAAGAAGACAAAATCAGGGAGTTCACCTTAAACAAGAATAAGTGAGGCTTTTGCTGCATCAACTGATGGCGAAACTGCAACACTGAAATATGCAGTTCGGACATAGTCAAGAAATTGTTTATAAAAAACTGATTCAAACATCTGAATTCCCTTTCGTATTTAAAAAATATCAGATATAAACAACTAATCTGTATCAGGCACAAATAAATATCAACTGATTTTCTTGGAAAGAAAAAAAAGACTATCAATTTTATTGACAAACCACTAATATATTTGTGTCAGGAAAATAAATGAAAATCAGTCATAAATTAAACAATTTTAGCATTCAGGAAGAATAGCACAAGTATTTATATATTATGTGGAGAATTTATATATCAAATATGAAAAATATATACATTGTTTTGAAGCTCAAAATCATTTCGACTTACTAAGCTGGACACTAAGGCTTCAAAACCAATGATCAAGTTTCACAAACTGTTTATGGTTTGGAAACTAAATTCCTCATTAGCCTTAATATGTAATTGTAACAATTCAAAATAGAATGGAGTGAATTCTAACCTGTTCAACATAAAGATAAACTGACAGAGGACTAGGTTTTGTGCTGATGAGTAAAAGAAAGATTTCTATCCCAAGTTGGAAAGGGTGTTCCCAGTTTATCAAGACGGTAAGTATAAAGAATGCTGGCAGCCAGAATTTCCTTACAGAAGTTCAAAAAGCAAACGGATCTTATAGTGCATTTGAACCATCTGACATGTCTAAGCAATAATCATCCAACAAAACATCTTGTCCATGAAAAAGTAAAGTTATTAACAGACATTTAACTTAACAATATAGGACTTCAGAACGGACAGCAAGATGATCTGCTCACCATCCATAGCATATGTAACATGGGATTGAAAGCAGATTGATCCAAATGCAACTGACAGACCAAGCATATATCCAATGCTTTTACTTCCTGAGACAGTCCCAATCACAAAAAAGAGGGAAGAAAAGGGACATCACAAATATTAATCACGCGACATTTAAACAGATACATAAAAAATCACATAGCAGGATAACATCTACTGTATGTTTCAAGAATCAGAGCAAATCAAACATGAAAATAATGGAAACTGCATCCCCACAAATGGATTGAAACACCCTAGAAAATTCTTCGAATCATACTAATTTCCAATTAAAATTGAGTGTTGTGTCAGTTTACAATCATACTAGCAAGTACAACAACATATAAATTCTTCCATAACATTGAATAATTCGTTCTCGACACATTGTTTCTGCATCAATCCCTCCACTCTCGACAACAAAATCGATGTAACAAAAACACTAACGCGTTCACTGATACAGAAGACACAACAAAAACTTGGTAAGCAATAGAAGAGAAATAATGAAATAGCATTACTTGCCTGATATAAAGAAACTCTAAACATTTTTACTTCGTATATTTAATAGATGTCGAAATCTTGAAATATTATTATGCAGCAGAGGTTCTGGGTTCCTTCTCCATATATTTAACGATTCAAAATTTCCATAATCTGTAATAATTAATATATATATGCACAAATTCAACCAAAAAAAAAGGGAAATAATTATTGAGTTGATTGACTGCGAGAGACAGAGTATGTTGAAGTAGTAATTGCAGCAAGCGACTTTTGAATTGGATTTAAAATGTTGGCTGCGTACGCCATTTTTGTCAATGCACTGTCAACTCTGTTGAAGCTTCAGTTACGAAGAAACTTAAAAGTGAAACTAAAATAGAAAGCAAGAAAACGTAGTCGTTTAATAGATAAACTTCAGGTTACTGATGCGACGTCGTTTAGCCCGCCGCTGACAAGGAACGTCATCATTTTGTAGTTTTGTAATTTAAAATGACTAGTTACGATTGAATCCTCAGTGAGTTGGAGAATCTTCAAAAGAACAACGGCAAGGATATGCCAATTTCTATGGCTCTAAGTTATTATGTTTCAGCGCCTAAGGCTAACGCCCAAGTTTATGGTTTTAATTTGAATCAAAATAAGCCCAACTCAAGGTAAGATAGAAAATTTTGTGTGTACAGAATTGAATATATAAGATTATGATCATGTAAAGTTCAATTATGGAACTCTTGATTGATTGACTGTTGTTTTGAAGATGGAGGGAGAAATTCAGTGTAATTAGATGTTGTGATAAAAGGGTCGGAGAAAAAGCAAGAGAAGAGAAGAATTACTATGAGTTGCTGGGTGTTTCAGTTGATGCAAATATGAAAGATATCAAAGAGGCTTATCGGAAGTTGCAGAAAAAGAATCATCCTGATATTGCAGGTCAACAGGTCTTTTCACTCCCTTTCACTTTCTTTCTCGCTCTTATGTATATGTTCTAGCTTAATCTTGAATAAAAGATGAAACTTTTGTTGTGTTGTTTCGAATCAAATTTGAAAGGGGGTTATTTCTTGTTTAGGGTCATGACTACACTCTGATGCTAAATAAGGCTTACAAAGTGCTGATGAAAGAGGATCTCAGGAAAGATTATGATGCTTCAATCGGTCAAATGAGACTGCGCTTTGGTAGAAACGGCTTAGACTCTGCAGGTTACAGTTCATGGAATGGGCCATTGAGACCACAAGCTCTATTTGTTGATGAAAATGCTTGCATAGGTTATTCTCTTAGCCTGTTTGTATCACTTTTTATTCACCTCAAACATTCCTTCTTTTCATACTTTGTCTTTAGATTGTAGCATAATATAGATTTCGCTTGGATAATATTAGTCCAGTGAAGCATTGTATCTGCAACTATTGTCAGGGTGCAGAGAATGTGTACACCATGCCAGTAACACATTCATGATGGATGAAGCTATGGGATGTGCTCGAGTGAGAGTTCAATATGGAGACAGCAATGAAAAACTCGAGGTATAACAACTGGAAAATAGAGAACAGAATTGGAAGTACGCATTTTCTGCCGGAAGTGTTATTTGTCTATCTCTTGGTGTGATTTGATCTTAGGGGTGGCTCTGTAATTTTAGGTTTCAGTTGAATCATGCCCTGTGAACTGCATCCACTGGGTGGATAGGGCAGAGTTGGCAGTGCTTGAGTTTCTGATTCAACCTCAGCCCAAAAAAGGATATGGTGTATTTGGAGGAGGCTGGGAAAGACCGGCAAATGTTTTTATGGCTGCAAAGGCATTTAACAAGCAGCAGCTAAATCAGCAGTCTGAAGGTAAATTCCAAAGATGAAAATGAGAACTACTTCTGGACGGAAATTTTTCTCCTATTATGATCTGTTTCTTATATATTTAGCACAAATGTGGTTGCATTGCAGCTCTGTCATCTGTTGAAAAGGAAACACCTGCTCAAGCTGAGGCTCGAGTTAGTGCTAGTAAGAAGCTTGAGAGGGAGAGGTTCTCCCGAATTTGGGATTTCTTCAAACAAGTTTTTCACCAAAACATGTAGACGAGGGAGTAAATAATGCCAGCCGTGAAAAAAATGGCAGGTCCTAAGATCAAAGGTAAGTAATCTATGAAGCATATGAAAAAATTAGTGTATAGCTACTATATAAATTAAAAAGTATAATACATGTATATTTCAATATACCACCGAGTATGGGCTGATGATGAAGTTAAGAAACATAAAGTTGATGCAAGTTCTCTCTTGGTCAACAAAGAATGAGGGATAAGAGTACAAGCATAAAATGCCATTCTAATTTTCGTGGAGACCCTATTTTCTAGCAGTACTTAGAGGAAGCAAAAGGCAACAAGAGTTCTGTGAACAGTGTCTGCTGGCCATTTAGAGGTGATGATATTGAGGAGGAGGATCAAGATGATATGAGATTGATTGAATTCCTTAGAATTATTACTCTCAATGTTGCCACTCCAAGACTCTAGGCTCCAAATTTTTAGTTCAGCTTCCCTGTCTGAGAGCCAGCTCTGCGAAGAAGTCAGATCAAGCATGAACTTGCCAACTCCTATTTAGATCAAAATAGCTATGCTTTAATATTCTAAATGGGCTTACAATCACCCGACTTGCTCCTCCTTGAAGGCACAAGCCAAATGCATCTTTTATTGATGGTTCAGCCAACTCCCATCTAGATCAAAATAAAGTAGAAGAAACAAGAAGAAAGTTAATGTTATCATCTCTTGCAACAAAAAGAACTGATGTTTTTGGCTCAATTGCAGAGCTACAGTGTGCACATCCCTCATGGAATGGAACTATCCCATTTGCAGTCTGTCCCATTTTCATACTGTTGCCAATCTCATGCCACAATGACACCATTGGGTAAATAAAGAGTTTTATTTTAACATGGAGTTAAGAAAGCTCGAATTCATATTCTCATTTTTTTCAGACTTAACATAAGACTCCTATCTCTATTATTTGGGTTTGAGAAATCCTTGATAATTTTATCGACATATTTGCGAGAACACCTTATAGAATATGGTTTCTTCTATTAGAAAGACTACATGAACATAATAAATTGAAATAGAGTTATTTAGATTTTAATTTGAATTTTTTCACCCAAGGTTTTAGTCATTTATGTAGTAAAATTCATCAAATTTTATGCATTTAAGTCTGAAAGGGGAATCATGAAAATTAACAATTAACATCTTGATATTTTCATGAATATTAATTAAATAAAAACAAAAAAATAATTTTATCTAATAAACAATGATTAAAAAACATGGAATAATTAGATATTACCTTCTTCCTTGGTAGTTACATTGCTTTCAAAATAAACAAAATCACATTTATTATTATAATCTCTCAACAAATTTTGTACCAACTTGCCTTAATCAGTAGTTGCAATGTTTCTCTCATCCTCTCAGGTTTCAGCACTCAACCACCCTTAGTTTTTTTATTTAAATACTATTATTGTGAATTAATCAATGATTATATTTATTTAAATACTGTAATTAAATATCATAATAATGAGAGATGGGATTCCCTACACTACAAGTTAAACTAACAAAAAATACTCACATTTTTTTGATTGATTATGAATCAAATTTATTTTGTATTCATATTTAAATTTGATTGATTTATCGTAAAATAAACTTGTTTTGATAAAAAATAAAGACAAATACGAATATTTAGGTTTTAGATTCATTAAAAGAAATTCGAATATGAACAAATTATATTAATAATTTGTTTATAGGAATTTATGGTAAAATGATAATATTTTTATGATTAATTAAAGAAAGGATTATTCATTTGAAAAAGGTTCCAGCCTTAGGCGAAACGTCCAGTTTTTTGATTTTACAAAGAAAATAGAATTTTCAGCCCCGATCAAACCAAACATGTGCTTATTCGATCAAACGTAAATATGTTTAGTTCTAATGTACAATGTGCAATAACAAGGTAAATTCGAACAAATTCAAATGAATTTCAACAGTAAGTTTGTTAAACCCGAACAAATACGAAGTCCATTCTCTCCGCATGAATCTAAAAACCGAACTATTCTTGATTCGGATTAGGTTTATCTCGTCTCCAGCCTAGTCAGCATGACCCCATGACTCAGAAAGTGCCAGAAGGTGTCACTTCGGAAGCCAAGTCAAGTCGCTTTCTGCTTCACTCTCTTCACTCTCTTCGTCAGTTCAGTCCAATACGTTTTTCGCTCACATTCTTCAACCGAACGGCAAAGTCAGTCTTCAACCGTTCCGTTTGTTTGTTGCTTCTTGGACTCTCTGCTGTGAGCGGTTTACATTGGATGGATCTCGGTTGCATCTCGAGGTGAGATGGTGGGGGAGTTGGAATGAGACGGCGACAATTTGTTAGATAAATGAAGCGAAAACAACATAAATCTCACTTGTACAGATGGAAGCGGAGGCTTTTCGCCGCCATTTTGGTTGGCCTCTGTTTGGGTAGTTTGTTGTTGATGCAGAGTCATTGCACGAGAATCGTCTCTTTACGACATCGTCTCACTCACAAGCCGAAAATTGCCTTCCTCTTTATCGCCAGAAATCGGCTTCCTCTCGACTTGGTTTGGGATAAATTTTTCAAGGTATGTGTTTATAATTGGTTAATAAATAATTTGTAGTAACAATTTAATCATTGTCAGTTTGTCGTAATTAGTATTAATATTTGTTGACGTTATGACTGGTTTAATGTTATGATTGTCAAGGAATTTAAAAATTCCATTTTGGCTGCATTTTTGTTTTCAAATTAGTTTTTTCACCTCATCAGATTCTGCTTGATTTCGGAAATAGGAAAAAGGGAAATTTCTAATAATTTAATGACACTTTAACGGGAGAACTTTAGGTGATTTATAATGATTTTCATAATCATAGACAGGTTTACGACGAATTTGTAACTTAAAGATTACTTGTGACCAGTTAAAACGTAGGGGATTCTATAATTTTTTTTTTTCTATTTTTCTAAAGGTGGAGTGTGTTATTATGGATTTTGTAAAGGGGAGAATTAATACTAAGCTTTGATGTTGTTGTTGCAGGGAGAGGAGAATAGATTCTCAATTTTTGTTCACTCAAGGCCTGGGTTTCTTTTCAACAAGGCAACAACAAGATCGGTCTACTTTTTGGGTCGTCAAGTTAATGATAGTACACAGGTTCGTGTTGTGTTCATGGGATAGAATTTCTAAATAAAGCCATGAGGAGTTAATCTGTGGTTTTATTGATGTGATCTTATTAGCTGAAATCTTAATGACAAAAGTTGTTTTAAAATTTAAATTCTGACTCTATTTTTCTATTGGCACAATTAACGTTTATGATAAATTTCAGGTAGATTGGGGAGAAGCAAGCATGATTGAGGCAGAGCGTATATTGCTTAGACATGCGCTTGAGGATCCTTACAATGAGCGCTTTGTTTTTTTATCAGACAGGTGATAATGATTCTCAACAATTGCTACTTGGTATATTTTATCTTGTTAGCCACTTGGAGTGAGCAGGATTTTGAGTTTTCACTTAGTAATAACTAGGAGGGGGTTTTGGGTACTTTCATTTTCTAACAAGATACCGGTTTTTTTGTTATCTTTTCAGCTGCATACCTCTATACAACTTCCACTATACATACAACTATATCATGTCAACATCAACCAGTTTTGTAGACAGGTTAGTTGGCTGGACATATCTTCTGACAATGTGCAGTTTGCAGTCTATAAACTTATTTTGTTGAGCGTCCTGTTTGGATGGAAATGAAGCCCAACCATCTTTAGGGAGAGAATTAAGGTCCAACCATTTTGTTGTATCGATCATTCCTGAATTATACAACAAAGAAGAGAGTGTGAATTATACAACAAAGAAGAGAGTGTTGTGTAGAAAAGGACTGTATATTATATACTTCTTATGAACTGTTGGTGCAATGAATGTGTCATTTGTTGGATCTCCCAAGTAGTGGCCAGCATGTTTCAACATTGTAGAAGAATAAAGTGGATTGACGCTTGTTAACAGTTACTCTGTGGTGTGAAAGTTAAAAGAGGCAGAAAAAAGTATGAAAACTAGGAAATGAAAAAAATAAAATTAGTGTATTATGTGGTATGTTACTTATAGTTCAAGTTTACCTGTTTTCATTATATATTGGCAAGAGGGAGAGAGATTCTGGTCAGATAAAGGTCAGTTCTTAGCATCTACATTTGATGCAGTTCAGTGCTCAGTGGCTTGATGGAGGCGTCTTTAAGATATTGTATAAATGTACAATATCTATGAGACATTTTGCCTAACAAATGGTTTAGCAATTTGTTGGAACTGAGGTGTTGAAAGTGGAAGCTACTATCTACAGTTGATTTGACTCTCCTTAAAAGTTTATATTCACTTTGATGCTCCCAAGAAGAGCAGGCCCACATCCATAGCCATGTTCTAGTCCAATAAGGGGATTTCTTGAACCATTCCTTGTTACTGGCATGTTTACATTTGTTCTATCTATAGTCATTCGTAGACAAAAATAATGGAATTTTGATTTTTATTTCTATAGTTTTAGAGTAATTTGACCCTACTTTTATTATTTGTTTAGGTAAAGATCATCCTGTTCATTGCTGCAATATAGCTCCACTATTGGAAAGAATTGTTATCCTCACATAAAATTAGTGCTACTGTTTCCACCAATATCCTAAGTTTCTCAAAATACTTTGTCACTGTAATTGTAATATGAAATCATGTCTCTACCACTAGTGTGCTTTATCGTAACTTATCAATGCAACTGTTCTTTGTTCTTTACTGCATGCCAATTTTTCTTGTAAGGCGATTTTGGTATTATCAGCATGCAAATATACTTAATGTAATTTGTGCAACATCAAAATTTTTCATTTTGAATTGGTTGTGATTGTGCATTTTTCAATGCAATGGTGGAGACAGCTTTGCTGATACAAAGCAGGGCCGTTACAATCCGAAGATGGCTCCCTTCATCCCTGTTTATAACTGGAGGAAGGGATCTCAGGTAACAGTTTTGTGTGCCAAAGTGTTTGCTTTATAAAGTTCTATGAAAATGTAACTAGAAAGTAGTGATGATAGCTCATGCTTTTCATCTTGCAGTGGGCTGTTCTGACCAGAAAGCATGCAGAAGTTGTTGTAAATGACACTATTGTATTTCCAATGTTTCAACAGCATTGCAAGGCAAGTAAACATTGTCATGGGTTTATTTGTTGCATAAAACAATAGGTGCTCATAATGTCTCTGGAAAAAGTATTAAAGGATGTTTCTTTTCGAAACAGTTGTTAATAACATAGAAGAGAGAAATCTTGTTGTCCATTGATGATTTCTTCTTTGGTTGAGAACCTGTTAATTTCTTGATTTCATCTGATCAAACCTATTATAACTATGTAGAGGAGATCACTACCTGAGTTTTGGCGGGAACACACAGCTGTAAGTAATCTTTAAAGGCCATTTAATTTTTATCAAAAAAATTCTTGATGTGTTTTCAAGAAAGAGCTGTTAATGTTATATATTAATTTATGATTCTTTGGTTTCCAGCTGGTTGATCCATCCAAGGAGCATAATTGTATACCAGATGAACATTATGTTCAGACTTTACTGGCCGTAAGTGAAATTCTCTAATAAGTTAGGCAAGTAATTTTCTTCGCAAAAAAAAAAAAAAAAAAAAAGGAAATTATTTTTTTTTTAGAAAGTAGTTACCTGCCTGCTACCTGATGTGAATCTGATAGTGATAGGCACCTTTTCTAGCTTCTGGCTTGACACTTTGAATTTATATGTACATCATTTGAAGGCCCTAGAATTGAAGTATGAATTGCACTGCTTTTTTTTTTTTTTTTCTCATTATGGTGATTGTAATCTCACTTCCTAAGTCATTGTCTAAAACTCAGCAAGAAGGCCTTGAAGGAGAACTTACACGAAGATCATTGACATATTCTGCTTGGGATCTTTCTTCCTCCAAAGACCATGAACGCCGTGGCTGGCATCCTGTGACTTACAAATACTCTGATGCCACTCCCGAGCTTATTGAATCTATAAAGGTATGACTCTGTCTTAGAACCTTAACTAAGCTTGTCTCTAAATATTTACCATGTGGTACTACAACATTCATGGTTGCTATTTTTAACACAAAAATAGAGAAAATTTATGTTACTTCCTCATATGACTTATTGTTTTACATTATTATTTTGTCATGTCATCTAGTTGGTAACAACAGGCTGCTTGATTTTTTTCACCTAACAACAAGCTCCTTGTTTCTTTCACCTAATATGGCTTAGCTGAATTTCTCTTTTTTATTTTTTCTTTCCCTGCTTCCTATAAAAAACTATAGAAACTTGCCCATCTGAGATGAGACTTCTCTTATTGACTTCATTTTTAAGGAACCGTTGCAGTCCTAATTTCTCCTTTACTTATCCCAAGTAGACTATTACTCACAAAGAAAGTTGAGTTTGAGTTAGGAACAAGGAACTGACATGTTTCAAATTCCAGAAATAAAGATATTGACACTAAAGAAACAAATGTCACCTGTACTGAACCATTATTGCAATGAGTTCCACGAAAATTTACCACTGTTCAATATCACCACTGTCATTCACCGCCTGTTTTTGGAGCATCCCAATTGTTAATATGCCGTGGTGCTGCTGCCATTGTCACAAATGTTGTACTTGCAACTAGGATCATGATTATATAGGACTGACATCTTTTTAATTCATTTCAACTTCATACAATTAGAGAAATAAAGTTGTCACTTGATATTGCCTCCCCTTATATTCAGAAACTTCTTCAAGTACTCCCAAGTCAGGGCTTATAATATATTAAATGAAAACACACATATTAACTACAATGCTCATCTTCAACAAGCTGAGTCTATGGAATTTGAGTGCAGGTCACTTGTCACAAAATGTACTTATTGATTGATATATTGTTTGCAACTGATATGGAAAAGTTGAGAACAATTAGAAGACTTGATTGAAACCCAAGTTCAAATTATATTGTTGATCTGATTCCAAGATAAATGTAAACAGATTACTATTTTTGCAGGAAATTGATAATATCTATTATGAAACTGAATACCGGAGAGAATGGTGTAGCAGCAAAGGAAAACCAACCCGATGTTTCCTTTTTGCCCGGAAGTTTACTCGGAATGCTGCTCTCCACCTTCTTACTCTGGTAAGATGCGTATTTGCTTCTTTAGTAATGTGAACGAATCATTGTTATGAGATTTGGACAACATTAGGGATTCAAATCAATTGATGCATGGCTTATTGGGTGAAAAGTCCCATATTTATTTTGTTTATGTTGTGTATTTCAGTCTGTGCTGGGAGCTGAGAATTTTGAAGCAAGGAATGAAACAGTGGCAAAGTAAATAATATGTGTTGTTAGTTTTAACATTAGGTAGGATTAATTAATATTAATCCATATTAATTAGTCTTGTATTTTACTGTATTAAGATAATTGAGAGCCCTGTCAATTAGGGATTTGCTGAGGGGCTTGTAAAAGGGGGAAACGTCTTGTATGGTGGTGTATATTTTCTCATTTTTAAACATACGTATAAAATAAAATGAAGATCTTATTGTTTTTCTCTGAATTCCTTACGGCATATCTTATA
Organism: Anacardium occidentale; assembly: GCA_026122585.1. Taxonomy (NCBI): domain Eukaryota; kingdom Viridiplantae; phylum Streptophyta; class Magnoliopsida; order Sapindales; family Anacardiaceae; genus Anacardium; species Anacardium occidentale. The sequence goes on from JAJEJH010000138.1 coordinate 76,859, forward strand.
AAAGGCCAAATGATGTCAAAATTTTTATTATAAAGTTTTAAAATGCCAATTATCTATTTGTTAATTAAAGTTAAAAGGATAATTTTATCTTTTTAAATAAAAAATATAAAATATAAAAATAATTAAAATAAAAAATAATATTAAAATATTAATAAAAATTTTAAAAATAAAATAAAAATTTTTAAAAATAATTATTGTCGTAAATAGTATCATCGACGATGATGACTATTGTTAACATAGTTAAGTGATTAAAAAAAACTGTTTGATTCTTGTTACTTTGATGACAGAAGTGATTAAATTTGATTGAAATTATTTTTATCATTTGAAATGGTTAAAAATGATTGATTTGAAACATGCGATCGTTTTTGGTTTTCTCTTGTAGTAGAGGTGGTTAGATTTGAAAATTTTTGTTAAATTTTTGACAGTTAGATTTGACTGTTTTCGTTATCAAAATGATCAAATCTAATTGTTAATGGAATCAGATGATTGTTTTTTATTACCTAATTATATTAACAATAATCATCGTTATTTATAAACGTAATTATTTCTTAAAATTATTATTAAATTATTATTTATTATTTTATATTAAATTTTATTTGAATATAAATATTATTTATTTTGATAAAAAATATTTTAGTTTTTTCAGAGATCGTGGCTCTTCAGCTTTAAAAACTCCATGGTGCGACATTGTCATTTAAGGAGAATTAGTCGTTTGGCCTTCATAAAATTAGTGAGTTTCAGTTCACATCTGCTCTTAGGGATAACCTTATAGATACTAATTCAAGTCAAAGAATTAATATCTTACAATTACAGCTATGACCAACATGGAATTAATATCATTCATACTTTCTCGACAGAAACAATCTTTCTCCCGTTCTCCAGCCACCACAAATTGTTTTTTCTTTGATTTCTGTGTAGCCAAGTCTTTTGTTTTTGCTTCAACAACAATGGCTCCAAGTTTGAGCAAATGTAGCTCTGATGTTACCACTTTAGTTGATGGCTGTAACCAGTCGATGGTCAGACTCCAGGCATTGATGCTCACGGCAAATGGCCATATGTTTATCTCACTGTTACTTCTTATCCCTACACCACCGACAAGTCGTCGCTCTCCTCCGTCGGATGCTTCATGGGGTTCGCCAATTTCGGAACCCAGCAGCGGCCATGTGGTTCCTGTTGGGAAGCTCAAGAACATTCGGTTCATAAGCATTTTCAGGTTCAAGTTTTGGTGGACCACTCACTGGGTCGGCTTCAACGCGAGAGACCTTGACCACGAGACCCAGATGGTGATTCTGGATAAATCCGACTCGGGCCGGCGTTATGTTCTCTTTCTTCCTCTTGTTGAAGGGCCTTTCCGGGCCTCTCTCCAGCCCCGAAACGACGACAACCTCGACATTTGGGTCGAAAGCGGGTCGTCGAAAGTCTCCGCCGCCGCCTTCCGGAGTGTAGTCTACGTGCATGTCAGTAGAGGACCACTTCAACTTTGTGAAAGGAGCTACGAAAGTAGATTATATATTATATATAAGGCTAAAGTACATGTTTCCACCCATAGTTTGAGACAGGGCAAAGTCTCACCCACTAAGTTTAAAAAATCTGAAATTCCACCTTAACTGTTAAATCTAACAATCAACAATAAGTCAAGGAGTAAATTTATCATTTTAGAGTTAAAATTTAAAAATATATAAAAATATATTAAAAATTTAAAAATAATTAAAAATTTTTTATTAAATTTTAAAAAATAAAAACCAGCCACCGTTGTCGTGTCGACGGTGGTGGCCGTAACAAATAGAATCAGGTGGCTGTTCCGGCCACTTGGTTCCAAAAGAGGCCAGATCTGGCCTCCTCCGTCAGAAAAAAATGTCGAAAATAGTTGAAGATGACCGATTTTGATCCTAACGGCCGTTTTCAACCAAGGTTTCAGACGGGGGTGGTCAGATTTGGCTACCTCCACTAAAAGAGGAGGCGGCCAGATCTGGTCTCCTTCGTCGATTCAAGAGGCTAGATCTGGCTTCCTTTGAAACCAGATGGTCGTCGGCCACATGATGTCATTTGCTACGACAACAATGGTTGACTTTTATTTTTTAAAATTTAAATATTTTTTATAATTTTATAAATTTTTTTAATTTTTTTATAATTTTTAATATATTTAAATATTATTTTATATTTTTATTATAAAATCTTATTAATAAGGGTATTTTTGTTATTTCATAAATGGGTTAATGAAATTGGATGGAAATTGGATGAAGGGTGAAAATCTGGGCTTTTAAAAGTTAATGGGTGGGGCTTTGTCCCGCCTCAAACTATGGGTGGGAACAAGTTCTTTGGCCTATATATAATTTAAATCTGAGAAGATGGGCCTAATAGTGGCCCAATAAGATGCTTAAAGTCTAACTGATAGCGTTACGGCATAACGTACTTAATATTCATGCTGCAAAACGACAGCAAGCACTCAGATTCGCCTACGACGGAACAATTACAAATCCTTGACTCAAAGCAAAACCCATTCTAATCCTTCACTCCAGAATCCCAACAGCAAGCCAAAACCAGGCATAATAATAATAAATAATAACAATTCACTAAACTCTCAAATTTATTGCCTTCGATCTTCCTTTTTGCGATGAATGCGTCGCAGTATATGGATAAGCAGATAATGGATTTGACAGCCTCCCATGTCGGCACAAGCCCCAACAAAGACAAAGACCTTCTCGATCTAATGAATAATCTGCATCACCAGGAAGATCATGATTTGAATAATGGGATTGCGGTTGGGATTAAGAAAGAAGAGATCGTACCCAGTTACGATTTTCAGCCGATTCGTGGGGGATTGTCTCAATCGCTTAATTTTGATTCTGCCTCACCTGCTAGGGTTTGGAATTCTGCTGAGAATAAGCCTAAATCTCCTATCAGAGTAATTTAGTTCTTCCCTCTTCCTTTTTGTTTGTATTGGAAGTGGGTTCTTTCTTTTCTTTTGTTTTGTTTGAGTTTTATTGCGTTGAATTGATCTATTAATTTGGTGGTTGAGTTGTTGATTAAATTGATGGTTTGGAGGTCTTGCTTAGATTGCTGGATGCTTTTTTTAAGGTTTTTGAGCTAAGTTGTTTGCATTAGTAGCATTGAACATCAGACCTTGTTACCACGTGGCTTTTGATGTTACTAGGATGATAATCAGCTAAAAGATGTAGTCTTGGAATGTTTCCGAGAACATAGCAGTTAGATTCCTTGATTGAATTACTTAATATGCTTACTTACTTGTAATGATCAGTGTTGGAGTTGCTGGCATATGGTTTTTTATGGAGCTGAATGATGGAAAATTCTGGCTTGCAAACGCAATAGTTCAGATTTTTTTTTTTTTTTTAATCTAAATTTGTGAGGCTGTTGACTGTGTACTGTAAAGAAAGTTTTCAGGAGTTTTTTAGCTTAATGGTTTCCATCTTTATGATTCATATCAAATATACATTATTGAGACTCCAATGTTCTTTCGATTTTTTACAGAACTATAGCTCAATTGATTCAGTTGAACCTGCAAAATTCATTCTGGAGAAGGACCATAATTCCTCAGATGCCACTATTCTGTCAGAGATTGATCGAACTGTGAAGAAATATGTTGATGATATGTTGCATGTGTTAGAAAGTGTCAGTGCACGAATAACACAGTTGGAGACAAGAACCCGCAACCTTGAGAATTCAATTGATGATTTGAAGGTATCTGTAGGAAACAATCATGGAAGTACTGATGGGAAAATGAGGCTGCTGGAAAACATTATGCGAGAGGTATCTTCTTCACTGTCTTATCCTCTTAGTTTTCACTATCTTCACATATTAAATGCCTTGGGTATTTAGTTAGAAATAGGTGCATCTTATCAAAAGGTAGAATGAATTGCATTTTATCATACAAAGTGAGAATAAGATTTATCTAATGAGAAGATAGAATTAGGAGCACTGGTTGATGGCATATGTTCACTTGATTAGAAACTCAAAATCCTTACTTCACATGGCCCTCTGCTTCTAATAAATTTTAAAATTATTCTTAAGTGGGAAAAGGTTATTGGATAGTTTTTTGCTTGGAGGCTTTTTGTAGTAAGGATTATTCACATATCTGTAAGGGTTAGTTAGACAACTACTGACACATGCATTGTTTTATAGCTTTGTTGCCTTCATGGCTTTTGGAATTGTGGACAAAAAAATGTTCAAATCATGAGGATCATCTTTTACAAGTCTAGGCAACGTTTAACTGTCCTGGTTCCAAGTCATATGGCAAAGTGCTTTCTCTTTTAATTTAACAAAAAGCATAATGTCAACATCTTCAAGTGTGACATTGTGTGATTGGGATTAGCTTTACTGAGTTGTAGGCCATTTAATCTAGTGTGCAATACTGATAGATTCTATAAACAAATTGTCTTTCATCCTTTTTGTACAGAATTGCATTTTTTAAGAAAAGGATTATTTGGAATTGTAGTTTCGGCACATATTAAGAGCCCAGTGTATTGTGATTAAAAAATGAAAAATAAAAACCATGAGCTTATGCTTAACTGATGCCTAAAGTCACAAAGTAAGTGATTGCTTCACCATTGAAGCGTTCTAGCAAAGCATTCATTCGCACTCCCCCGTACCCCTGTCCTCTCCCAACCCAAAAAACTCATATGCTGATTCTTATTAGCTTTTTCTTCTTCAAAAGAGGCCCAATTTTCAATATTATTATGTTATATAATGATATTTTGAGTTGACCCTCATCACTTATATGCTTAAATTTGTCATCTTTTTGCCCATTTGAGGACCTAAGAATTGATCAAGGCTTTGTGAAAGGTGGAGTAGTCTGTTGCTGCTTCATTAAGTGCTAGGATATTGATTTTTTGTGGGGTGAAAACTTGATTCATCATCCATTTGAGCTTATAAGCTTATGTTTATATTACTAAATCAGTCATAATGTGGTGTGTATTTGCTGTTTGTAATTAATCAAATGCAGGTACAATCAGGGGTTTTGGTCTTGAAGGATAAGCAAGAAATAGTGGAAGCTCATTTACAGCTTTCAAAGCTGCAACTGTCAAAGGTAAATCAGCAACAATCAGAAAGCCAGAGCTCTGGGCATGTAGATTCTGTGCAGCAAGCAGCATCTGCTCCCCCACAATCTCACGTCCAGCTGCCCCCTCCTCCTTTTAGTTTTCCACAGTCAGTTCCTCCTCTTGCTCCCACTGTTGTTCCTCCTCTTCCTGCTTCCCAACAGAATCTGCAACCTCCAGTTCAGCTCCCAAGTCAGTTCCCTCCGAGCCATATTCCTTCTGTTCCTCAGAGAGAAACTTATTTTCCACCCCCAGGTCAAACTCAAGATGCCCCAAATCAACAATACCAAGTTCCTCCAACTCAGCCACAACACCCTCCTCCTGCAGCACCACCACATCAACCATATCAACCTCCACCTCAGCCACAGTACTCTCAGCCAACCCACCCTCCCCAACTTCAATCTTCATTAGGCCACCTTTCTGAAGAGGCAGCTTACAATCCACCTCAGAACTATGCACCAAACCTTCACCCACTCCCTTCTCAGCCACCAAGTTCCCCTCCCTCCCAACAGTATCATGGGACTCCTCCTCCTCCTTCCCGTATGTATGAGCCACCATCCAGCAGATCCAATTCTGGGTTTCCTGCAGGTTATGGGCCACAATCTGGACCTAGTGAACCATACCCCTATGGCGGACCACCTTCTCAGTATGGTAGTGGTTCCACAATGAAACAACTCCCTGCTGCTCCTGCACAGAGTGGTGGAACTGGCTATCCTCAGCTCCCAACTGCCCGTGTGTTACCACATGCAGTTCCTACTGCCTCTGGAATTAGTGGTGGCTCATCTTATCCTGGATCTGGAAATAGGGTTCCTGTGGATGATGTGGTTGACAAGGTGACAAGTATGGGATTCCCCAGAGAGCATGTTAGAGCAACAGTTCGCAAGCTGACAGAGACCGGCCAGTCAGTTGACCTAAACATAGTGCTGGATAAGCTAATGAATGATGGGGAAGTCCAACCTCAGAGAGGTTGGTTTGGTCGGTAGCATGGTATCTTTAATTCAAACTTATGTATAGGGTTACAACTTCTCTCTGGATCATTTGCTGAGAATGAACTGTTGGATGGAATTTGTGGTTCTCTTCCTGTTGGATTCCTCGGTTGCCTCTATTTCGATTTTTTTTGTTTGGTCAATTCAAAGCACATTATCTTGCTTATCAGACTTTGGTTTGTGACTGCCTTTCTTCAATTCCATTTGTGTATACTAACAATAATTTTAAGTGCATTGTTCTCATTTTATTGTAAAATGTTATCTAGTGGTAGAGGAACTGGATTAGATTTATCTCTTTCAAATGGACCTTCCCATGAATGAAGATAAGATGAATTTAGGATTGGAAGAATAAGTTTGGAAGTTGCTGTTTGAATAAAGTGTCAGTCAGGCTGAATTGGCAATGATTATTATAATTCCTCTGGCAAATGAAATTATTCTGTTGTGTTGTATGTTACAACTATTATGAGACCATTCTGTCCCTATTATATCATAGATAGATCAGGCATGATTAACATGCAGAGAATAAAGAGCATCAAATTAGAATTTAACCTAGTAAAACAATTCTATAGTTATTTTCCCATTGATTTCAACTTATCCGGAGTTCAAGATGCTAGAAATTTAGTCCTGCAATTGTTTGCAGATGAACATTAAGCAAATGGGTTTATAAACTAACAAGAACCTATTTTGTTGAACTTCCAAACTAAGGTTGCAATTTGAGTGGACAGACAAGGGCCTCACAAAGATTGAATTACTTTTTTTGTTGGTCATTTGAAGGCAAAAAGATGCACTAAAATCCGGTCATGTTCCATGAGATGATGTATTCAATTTTAAGTTATATTTGGTGACAACATCTAAAAGGTATCTCATGCCCTCAACTGTTTTATTCACCATGAAGTTCACTTTTTTTGCCATTTCATTGCGGCTAAGAATTTATTTATGAATTTTATTCCTTTTAGGGCTCTTTTAAATCGTTATAAATATTTGAATAATAATAATAGTAAAACCACATTGTAATGGTTCTTAACCACTTTTATATAGTTCTTGCCAAATAACTTTGACTATCACTTTTAGTTATACTTTTAAGATGTAATTATTATTATCATTTCATTCAAACAATTCTATCATATCATTCAATAATTAAACTATTATCAAATAAGTCTATCACCACATTTAAAAAAACATATTCGTATTCAATTTATTAAGTAATAAATAATATTTGTATTTAATTCATATTTATTAAACACGATTAAGTAATGCTCGTATTTATATTTATAAACAGTGATTCTGTTCTAATTCAATAATTTCATTTGTTACTGTATAAATAAATACGAACACATTCATCCCTATATTTATTTTGAGTATAAATTATATTTAAAATGGTGTTGATATCATTTTAAATATAAATTATATCTAAAATAAAGTCGTTTTATTTTTTTAAATTAATTTTTTTTAATATACAAACAGTTTGTTTGACATATGAATTATTCATATATTGTATTCGTATTTAATAATATATTTACAATTTTGAAATATTTTTATTTATATTTATCAATTATTATATCATTTCGTTTTCGAATAAATTAAACCCAAATACAAACTGTAAATATATTTAATTCATATTCACAATTCCAACATTTTCTGGTATATTATTTATATGATTTTCCAGTTTCCGTCATCGTCGTCACTTGGTTTTATTATTTATTAAATAAATTGATTTTCGGAACAGGTCGTCGTCCCTCGCCTTCAAAAATTCTGTGCTGCTCTTTGACAGCTTCGAACCCCAAAACAAACAATTAAACGAAATAAAACAAGACGCACACTTACCAATTACCCCCTCGATTACGTCCCTAGTTACGATCCTCCCCTCCTCTCGAGCTGCCCTCCTCCTCCGCCCTCTCTACTCAACGCCCATCCAGAAAACAATTTCTAATTGAATGAGGCTGCCCAACGCCTTCCTTCACTCAATTCTTCTAGAATATTCTGTAAGATATTTATTAATTTTCGCTTATTTTCGTTTATTTATTTTCATTCAACTTTAATTTCGTAGTGCTAAACCTAGATTATTGTCTTTAATCGAACGTTTCATGGAATTTTGGTGCTTAATTTCGTAAATTAATTCGTTTAGTCACTCGTTTTGATAGTAAATGTTTGTGTGCGTATTTGTTTGTTAAAACAATCTTGTTGATTATCCTTTAATTCTTGGTTTTTCCTTAATCTACTGTTGTGTTTCTGAATATTTTTTTGTATGATTTTGGGTTCAAGTAGCTTAAAGATTGTTATTAGAGAATGGAATTTTATTTTTGTTATTCATAAGAATAACAAGTTTCGATTCTGTTAGCAAACTTTGAATGTGCTTTGAAAAGCTGTTAGATTTCTCAAGCTTGTTGTCGCATCTGTGAAAGCTGGAGTATATTGACTTAGACCTCCTCTTTTTCCACTTTGAAAACATTTTAATAGTGAGTAATCAGTTGTTTGTAACTCTGTTGCAACCAATGGCAATTGTTCTGATATGCTTGGTTCTATATTTGTTGTTAACATCCTTAATGGGAAGCTTACCAGTAGTGTATGTTTCAAGTAGATGTGCTTTTATTATCATTTCTGTTATGTACTCGTATTCTCATTTCGGAATCGTGTCACATTTTTTAAAGGAGTGAGTGGTGATGATCTTGTGTGTATCATATCTTTATAAGGTTGGTCCTTAGAGGTGTCAACGTAGATTGTCATTTGGGATTGATGGTTTTGGCTCTATTTTGTATTTCATTTTCTTGTCTTTGTGTAATACAGATTATTAGATTTCTATTGTGTGTTGTCTACCAAGAAAACAGCACTGAAAACAAGTTTTACTTGGTAGTGATATATTAAAGGGTCAAAATTACTTAGATTTGGAGGGTTTTTTTTTTTTTTTTTTCATTTAGAGTAAAAAATTACTAAACAGTATGTTGGAAGTGGTTGTATAACCTTATTCTGGATGAAATCAAAATCTATCTGCAAATGATATTGATAACACTGCAATAGTTGATTCAATACATTTTAAAGAGGTGCAAAGACAATAAATAACGGTGGACCTTCTGGCTCTTCCGCCCGTTCTTTATTAATTTTCCCTACTTAGGATAATTACTCCCTAGGATTTTGTAGATGATACTGTTTGCATGTATTAACTTAAAATTTGAAATGTCATGACTGACATTTAGTGGGCTCTTATTGGAAAATTCTTACTGAAAATATGATTTAATGAAGCATGCTGAAGTAGAGAATTTTATGGGCACATTAGCTCTGTGTAGGAATGTCTTATCAATGTTCATGTTTAGAATTTTGTGAGTTATGTGTTTGTGGTTTGTTTTAGTCTTGTAATTGTGGTATGAGTTTAAAGGCAAACTCCATTAACAAAAACTTTTCATCATTTGCAATGTGAAATACTGGTGCTTATTTTAAAAAAATGACAATTGCCTCTAGGAGGTTTTCTCCGAGTTAAGGATGTATAATTTTGACTTACTGATATGGACACTGTTATTATATTGTTTTCAGTTCTGATATCAATATAGTGTTGGAACAGGTGATTTATTGTATTAATACACTTTTGTTATTGAGCAATAATATTTAAATTTGTATACATACAATTTTTACTTTTCTTTTTCTTTTTCTTTTTTTTTTTTAAATAAAAAATGGTGCTAACTTTTTGGTTTAAGCATTCTATAGAAGTATGGCCTATGACATATACAACTTTACCTGCCAATTGTTGATGGAAAAGTTGGGCTGCATTGCATTGACTCTTAAGATTCCAAAACTTCTTCCCCCGGGTTTATATGATTTACTTTTAACACACTAGATATTATCAAAAAAAAAATAAATTTGAACGGATAAATACTTATAAATTTTCAAAGTAGCTCAGGGAAGCTTTTGCAACAAACTTGTGGATCTCTCGACACCTTCTTGAAGTACTAGAATAATTAATTATTACTTTTATGAAATGGCATTTTTGTGAATGTATTTGCCTGAGTTCTCAATGTTGTGGCATGTTCTTTGCTTGTATATATGCCTTGCTGATATATGATGCAGTGCACCTATATATTTATAACCTGTTAAGAGACAACAAAGAAACGCATTACAACTATGATGATTTCTGTTGATCAGCTGCATTAACTATATTTGTCAAAAAATGTAAAAAAGTTGCTTTCAGTTCTATGTCTTGAAGATTTTAGAATAGCTTAATTGGGCTTTTGATTCAAGAAATAAATATTGTTACCAAGTGCATACTCCATACTGGTTTTAATTATTACATGAGAATTCCAAGACAGTGAGTGTCTGATTGATTAGTGAAATTGCATAAAGTTCTTGATTCAACATCTAATGATAAACTACTCGATCATTGTGATTCTCAGCAGGCAGTTTGTTGCCATCTCTGGCAAAAATTACAATGAAATACTTTTAAAAAAATATATATATATATAATAAAATACCAGTATCTTTATAGTTGGTCTCCAGATTGACCTGATCTAAATTCTATAAATATGAGTTTCTGAATGCATTTTTCAGACAATCAGTTATATATTTTTTGAGTCCAAAGAGTAAGGACAATGAGTGATAACTGCTAAGTTGGTGGAACTGTTAAAACTCTTGAGTCACTATAAAATATCTACAGGATAGTACACAACACTTTTTTTTTTGGTAGTTTTTTCTATCTACTTGTTTGTTAATGGGGAATTTTAGAATTAGAAGATTGTGCTAAGTTATTACATGTAATTTATCAATTTAACAGGCCAGCTTTATCTAGTCAAATTATAAACTATTATGTTACTTTTCTGATGCATGACAAATGTTAAGACAATTTTGGTTTGACAACTAAGTATAATTATTTTGGACAACAGGAGCAATGACATTTGGAAAGTTATTTCCATGGAAAACCTGTTTGGAAATGATAGATACTGAATCTATAGTTTGCAAAAAGGTTTTTCAGTTAAAACCTGTCGTAGGTGTATGCAGTATTATCTTCTTTTATAGGTTCATCTACCATGCACTTACTGTCCTGCCGTTGACCCTTTATGTTTTCATCTAAAGATCCTCATTGAGAAGGGGAAGATCCTGTTTCCATAATCATATTTCCCAATTCTAGCACTTTGAATATTGATTGTTTGTTAATTTATTAAATGGTTTCATTTGTCTTCTAGAAACATTTGTGGAGTCTGTTCAATTTAAAATTCCATAATTGCTGCCAGTAGTACAAAAGTTAAACAACTACATGATAAAGACCTTGCATGTATTGTGAATGAAAAAATATTCTTCTTTATTTGATTAAACTTTTAGTCTCATCAGTTTTTTCTTTTCAATTATGTTCTTCCCACAAAGACTCTCAGGTTCCTTAGCAACATTGGCTCTAGTAAGTTGTAAGGTTGAAAACATAAGATACACAACTGATCAACTAGAGATGGTGAGAGATGACTTGGGTTAGTTTACCTTGTGTATGTGGAGCATGACACTTCTTTAACTAATTTTATTTGTGAGACTGCTACTATTGTTTACATCTTGAGTGACCCTAGTGTATTTTGGTTCTAAAGCAGTCTAAAAGCTAGTGATGAAACTATTATGCTGAATGGTTAATGAGGGTGCACAGGTTCTCTTGAATGATGGTATATCTGCATCAATTTCTTCATATGTGCTGAAGATTGCATCAACTTTTCTTCATGTTGTGGACAGTTTCCTGGTAATTCTGGAAGCTTAAGGCACAGGGTGGTTGTGGATTGATTATCTGCATTCTAATAGTTCTAACATCTTTTTTCTACTGGAAATTCCTGTACTTTGGTATTTAAATGACCTCATTGACTCTGTTTTTTTCCTATTCCATTAATCTCCTGCCAGAATAATCATGCTTGGTATTGAATTTGATATTTAGATTCAGTTTTCTTAATATTTGCTTTCTTGTTTGTGTTTATGCTCCTGACTACTTTCAAATTGTGCATGGTGTAACAAATTTGCTCAAGGAATGCTGTTTATCCTTTTTGATTGCATATCTTGACTTGTTTTTACTGTTTCTAGGTTTCCTCCAATTGCTGAACTTTTCCTGGCTACAAAAGTCATTTTGCTGGTTGTCTTGTCAGATTTTTGAACTTTTGATGCAATAAAACAGCCTTTCATTTCAAGAGGATTAAATGGAGCTAAAAGTTTCATCTCCCAAGCAAGCAAGTCTTTCTCCACCTAATTGTGTTAGTGATCCTGAAGAGAAGGAACTTAGTGATGAGGATGATGATGATCGCAACCATAAGCATCGTAGGCGGGAGACACGGTCTCAATCCTTGGAGAGAGATTCTATGGAACAAGTTTATACAAGGCCATATAGAAAGCGCAACAAATCTTTTGAAAATGGGCATCCTTTCAGGGAACATGAATCTCAACCTAGTGAATCCTGGAAAAATTATAACATGAATTCTTTAGAGAAAGATCTTACAGCAAAATTCGCAAGAAAACGCCCTGGATTAGCACCGCTATCCCGAGCACCTTTGGATTTAAATCAAAGAATAAGGGTAAACCAAACATATCATGGAGATCCCGGAACTGGAAGGGGAAGAGGGAGGGATTCTGGTATTTGGAACCAACGAGATTCTAGGTTCAGCTCTGTTGATATGGTTTCGCAAATAGTACAGCCAGCACCGGTTGCACCGAGTCTTTTTGTAGGAAGGGGCTTGCCTAATGTTTCAAATGCACAAAGTGCATCATGGAGTGCATATGGATTGATTTCAGGTTTACCAAATGGTGGCTTAGATACACTCCATTCCATTGGTTTGCAAGGGACACTTAGACCTCCTTTGAGTTCTTCATTGAATATGGGCATTACTCGTCAACGGTGTAGAGACTTTGAGGAGCGTGGATTTTGTCTGAGGGGAGACATGTGCCCAATGGAGCATGGTGTCAATCGCATTGTCGTTGAAGATGTTCAGGTATCTGTATTGTAAATTATCTTCTTGTTTTTGGAGACCATTTACATTTTGACATTGCATGATAGTCAGATAATTTTCTGGGTTAATTTCCTTTTCTTCTATTTTCTAAAAAAAGATCTGATTAATCAAAATTTTGGTAAATTGAAAGAAGAATAGTTTTTTAGCAGTGCATCTCAGTCAGAACAGTATATTTTTCAGGGAATGCATTTGTGTTTGTAGATTTGGGTTTATTATAAAGCTGCTCATGATGATTCTAATCCTTGCAATTTTTTTGTTCAACACCTGCTAAATGGTTTGTAAGAGTGATTACTAGCACATCAAAAGTGGAGTTCATTTTCAAATAATAACAACATGCCTTATCTTACGTTGGATATGTTGGTTCCAGTTATTGGGTTTTTCTCTGTTTCTTCAATGATAAATCGTCTTTGAAAACTTAATTTGGAGGAGAAGCCCCTGGAAGATAGGCAAGCCCTCTAGATCACTAATTGCTTGGTGCTTGTGGGTCAAGTTTGTCACTTGAGTAGCGTCAGATGTGCAGAATTGATGGTGAATTATATACTAGATTATTCCAATCTTGCTCTTCTATAATTAATGAATATACATTATATTTACTGTTTTTTCCATTAAATTGTGTGCTGGAATTTTTCCTGGCTGTGATAATTATTTAATTACTGCAATCTCTTTTGCTTGGTTGTGTATTCATTGGTCTAATTTATTGCATTTTGATTTACAGAGCCTTTCACAGTTCAATCTCACTGTCCCGCTTCCAAGTGCACCACTATTGGCAACACCTACTGGACCAGGAGTTCTACCTTCAGTTGGTGCGCCTTCAAATACATTGATGGGTAGCAAAGGAGCTCATAGTAAAGGTAACAAGCCTGGAATGACTGATGATGGTTTGGCCTTAAATGGTGCATTTTCAGATTCTGCTACTGCAGATGGAGCTGATTTGTATGATCCAGATCAACCCCTGTGGAATAATAATGGTCTTGAAACATCATCTACACTCGCAGGGCTACAGTCATCTAATGATGAAAGTGAACCTTTGTTAAATGAAGATTCTTCTGATCATCAACTTGTCAGGTTTGGTGATGGTGTTGACAATGAATGCCCAGTGAGAATTACTGGATCTGCTGGTGTTTCACATAGCACAAATCCATCTGTTTGGCGTCGAATTGGTGGTAAAAATAGATCAATTGTGAAAGAGAAAACTGATGCAACATTAAGTTCCTCAGATTATCTTGAGAGTGAGACCAAGGAAGTTAAAGATGCGTTATCCAGCCTTCATGGTGTTTTCTGCAGAGGAAAGCGGAGTGTTGATGAGAATGCTGGCTCAAAAACTATGGATTTGTCTGCCAAGATACAGATTGATACTATGCGTAATGTCCGTAAACCATCACGAAAGGCATTGCGTACCCTATTTGTCAGTGGGATTCCCCAGAAAGACAATAGAAGAGAGGCACTTTTTTCACATTTCCACAAGTTTGGAGAGGTCGTTGACATTTATATCCCGTTAAATAGTGAACGGGCTTTTATACAGTTTTCCAAAAGAGAAGAGGCGGAGGCTGCTTTAAAGGCACCTGATGCTGTTATGGGTAACCGCTTTATCAAGCTCTGGTGGGCTAACCGTGATAGCATACCAGATGATGGCATAGGTAGCGGCATTAGCACATCTGTGACTCCCCGTGGTATGACAGCAGCTTCAGTCCCAGCCCATCTGTCTGTTGCTAACAAAGTAAAGGATAATAATCTTCAATCTGCTCCTGTGAGGGGTAGTACTGCCCCTGCTTCTGATGTTTCTCTACCTGCCTCTAATCAACCTTTACCTGTCATTGCAAATAGTCCTAAAGTTCCACCGCCTTTGCAAAAGAAGTTGGATAATCTGGAGCAGTTGAAGGAGGAACTTCGAAAGAAACAGGAATTGCTGGACCAGAAGCGGAATGATTTCCGACGTAAACTGGACAAACTAGAGAAACAAGTAACACCTAATTTCCTTACCTTCATACTCATATTATGACTTCTTTTTATATTTCTAAATGATTTCGCATGCTTTTATGATGCCTGTATTTCTTGGCTGTCGTTTTGGGAAATTCCTTCTTCTCTTCACTTTAATAGTACCTAAAATGTCAGGATACTTATATTTGTTTGCTTTCTAAACCATAAAAATGGAAAGATCCATGGCTGTGACATTCTGGGTCATGGATATAGCAAACCAAAAAGTGCATATTCAATGACTGTGTCATTCAGTGGTTCTATTTATTTGTTATATTTATGTCACAGTATTGAGAAGTGTAAGGAGATCACATATGCAAAGAACTTTCTGTTCATTCAATAAATTTGAGATTGAAACTGTTTATAAGTACCCATGAAGTTATCATTTCTTTACAATGGCTGTTATTTTTATTTGTTTTGCAGTCTGGAGGAGTGAAGGCTGAGGTGGGGATGGAGCAAGCTGCTAAGAGACCTAAAGTAGGAGTAGCAACTGATCTTGCAAAAGGTTCAGGAACGTCCCCTGATCATGGTGTAGTGGCATCACCAAATGCTGCAATGGGGGCGGACAAGAACAAAATAGTGGACACTGTTATATCGGATAGTCCCAAATCAAGCACAGCCATGGTATTGCATGAATCTACAAGCTTCAAGCAGCACATTCGTCCATTAGCACCTGTAGGGCCTCCATATTTGATGAATAGATACAAATTGGACAACCGACCTACCACATTTAGGATTGTTCCACCTTTACCAGCAGGTTTGGCAGATGTAAGTGTATCCCTCTCTCTCTCTTTCCATCCCCCACACCCCCCTGCCACTCCTGCCTGTAGTGCATGTGCTGTCTATATGGTGCATTTCATCACTGTGCTATGAGGAGGGGCTAGTTTTTGCTTGGCAATTTTTGTAAATGTTGAATCATAAACTCCTTGATCATTACTCAGGATGTGAAGCATGAGAAAACGTTTTTAGGCTCTCAGACTGCATGGGAGATTCTTTATGTTTTATATGTAGGAAACTATAAATAAAAACAAGGGGGAGGAAGACTAAGTCAAAGGATTGAGTTTAATTACTATGCTTGCATATCTGCATGTGTGTGAATTGATATTGATCATTAATATAGGTAATACCTTATAATTATGAGTTGTGATAGGTTCTGAAGAAACTTTGGTTTAAGTGCCTGGTAAATTTGATTGCTCAGGCAATAATACAAGGAACTAGGCAGAGGCTTCTAGGGATTGGGACTTGGGAGAACTTTGAATTCCAAGTATCTTGTAAGAAATACTTATATCATGCATAATAGCTATAAATTATCAGTTAGAATATTATATCTATGCACTTATGCGGTCTTTCTTTTGATAAATGCATTTACATGGTCTTACTCCTAGGATTGGTCTTTTCATGTGGATGTATGCACACTCAATCAAAATGTAAATTGAAGTCTTATTTCCCTACCAGGTTGCTGTCTTGAAGGAGCACTTTTCATCGTATGGTGATCTTTCGGCTGTTGAGTTGGAGGATGGTGAATTCAAAGATGGTGCTAATGGGTTAGATACAGAGAAATTTTTCTCGGCCCGTATTTCATTCACAACACGCCGTTCAGCTGAGAGGGCATTTCAAAATGGTAAATGCTGGCAAGGCCATAATTTGCAGTTAGTGTGGCTGATGTCTAGTGGCCCTGGGCATGACCTGGGTAACAGAGAAAAGTCATTGCATGCTCTTAAGGGATCTTCAGATGCTGATTTTCAGGAAGAAGAAAACTCAGCCTGCAATGCATCCCAGGAAGGTACTGCAGATATAGAAAATTCATCTGCTCATAAGGGATCTTCAGATGCAGATGTTCAGGAGGATGAAAAATTAGGATGCATTGTTTCCCAGGAAGGCGCTGCATCAGGGAATGTGGATCCTGAAAATTCGGAGAGAAGTAGTGTTGAACATGCAGAATTGCATGGAGTTTCCCAGCCCAGTCCAACCACAATGTCTGGGGAGGAAGAGTCTCCAAAGGACAATGTTTGTTGAGGAAGGACTTATTGCTGGGTCTGTACAGTCAGGTAAATGTTGAAATCTGTCGGATTCTAATTTTCAGGAGACTTATGATTTTCAAATATGATTTTTTCTTCTTTCTTTTTGACGATGGGATATGTAAAACAAAAAAACAAAAAAAAAAGAAGGAAATTTTCGGATATTTAGACTGCCACACGGTAACGGGTTAGAGGAGTGGCAAATTTGTGTTGTCTTCCTGCTTAGATGTCTAGGCGTAAGGGATAAGTTGAGAAATTATGTTTAAATTAAAGGACATTGAAGGATCTTATTCCACATCCAATTTATCCAGAAAATTTTGTTACAATTTCTTTGTTTGCATGCATTACATTTGTGTAATTTCCGACTATGTTATTCCTTTATTACAGTATCTAAAGAAAGCCAAATCGGTAAACACCCGACTAAGTTTCATGAGCTTTCTACTCCCAAAAATGGTGTTTTCGCTCCATCAAGAATCCCAATCCCAAGCATAGGTTGAAATTATGTTTCGACAAGACACTTAAGGTACATACATTGGACCCTATATTTGAATCCAATCTAAAAAGCCTTGCTAAATCCTGATAAACTACGTACACAAACCTTTCATCCCCACAAAATCGAATCAAGAATGACCAAAATAGGAGTACAAGAATATTGTATCAGATCAGGAAATATATCAAGGGTAAATGAGAAAAAAAATAATAATAATAAAAAAGATAGAGAATTTGAGTAGAGATAGATCATGCAAGGCAACGTTTTAAATTGAAGGGTGATTTTACATGTGAGAAAGAGTAAACATTAGATAGAGAGAGATTGACAGAACAATGTTAGTTATAGGGTTAAATTCGAATCAAATTTTACTTGAGTTTGAATTTAAATTTAATTTGAAGTAAGCTCAAAATAAGTTTAGTTTAAATAAGTTTAAGTTCAAGTACAACCTCACAAATTTTTTATTTTTTTTTTGCTTGATTTTGAGTTTGAGTAGTGTTCGATTTATAAAATTTATGAATTTAAAAAATTTGATTAAATCAACTAAAATGATTTTACTTTGATCAACCTACCTTAAAATAAAATATATTTGAATAAATTCATTAAAAGAATTATTAAAAGTTTCGGTTTTTCAAATTTTAAATTCAAGTTTAAATTTGAGCTTATTGTGTCTAAGCTCATTCGACCCAAACCTATATAAGTTGGCTTTTTTGTAAATCAAATCAAATTTAAATTTTTTTTAATTCAAATTTAATTTGATTTGAATTGGAGAATACTATCCCACGAAAAGTCCCATATCATTAGGTATTAGTTCCCGTAACAAAATTATAGAAAATAGACTGTAGTCTCGAATCGGCGTTGTATTTCCATCGGGATTGCCCTCCCACAACTGTGCTTTGTAATTGTGATATAGCTACTGCCTCTACGAACATTCAGTTCGAGCTGCTTGTTTTAAATTCCGAACTCTCTTTTTCTCTGATCAGAATTTATCAATGGTGAATACGGCGCTCACAGAACTCGATGACAAAATTGTGCGCAGTATGGCTGTAGGCGCAGTTTTTTCAGACTTTGTAAGTCTTCATTTTCTTCCTTTTCATGTTCATAATTTCTTTTCACCTGACAAATTAAATTCAAAAGGAACAGTTTAGATTCGCTATTACCTATTCCAAATGATAATTTAAAAAAAAAAATGAATAAATTACAATTTCAGGGTGGGAAGATAAATTCACTTGACTTTCATCGGAAAGACGATTTATTGGTCACGGCTAGTGAGGATGATTCGGTCCGTCTGTACGACATTGTTAATGCTAAGTGAGTCATTCATATATGCTTTTCTTTAACTAATTTATCGCCTTAACTTGTGTCACAGTTTAGATTCAGTGTATTGTGTTTAATTTTACAGGTGTGAATACTATTGCAGACTTTGAGTATTTTAGATATGAGTTTATCTTCTGTTGATTTATTTCATTTAAAGGCTGAAATCAACCCTATCATCCAAGGTTCTTTAATTTTTTTTCGTAAGCGAGATTTTGTTAAAGTAGTTGAGAGTTCAATGTTCAAATCTCATTTTTTTCAAGGATAATTTAAGCGTGGTAATCATCAGTTTTCAACTTTGAGAACTCGGAGAAATGTTTGAAATCATTGAAGTTAAAAGAGAATAAATGTTTATAAAAGCAGTAAGAGATGTGATATGTATGTGTCTGTGTGTGTATACACACACACACCCCCCAATTATGTGTTTTGAGTTTTAATCATTTTTTTGTTACAAACTTCAGGTTGCTCAAGACCACATATCATAAGAAACATGGCACTGATCGTATTTGCTTTACCCATCATCCAAGCTCTGTTATTTGCTCAACAAAATATAACTTGGATTCTACTGGAGGTGAGTTTCTCAGTGTAAATTTCTTGTTAGAGAAGCAATTATTAAATAAATTAACCTTTGTAAAGTGAAGGGAAGTCTGATTTTTGTGATTTTAAGGTAGGCTGGTAATATGTGTAATCTCTTTTCTTGCCAGAATCTTTGCGGTATCTGTCAATGTATGATAATCGAATTCTCCGCTACTTTAAAGGCCATAAAGAGAGGTTCGAATAATGTGATTCTTTGGTGTTTTACTAATATGTAGAGAAAGCAATTGACTTTGATTTTGAAAAGAAGTTCAGTTCTCATACATAGTTCCAGCAAAGGTTGTCTATATTTTTATACAAAAGAAAAAAGAGTAAATTCTTCTTTTTTGTTTAACGTTTATTTTGTGAGGTTATGATTGTGATTATGAAACTCTTAGTTGATGTTGTAGGGTTGTTTCCCTCTGCATGTCTCCAGTAAATGATTGCTTCATGTCTGGTTCTCTTGACCACAGTGTCAGAATGTGGGATCTTCGTGTAAATGCTTGCCAGGTTTGTTTCTTGTTTCTCATGAATTTTTATGGACATTATAAGCTTCCAAAGAAAATCAGCAACGCATTACAAATAATTTAATCAATCCTGAATTACTGGAGACTGGTTTTCTCCCCCTTTCACAATACTAAAGAAGCAAAGTAATTAGGGTCATTAGTCTTGAGTTTGTTAGCCTGAAATTTAAATGTAAGATTCTGTTTGTAAAATTTGTGGATCAAAGTTGCTAGTATATATATAATTATATTTGTTGGTCAATGTTCAGTAATGCTGGCATGTATTAGGATTGACATTTCATAATTTATATTCTTACTTTAAAATATACACAATGGTGATTTATGCTTACTGACATAGTTTTCAGGGAATTTTACATCTGCGCGGTAGACCTACAGTTGCATATGATCAACAGGGTTTGGTCTTTGCAGTGGCAATGGAAGGTGGTGCAATAAAATTATTTGATTCACGTTCTTACGACAAGGTACTTATCCTTAAAACATCAGCTTGTGTTCTGGGAATTTATGATGTCATAGATTTGATGCACTTTGCCAATTGCAGGGTCCCTTTGACACCTTTTTAGTTGGGGGAGATAGAGCAGAGGTTTGTGATATCAAATTCAGCAACGATGGCAAATCAATGCTTTTGACAACCACAAATAACAACATTTATGTTCTTGATGCATATGGAGGAGAGAAGGTTTGTTTGTCTGTTTTGTTTTAGGGTTCTCATGGGTAATAATTTTAACTTGTCCACTGCAATGTGAAGAGCAATACCACATATTATGTTTTTTTTTTTTTTTTACCTCATAATACATATGTGTGTGTGTGTGTGTGTGTGTGTATAGGATGATGTGGCTTAAGTAATTAATAGTGAGACTTTACTATGTGCAGCGGTTTGCTGTCAATTTGGAGCCATCTCCAAATGAAACTATGGAAGCAACTTTTTCCCCAGATGGGCAATATGTGGTCTCAGGTATCATCCAGAATATAATATGTTCTCTATTAGAAAAGTAAAATGCATTGTCTAGTACATTACGATTTCCTTTTTCTTTTTTTGGTCATTTCTATTTAGTTCAAGAATTAGTTATAGCATAGAAACCTTCTGCCAGTTAAGAAGGGTCTTATTCCATATTGGTATTTTAAGAACCTCAAAGCCTTATATAGTACTTGGTACTTGTTGAAACAATCTTGCCAATTCAATCAGTCATCTAGAACTCAATAGAACATCGATTTTCCTGTCTTCCATTTGGATCTAATAGAAATGATCTTTTTAGGAACCTCAAAAGTCTTTTACTCCTTCGTAGATGAACATTGATTTTGTGGTGAATTGGTTTTTGTATCTAATGATTGATTATTTTTGTTCACTGAGTAACTTTCAACTGGGATGCAATTTGCTTAAAGTTTCCTATCTTCTATCTGGATTATGAGAACCTAAGTTTTGTTTTATTGTTTTTGAAAGGATCAGGAGATGGAACAATTCGTGCCTGGGATATCAACTTGAGAAATGAGGTATCAGTCTTTTTTTTGTGCTCTTGTTTTGAGGTGCACACACTTTGACACTCATTTTGTATACACAGATGATGACACATTCAACCATATGATGACATATCATCTGTGTACATAAAATGTGTATCAGAAGTGTGTGCACATAGCATTACTCTTGTTTTAAAATTTTAAATGCTATTTTGGAGTTCCTTCAAAGTGAAAATCCTTGATGATTTGTAAAGTCAGTATCATGCGTTTATAACTAGACTGACTATGGCTATGCTGGACCAGATCCTCGACTTCTTTTCTATTCTTTCTTAAAAACGGGGAGAAATTTCGACGCTCATGTAAATCAAAATTTAGGCTTTTAGCTGCTTGTCTTTTGATGGTTGGGAAAATAATAAATACATTTACTCTCACTGAGAACCATTCAATGAGGCAAGCACATTGGTTGGTCCTGCTAAACCCAATCATGTAGATCTTTACTGAATATTTAAAGTCAGTTCCTAAATCGAAACAAAGAAATTGGTAACATCACGTAGAAAATAGTAAACTGGAAAGTATGACAACCTTGAAGAAAGATTCACGATTTCTATATGATTATTTCACTGTTAGTTTTAATTTGTGGTAGGTGGCATGTTGGAATGCCCACACAGGAATATCTTCATGCTTGAAATGGGCTCCCCGTCGGGTGATGTTTGTTGCTGCCTCTTCTGTTCTCTCCTTTTGGATACCCAACGCCGATGATCCCGCTTCTGGTGAACCTCAATCTCAACAAGTTTCTCAATCTACCCCTTCTTTCTCTTAACTTTCTCTTCTCCAGTATTCTTATATGAGTTCCTCCCATAAATCTTTTAAGCATTTCTCTGTTTCATTTTTGTTTTTTGTTGTCTTGTCGGCTACATTATAACACAGTTTGAGTGCTAAGCTTGTAGAATCTTTTTCTATTTGCATTTTATTTTTATTTTTATTTTTATTTTTAAGAGTCATATAGCATAATACACCAAATGCCCTACATTGATAGAAAACCACAGCTTCAAGCAGAAACTTACACCTTCGAAAAGCTAAATACATTACATTGAAAACCCCAAACAAGAGCCACACATTTATATATTACTCCCTTCCATTTCTATATACGAAACCTTAAAACTCATGCCTTCCCTACTTCATGGGGCTTACTCTGGATATCCTGGCCCACTTCTTTGGTCTTCTGGCCCACATACTCTGCCATGTCCGCTATGCGTCGCTTTGCCTGGTCCGCCATCTCTGGCACCGACCTTGTGCACTGGCGGAAGCTGTTCAAGATCCATGAGAATGAAGTCAAGCCTGTCAATCCGAAAGCTCCGGAAGTGAAAAAGCCCGCCACTGCAAGCCCGATGGTAATAGCAGCCGGGACGATAACTGGGCTGAACATTATAAAAAGCGGTGTGGCGATCATAAGCCCAATTATAGAACCGGCTAGAGTCAAACCAGCCAGGGCAAGCATGGTACCAACGACGGGCAGGAGTGTGACCACCGCAAGAACTTGGCTCATAGAAGGCCCGCGTCTCGGCAAGAGTGACTGGACACCAGCTCCATGACGATCGTATCGATACTGTGGGTGAACCTGAAGCTGGTGTGGCTGTTGACGGTCACGATCACGATCACGTTCGGCCATCGATGATGATGATGATAATTAAAAGGAGGGAGAGATAGAGGGAAAGATGGGTCTAAGAGAGGAGAAGTGGAGTTGGTTCTTATAGAGAAGTGAGGAGGTTGAAAAGGGTGACACGTCAAAGATTGCATGGTGACTAGACGCTTTGCATGAGAAACAAGTTTCAACAAGGGAATTGGAGATACAAACAAATATCCATAAATGGTGTGGGTTTTAAAGAAGGGAAGTTTGCTGCCACATTCGTTGTGTTGTGCTTTTCACAATCGCATGGAAGCTGGTTTCCATTTCCAAGCTTATGAATTCTTGGTGTTCGAATTCATCGGATTTGTCTGACCAAAACCCAGACTCCATTGTCGCCTTTCACTCTCTTATCATCCTCAACTCCTAGATGAATATGTCCAGTCGAGTTGTTCTAAGATATTAAAGATTTTCCATAATGCTTTGATCAATGGATAAAATTAACCGGCTTTGATTCATCATTCCTACTAAACTGGCATTCTGAAGCATAGACGTTGGGACTGGATTGCATATATTCCATCTTGAATTTATTCAATAGTGAATGATCTAGTTGGTAACTGAGAGATCTCCCTTCAAAGAAAATAATTGCCTCAACTCATCCGCATACAATAAGTCTCTCCCATTTTTCTACTTATAAATATTAAGTGCTGCATTGTTGTAGCGAATGAAAGGGGGCATTGATTTTTTATCCTCTTCTCTTCTCTCTGTTAATTCTGGAGTTACCAATATCCTCAAATTGCTCTATGTGTGTGTATATATATATATATATAAAATAAATTAACAACTTATGTAAATTGATCAGACATTCGTCTAACATTCAAGTCTCAATAACGTACTATAATAAAAGTGCAGAAAAAACCAACAAAAACTAAAAGAGGTTGGCACCGGTACAACCCATGATACTTTTGTATTGGATTGTGTTTAGAAGGTTTTGCGCATCGAGTTAATACAATCAAAAGGAAAGATCAAAATTTTATAGGTTCTCAATAAAATGTGTATACCAAATTTTTAATAAATCGACCATTGTATTATTATGAGACAATCTATTAATTAAACGAAATGAGGATATTACTTCTAAAATTATTTTAAAATTATCTCTCTTGTAATAGAGAAATAACATTATTCTATATTTTAAAAAAAAACATACATTCAAACACAAATTAATTTCATCAGAAAATTTATAATATTACTGTATGAATATCTATATTAGAGATGATGGTGGGACGTGTCCTACTATGATTGGATTGCAATATGAAATGCAGATAAAGAAAATGAATATGCAAAGGAATATGAAAATAGAAAATTAGGGGAAAAAAAGAAGGGAAAAAGCAGCAGGGTCAAGGCAGAGCTTCTTGTCTTTCTTTCTTTTTTTAAAACAAATATGCTATAGTTTCGGGTCGTATTGGGTTGACCCATGGGTTGGCCTTTAGTGTCCCAACATAACCCGCAAACTTTGCAGACTAAGCGGAAAAAGGGCATTGAATTGGGCCACGTGCTGACCAGGCTCACTTGACCTATTCGAAACTATACCAGACAGAGGCCGAGGCATGAGATGTGATGTTTGAAGGTTTATTCTCACCAAAATGTGTTGTGTGGTGAGGGAAAGGAGCGTCTAGGAAAAGGCCCCTATTCAAAACGCATGTGGGAAGGCCCACAGAAACATCCACTCAATCAACTCAGTCAGATTGCAACTTTTGGAATGGGGCTGTCTTTGGTTTCGGACCTCTCGGGTCACCGTTGAACGCCTTTCTTGGGCGGTTGGGGCTGGCCCATTTTAACAATCGAAAACGATTTCTTGACTTGACTCGTTCCTCCCCTTTTAGCACCCACCCACAACGCAAGGGCCCCAGATCAACCCCATTTCACCACCAACTTCGTGTTTCTTTCGTCATATTCTCTGCTCTTTTGTTTTCAGCTTTTGCCTCGCATGCGCTCTTGTTGGTTTTACATTTGCATGTCAGGGAGAAACATTTTCAATCTTTCTTGTCATTAATCTATCTACTTATAACCACTTATTAATTAAGATTTAAATTCATTAATTATTTGCAAACTCCCTTCGTATGTCACGCTATTGATAGTTATGTAAAATTAGAAATATAATCTTTCATAAATATTGAATAATCAGTAGTATTGACGATTGGAATAGACAAGCTCGAGATTTGAATATTTAATTTAAAAATATTAATTTCAAATTGAATAAAATTTGGGTACGAACAAAAAAGTTATACGTTTAGCTTTTGAATTTAAGCTTGAACAAAAATTGTTTAAGCTCAAAACTCAATAGACTTGAAATTTTATTATGGAAAAAATTGTATTTGTTAAGTTTTCAAAGTTGTTAAGAAATTGTCAAGGTGTTTTTGTACGTTTTTAAAGTTATAAAACAACTATAAAGTAGGCTCAAAACAAGTCTAAAGCATGATAAATTTTATAAACACCATAGATGAGAAAGGGGATTCTCCAATTCGAATATTTAGCTTATCCTTGCTGGAATATGGAGGGCTTATTTGATCTCTATAGCAAGATACCTATCAAGTTGTTCTCAACCATTTGCAATAGAGAGGTTTGTTAAGCATTCATGTGATCACGCAAATTAGGTCTTTGGGTTTGACAACCTAGGTTGCCTAGCTTGTTAAAGGTGTTTCTTGAGTCATCACATCGTGGAATTAAGTAAATGGTATCCTCATGACATAAGTCATCATCTACATGTCAAGGATCAATGTTTTCATGGTGTGAATATATATACATGTTATAAGTTAACATATTCATGACATGAGTTACTATCTTCACGCTATAGGTTGATGTCTTTGTGACTTAAGTTATGGTTTCATGTCGTATGTTGATGTCTTTCTAACATAAGTTATAATCTATACATCATACATTGATGCCTTAAAGGTTAGCGACAAGTCAATGGTTTGAGCCATTGCCTACATATTATAGAGGATTTTAAGGCAATTACGTGGCTTATGGCCTTATAATGATTAGTCGTTGGGTGGGAACTAGGTCTCTAATGGTTGTGCTAAGGCAGTATTGTCTATTCATTAGATTAAAACATTGACAAATATTGGTTAGGCCTTCAATAACATCATTTATCATGTCTTCACAAGGTTTTGAATTGTTCTATGAGAGAAACACTCTAACCGAGGGGAATTTTTTGATGTTATTTCACCAAGAGCCATGGGAAAAGTTTGTTGGTTATCATTGAACACAAGAAAAGTGTGTCGAAAAAGAAGACTAGTTTTTTAGGAGTCTTTCTTTTACCGTTAGATTATTGACAGTAAAATTTTCATAAACAAGAAATACATAAAAATAGAAATGTAATATAAAATAAGTAATGAATAACACAAAAAGTTTTTTAAAGTGATTTAACTTATTGTTCAAAAGTTTGTTTATTATTATATTATTAATTGATTGTTCTGAAAACAATTGACAGAGTAACAATATGAAATATAAAAAATGATGACCCTTGACTCATGTGCAATCCTATATTTATAAGACAAGAGGAAGAGATAATGGCATAACTACATGGTTGATACACCCAGAACCTAAAAGTAAAATGAATCTAGATACCTATGGCAATTTGTGAACTATCCCATGAAAACAAGAGATGCTTTTATCTCATAATGATATGAGATAGAATGGAAGGTTATCCCGTAAAAACAGAAAACCAAAGAGACATGTTGAGGAGATCTTGAGAATTGTTGAAACCATTAAGATTAACTCTTTCCATTATTTCTAGAAATAAATTTTATCCATATTATGAGTTCGAAATGTATGTAGATAGCGTGTCTAGCAACTCTCCGCAAACCTAATCACTCATATTATGTGATGGTTAAATGTTTTCTCCATGCAGCTCTCACGCATTCTGTCAAAAGGAAAGTGTGATGGCATAACACAAACTTTTGCGATTTTAGTTTTTATTTTGTCGGGGTGCAAAGTTTTTCCATAGATATAGTATCTATATATGTGGTCAGTGCAATATCTGTTACAAAAGTAATGGATTCATCAGGTCACATTATGTCTTGAATTCAAAGAATAAATAGTTGAAAAAGAAACCAACTGTTCGTTTGTGATGAGATGATATATTTTTATTGCCTTGATTGAGCAAATTTAGGGGAGTTTGTTGTTTTCTTCTTAATCCAACAATAAAATAAAGCTTTGCGTGTGAAAGATTATGAATTATTTTGGTCGATTTTCTTACTTTTTGACAAAATACAAGCAAAATTAGCCACACAAGGAGAATATTCAAAGAATTGACTGCTAATTTGTTTGAAAATTTTTTGAACGTTTTTACACTTCTAAACTCTTGTGACGAACTTCCTCAACTAAAACAGTTTACTAATTAAAACCAGAAATCACTTAGTTTTATTTATTTAAAATTTTCATAATCCAGCAATCTCGCGAGCTTCTACTGCAAGTCCAAAGTTCAAATGTGAAGTTTCCATTCCAACAAACCCGACATTCCCATGAAAGTAAATGGCTAAATATTGTTCATACGGTTATATATTTATTTAGCTCAATAATTAACAAGCATAGATTATTTCTGGTCTTTGCTTCAGGTTGAAATGCATGTGATGAAGCAGTACTGAGTTTCTTATTACTGCATGCACAGAGAGGAACAGTCGACGATGAACAGTAAAAGATGTAAAATAAATAATGGGAAGACAAATTAAAGGTGAAAAATCCAAGTAAGATCCGCAGGAAATGCAAATTTATTTTACTGTACATCCACGTATACTTCACATGGGATGACAATTCTTTTGTGCTTCGTATGAGACAAGGCATCTGTACAATTTCACTGTTGAAGACACTGACTTTGTTTTAAAGTAAGATAAACCAAGACTCAGAATTCCACAACCAAAAATTAATATAAATATAGTTGTTTGGCAAGTCAACAGATTAACAGTGTTGATTCATCTGTGTATGGATTTTATTAATCTATCTTAGGAAATTAAAAGCGATTTAACTGATGGAAAAAAATGAAGTGAATCTGCAGATTATTAAGAAGCTTTTTCTTTTGTTCACACTAAAGACTTTATATTATCTTACCCTTAATTAAAGTTGGATTAGATATAAATGTTGTTTCCCTTTAGGTGTGACAGTGATGGATGTTGGTGTATGAAATATAACAGATTAAGTCATGTTAATTTCTTCCTTTTCTTATGATAGTGATGTTGTTTTGTTATGTACACTTTCCAGCCTTTCTTAACAATTTTCTAATCAAACCCCTAATCACAAAAGAATCAATTTCTGAGCTACATTTAGATCATTTTAGTCAAATTACATTACAATACAATTATATAATTCATACACATGCAGCAGAATATAAAACACTTAACGATTAAAATGTATTATAGATTTAGGCAAACCTAATGCCACACGATTGACGTAGAATCAATTTCAAATCTGATCGATTGTTGATTTGATAAAACTGTTCTTCCTTTTATAGATGGTTCAAAGATGACAATATTTTTAATGGATGATTTACTGTGTACATATTGAGAAATGGGACATAACTTTCTTTTGTAATCGTTTATTAGATCCTTTTATCGCAAACATTTAACAAACTCAATAGTTTCATCGTCATAACCCAATTTGTTTTTCTAAAGTATATAAGTCATTCAACAAAATTGATTAATATATGCTGATCAATGAAATTTAATTCATTAAACTATACATCTATCCAAATTTTATTAAATTAAATTAAAACAACATTAATGTTTATTCACGTTGAGAAAACCTTCTAATAATTTGTTCATCAACAAGAAATTATTAGTTGCTAATAATATTTTTGAATAGTTGTGTTTTATAAAACAAAGGATGGGAACATTCAGAAGATCTTGAAATTATTAAATGAGATTTGAAACCCGACAAAAGATGGTGATTTTGTTGTTTAGAAGCAAAAAGTGAATCTTCAAACTTTAAAATGTATCTTAAACTTAACGTGTAAAACTTAAAATGGATAATGATACCTAAACGACCCTCTATTATTTTCCTTCAAGAACAATTTGTTTTCATTAGCTTCCATGTCGGTGTCAAGAAATGAGTGGCCGCTTGACGAAATTAGTAAACTGAGATGCATCTAGCCGTATACGGCGGCCGTAGAATGATACATACCATATCTATGTAATGATGTTCTCTCTGAACATTAAAAAGATAGTTCAGCCGCAAAATTGAGAGGGCATATTATAAGTTAGGTGGATGTTTATGATTTGTGCTTTCTGACTAAAAATGGGCACCAAACAATTCAAGTTATTATGAACCAGAGATTTAAGATTAGGCTTGAGATTGAGATAGGATTCTGTGGAGAGAGAGAGATAAAAATCCTAGTAATTGGGTACAATACATGAATTCAGGAAGGGTAAGTTTTTTACTTCTTCTCTTTAACATGCAAATATAGCCATTAAAAAAAATGTACCGTAAACTCCAATGCGTTGAGCAAAACAAGGCCATGAACAGACTACGCAACGCAACTATGACCATCCCAGAAAGCTTAATTATTTTACTTCAATAAAAATTCAAATGGCTACACCAGATTCTGAGAGAAATAATGTTTCAGCTCATGAAATGGCATATAGATAAAATATATTATAAACGGAGAAGTTTAACAAAACAACATTCCCACATAATATATATATATGAATCAGTCCCTTATATGCATGATGCGAAACCCTAAAAGGGTTTCTCTAGCTCATAACTCTGCACAGACATGGATAGGTGGTTGATTATTTATAAATAATTACATGTTACCTTCTCCTCATTCGTGGCCATCTCCAAACTGATCGTTGTTATAGGGAAAGTAGAAGCCAGAATTTTGGTCAACAGCTCCTTGTTCTTGACCTGAACCCGAACCCCTTCTTGATCCAAACTGAGATGTTGCAGCAGGAGGCACTTCATTGCAGGCATAGCGCATAAGATCAGCATTTGTGGCATCTAATTCTCTTTGGAGTCGAATGACTTGTCGTTGGAGGACGGAGATGGCTCCAACACAGCCATAGACTGGATCCTTCATGCGCGCCTCGGCTTCGTAGGCAAGAGAGTTCACTGCATCTTCCCTCTGATGCGGCATCACCTCATTTAAGAGTTTGCCAACGTTGCTTGCTCCGAAAATTTTGTGGACATTGGCGAATTTTTGTGGGTCTTCAGGAGGAAAATAAGGAGCAAAAATGCAATCAGGCATGCATTTTCTCCTCAAGAACTTGCAGGCAGCACATGGAGAATTGGAATAGCTAGAAGAAGCCATGATCTTAATTCACTGCAACAAGAAATTAAGTAATTACATTAAGCTTAATTAACTAATTTAGTAATTACCACGTTGAATCTCAGTATAGTTGGAAGCTAACAAACTAGACATGTGTACTTTAAAATTTATGTATTGTCTCATGGAAATTAAATAATAGAGAACACCCGGGTCTTATCTCCTTTTCAACCTACTTTTACTTTCTTGTTCTGCGAAGCAGTCTTCCTTGAAATTCATCTTGAATATCAGCCGAAACCCTATAGTCAAAACCAACGGTACAGAAGAATATAAAAAAGAAATAACACACCAACTGTATACACACAACAGATAATACGCTGTACTGTGTTTGGACTTTGGATTATCTTGAATTTGTCAAACAGTTGCTTGATGATTTCAAACCATATAATATACTTTTCGTCCTTAGAATTCTCCCTCTCCACACAATTTAAAATACCCACATTTAATTAATACTTCAAGTACAGTGCTAATTAATATATATAGATCTTACTTATTTTCTTCCAAGTCATGAAATTATGCATATCATGAGCTTAATTACATTTTTTCTTTTCTTATTAGAAGGCATAATAATATATATAAAGACATATCATATTAAACTGTTACTCTGCCTAAAGGGCACATAAAAAACACAGTAGTTAATTAGTTTCCAAATGAAAAATGAAAATCCGAAAAGAGTTTTAAAAGAGTTCTGCAGATACTAACCTTTTTACAAGAAGCTATAGTTAGGTTAATTTCTCAGATGGAAAGGGAAAAGAAAAGTTTATATATATACCTTTGTTGATGAGTAGGCTCTTTCAGGATCTGTTGGTTGAGTGTTTCCTAGGAAAAAGACTATGCAGGAGCTGCCATTGAACGGGGGAAATTTGCTTAGGCAAGATAGGTTTTATTATTGCTGGATGTGAGAGTTTGATGAAAGACTGGGAAACCCTAGTTGCCTGCAGGGCACAGAGAGAAAAACCTGCAAATACAGTGACAAAAGGTGAGGAGGCTGAGAGACCAAGGAGGCAAAGAGCATTTAATGAGAGGGAATGGAAAGCAAAAGACAAGTATAATAATTGGGGCTACAAGAAATAGCTCACTGTACTTATTAAAATAATGCCAGAACACTATTTGTAAAACTTGGCAAAAAATTTGACTTGAATACCCATTTCCCTAATTAAGAATTAATATAAAATTCATGTTATATTCTTCACTTTCTCCTATGACAATGCTCGACACGCTCACAAACTAAACAACATTATTTTTATTCAACTCTAAAGCTCAACACAATTGAATTAAACAGATCAAATAACAACATAATTATGTATTAAAATACAAAACACCAAAGAAGACGAAAAATTTCACAAGTTCCATATTCTGTCGCTGTTCATTAATGAAGTTCAAAAGATATATAATGCTGCTGTAATATTTGCAGCCGCAACTTAAATGTACTGCATGTAGACTGTCAAGGAGGCTATTTTGTTATTTTTCCAGTTATATCTAAGTATATATATATATATAGTTATTTTTCCTGTGATGAGAAGTCCAAAGCTAAAAGTGCTCATTTTCCAATACACATACGGAGATGACTTATCAATTTAGCCATGACTTTGATCTGCCCTGGGCTCCATCTTCAACAACACCCACCAAAAAAAAAGGTAATGGTAAATAAAGTTTTCTGCATATACATACATACATACATATATACATACATATGTGTATATATAGATATATTAAATAATTCATATATGAGTGCTTCAATTTGAGTAGTGGACACATTCCTGAGCCTTCTGCAGTTAAAATTGTATTATTGAAATTGACTGTGTCATCATCAGGAATCTGAGAAACACTGAAACCATTTATACTGTTTGCATGTATTATTGAAGGGGTTTGTGATCGTATAAACAGTGAACAAAATATTAATGACGTCCATTGAAGTTGCAGACAAATTAAAAAGGAAGATGAAAGAACTGTAAAAGGAGGAGATAGATTGACGACATGCATAAAAACTTATGGCTGGGTTCGCTCTTTTTTTCACTTCTCTTGATCGATCCCTAATCCAGCTAGCCTGCTGCCTATGTTGTCTTGTGATTCCTTGTCCCTAAGCTGACATTAACAAAGTGACAACTTTCATGCACAGTCCATCAATAATTGACGACACACCTCAACATCTGATACCTATATTTGATGACAAGATGGGGATGTGATAACAATCTCAGTAGCAGAGTTTGCTTTTAAAGAATTTTCAACAATGAGATTCGCTAGCAAACATGTTTTAACATTATTCTTATTTCAAGGGTCTAAGATACTGTTTTCAATACATCTTTTGGTACAATTATTTTTTTCTTTTTATTCCTTGGCACCCATTAGCGTAAACAACATATGCCTTAAAGGCATCCCTAATCTCACTTGTTCTTGCCTCGAGTTTGCCTTAAACTAAGTAATCGATAAATTAATTAGTTGACATAATTGAAGAAACAATGTGTCGGTGTACATCATGATACATACATGATATTAATATTTTGAAGAGATGATAATTTTGTTTAGATCTCCCAATAATGATGCATGAATCTACCATTATTTTATACTCTTAACAAACATGTACGCATGCATGTGTGCAAATCTGACTTCGCTTTCATTATGTTTAAAAACAAATTAAACAATTAATCATCTTAAAGCTCTGATTAATTTGCAAACAATAACAACCACTCATGCAATATCTGTTGGCATCCCAAGATCATCAAGAAAAATAAAATAACCCCACTCACCATCCCTGTGCATCGATTATACTTGGATTGAAATTTTTTTTTAATCATATGAAAGTATCTATCTATATTTCATTTAATGATTGGCAGTTCAGAAACTATATATTAAAACTATACTCTTATACATTCCTTGAGCTTACTTCGAATTATATATTGTGACTAAGGGTCACATCCTGTGAGATGAGTCATTGAGAAAAGTTGGAGAAGAAATAGATAATTAATTAGAGAGGAATAATTTTTAAGCCAAATATTTATAGTGGAGCATGGCCGTAATGATTGGGTGGTCTATTATTGGTTGTTAAATATATATATATGTATGTATATATAGCACTCAATTATAGAATGCAATGAATATACTTGATATAAATAATTAATAATATGATAAAATTATTTCAAATCATTCAATTATATAATGATACATTATTATTGGTATTCAAATTGATATTCATTGTAAATAAATATAATATTGCTTATTGAACTAATAATTTTTTTAACTTAGAAGTGAAGACCATTTCTTCAAAAGAACACATCAGCCATCTTTAAAATTCAGGTTAGTTTAAATTGGAATTTAAGTTGAACTCTTAAATACTTTATGCCTCAATGGAGGAATCAATCAATAAAATAAATTATGGAAAGGTAGGAACCACTAAGTGCTTTTTTTGGGTGCGGTTTTAATTTGTTGCTTTAGATGTCTGTGGCACATTTTTGTTAGAGAATTGAATTATAAACATATAGTGGGCCAGTTTGATTGATGCAGTTAATTCTAGTACAGTCTTTATCTCACACAGGCCACAAGCTTCGTTTTTAAATTATTGAACATGGGCACTTGAGCTTCCCAGCCAGAAATGAATTTGCTTTTCTCAGCTTGTAATGATCAGACCCGAGACTTTAACAAACAGTGGGGATTGCCTTTCCGAGTAAAAGAAATGGAATAGTTATTGATGAGTAATTGAGAGATGATTTTGCATTTGAATCATTGACCCAACCTTTTTCCAGATCCAAATGGTATTTTTCTGAGTTTATGCTATTAACTGTTGACAAGTTTTGGTCTTTGACTCTCAACCAAAAGAGGGGTAAAAAAAAGAATCCGGGGAGAATATTGACGTGATTTGATATTTGGCTAAACAAAATCTCCGCAGCTTTACATTTCTGATACAACTCAGCCTCACTCATTGGGATTTGAAGAGGATGGGAGGCCTGCTTTTGGAACTAATAACCTAATAGCATGCATTTTGTACACTACCTGAGGACCAATTTCTATGGCGATACGATAAAGTAGTCTCGGATGGTTTTTCGTTTAACAGAGGAAGGAGGGTTCAACACAGAAGATGGACTCTTCAAAGCAGCTTCAGGGGTTTTCTCGAAGGCTTCTTCCAGATCAGAAGATGAGAACTTTCTCTTCTGAGCGTCAGGAGTACCCACTATAGGGATAGTGATCGGACTGGAAGAACTACTTTGGTTCACTACTTCATCTGAAGAATTTGAACTATCAGGACCCTTGATCGAATATGCCATTTCACTATTCAGCATAAGTTTTCCACATTCTGCACTCGGAATTGCCATTACTCTCCTTCGAATGGAAGATGGAGGTCTTTTGCTCGAGCAAGAATTGTTCTGGATGTTCCATAACCGAACCTGAAATTGAAATGTATTAAACGTAGGGCATAGTTAAAAGGACGTATACAGTAAACTATAAGAAGATTTCAGTCTTACTGTGAAGTCATCTGAAGAAGTTGCCATCTTCCCAGTCTCAAATGGGCACCTGCAAAAGGAGTTGAAGAAATATGATTAAGATGTATGTGAAGAGACTGACAGCAGCAAAATAATATCATCCAGAAAATAACTGAACACTATACCAATCTATGGCTGTAACTTCTCCGTCATGAGTTTTCAACATCACAGGATCTAATAGAGGTTTATTCACCTGGTTTGAAATTACAAGTTAGAAACTTTGCAAGACAGAATTAACAAAAATTGAAGATTAATGTGAGTAAACTCTACCTGCCATACATATGCATTTCCATCGCTAGAGCCACTGAGTATATGTGCCGCATCAGGACTAATTGCCGCCTGTGATGGCATAAATGAATTTCAGATACTGTATGGGACAAATTTAAATATGGAACAACTGGTTATCAGTGAGAGTATTGATTTTGAGTAATAAGACTATGCATACCTTAACATAGAAGGATCCGATTTGACATCCAGAGAAAGATTGTATAGGACCCTTTTCAAGCTGAAATACATTGTACAAGTATATTCTGACAAGAGGAAGAAAATAGCATTAAGTCAGACATTCAACTTCTGTAAATTGGTTCTTTCTTATTTGATGCATACATAATGTATAAAACTGGCCCATGCATCCTTCTATGCTGCTAGTCAGCACAAACTGAGATTCGACTTAGTTTTGCGTTCAATCTAATTAACAATTCTATTATGCTATTACGTAGTTATCAGTAACTCTTTAGAGGGAAGTATGCTCAACAGAATGCAAAATACCTATTATCCATGCATGAAGCTGTAAGGAGCACTCCGTTTAGGTCTTGAGAAAGGCTAGAAATACCATGTAATCTTTTTTCCTGAAATTAAAAAAAAAAAAAAAAACAAATTGATAATAAGCATCTCAGTTCTGAAATATGAATAGGCGATGACTAAATATTCTGTTGTTCAAGCGCAATCGAACCTTTAAATCTGATGACTCAGGACAAGGACATGCCTGAGTAACTTGAAATTTAAGATTTCTTGTATCCCAGAATTTTACAACACTAAAATGAAGAAATTATCAGTAAGCTAAAAAAAGAATGATCCAACCTTCAGGGAATTTCAAATGTAATTTCAGAAAAAGTTTGTTACTTATGACATACCTGTTCACTGCAGCAGCAGTAGCGATGGACACCTCATCTTTCAGATAAAGAACTGATGTAATGCTCATGGAAGCAGCCTAAAAAAACTGAACCATTAGCCAAGAGAACCACAAATTTTAATGAGAAGAAAATTTAGCACCAAACTTACCTTGCCACGCCTAACCCTTTTCGCTTGAGATGAAAGATGAGCTACGTTTACCACGGCAGATGAGCTGGATATAGTAAAAAATAATAGCATTAAAGTGAGTGAAAATGATTCACAAACGTCTTAAAATAAAAAGAAAAATTTTTTCTGAGATCACAAGCGTCATTTACTTGCTAATGTAAAAATAACTTACGCTAAGCAAAATTCCCCATTTCTTCTGGAACTAGCCCTGCATCTCAAGTCCCATAGAGCAAAGGACCCATCTCTTGAACCAGAGACGACAATATCTGTTGAAGAATAACAATATAATTAGATAAACAAAAAATCAGTAGATAGTTTCTGGATGAAAAGATGTACTAAGAAAACCTACAACCTACCAGAATTTGTTGGATGAGAGCACAAAGATTTTACGCTCCCTGTGTGCCCCATCAACACTCCAATACATTTCTTTTCCTGTGCATCCCATACCTTTATCTGCAAAATAACCACATGAAGGTTTTGTTATTCTAAATCCATCTGCATAATGCTAGGCCTTAAAAATTAAGTTATATTCGGTAATTATGTGTTAAGTTTTATCCACTTGAAACCTAATTGTTTTGAATAGCGGCTCAAATAAATAATTCGTTTAAAGAGAGCAAACATAAATCAAGGAGACGTACTTGTAACATAGTTCAAGTAAAATTTATTCTGAAAAGTACAGCTCCTGTCTAGTCAAGTTATCAAAAGCTCTTCACATGTACACCAAGCGTAAACTAATTACAAGCCACAGTTCAGGGCAACATTTCTAACTAATATCAATTAAGGCTACCTCAATCCAAGTTTCAAAGACAGAAATGCTAAAAGAAACCATCTGTCTTTTTCTTTCAAGCATATTATTACTTACCGTTTGATCACCCGAAGCTGTCAGAATTTTTTTATCATCCTGAAAGAAATTCCATCAATAACTAATATTAGCATACCAATGAAACTTAACATGTTAGCCTTATATTTTAATCAATGACAACCAAAATTAAACAACCTTAACTTGTCCCGTCAACATGTTTAGAGACATAAACACAATGTGATGCAAAATAAGTCATTAAAATACATTAAGATAACAGGTTTTAATTTTTTACCACCAAAACAAATAATTCACATTCGCGGAAGTCATGATTAGCTGCATGCTAGTAATAAAATTGGAATTAGCACTTTTGCTACCTAAACTCTATACAAATTGAATGAAATTCATTGAACAACAAACTCGTACCTTGATCCACTGCAAATCAAAAATTGCATTTTGATGCGCCACCCAGTCACAAATTCTGGCTTTCTCTGCCCAAAATTCATCAAATTAGTAACTAAAATCTCAACAAAAACTGCCAAATGTAATTCATCCATCATCTGGAATTGGCTTTGTGACCAAACCTGCATTCTCTTGATGGCATGCAAAAGAAGAAATTTTCCTTCGAGAATCAAACAAGCTCACATATCCATCCTCATCAGACACTGCAAATATTTGAGAGTTTCTACTTGTCTGCAAAAATAGTTTTTTCTTTTAATTAATACTGAACATACTACTACTACTGCAATAGAGGAACAAACATGAAGCACATTACAAATTCATTGATATCGTTACGAAAAAATCTCTTGCATCAAATCCTCCAGGAAATTAGTAAACAGTTTGACTTAACGCATTACCTTGCAAAATGAAACTGCCAGCGGAGGCGTCTCCTCGCCGTTGTGGTCGACGGCCAGAGCTCCAATTTCGGCAAAATCTGACGCCGCGCGACCAAAATATGACCTCTTTGTAACTGAAATCAGGAAAAAAAAAACAAAAATCTCAATACAGAATGATATAATTATGTAAATGAAATTATTGTGTCCAAGGAGCAAGGGAGAGAGGTACCTTTAAATCCGTTTAGCTCTCTGGATCTGATATCTTGGAAGAACGATTGAGATCTGGAGGTCTCCATTTGAAGTTAATCAATGGATCCAGAGACGAGAAACTAACAGAGATTTTTTTTTTTTTTTGGCTTTCTACAACATTGAAATGTTTTTATTGTTTTCAATTTGGCGCCATGGCAATGGTTTTGAGCGGCACGGGGAACTCAAATTCCTTTTGGCGCTTTTCTTGTTTATTTGTTTCAATTTTTCATCTCCCTGAATTTCAGTAGAATTACAAAGGTACCGCGTAGTTATGAAATTCTCTATAACCTCCCCCGTAAGCAATGGACGCAGCAACAGATACTGTATTGTAAGGCTGTCCCTAATTCTGCTCAAATTATAAAACCAAATCAAACCATTTCAAAATTACGATTTGGTTTTCTTTATAAAATGGTTTAGTTTAATTTTATAAATTTTTTAAAAAATAATTTACAATTTAAACGGTTTTCAAAATGAAATAAAATTAAATTATATTTTTAAAAATACATATATATAAAACTATATTTAAAAAATTTATAATAAATAATTAACTGTACTACTTATTTTTTATATTTAATTTTTGTTCATACATACTGTATATGTATATCATATTCACTTTATATATTTATTTCATATTTTAAAAAACTATAATTTAATTATTATTCAATAAATATGAAATATTTGAAAATAAATGATTTTTATAAGTTTAAATTATAATTCAAAATTGATCAAATTATATTTTTTTAATTTGATTTGTTTTATTTAAAATTTAAAATGGTTAAATTTAATTTAAACATTTTTAAACTATTTTTTAATTTAATTTTAAATTTTTTTTAAAATTATATCAAATCAGGTCATATGCGCCCTTAAACATTATTTATGTCTCATTAAATGATTTTTTTCTTATTAATTTTTATGTGATGTTTGCAAATATAATTTTATTAATCAAATTTATATAATGGACCAAATAACATTGCCCACAAAGGCTTGATAAAACAATAATTTTTTATAATTTAAAGTGAAAAAAAAAAAATCACTTATATATTAAATTTCTTAATAAATTTTATTAATTTTTTTATGAATTTATTAAAAAAACAAAAATATTCTCAAATGAAGTGACATTTTATCTCTAAAATTTTATTATAATTTCTTATTATAATATACATAATTTCAACTAAAAATAATAAAAAAAATTACTAATACAAACATAAATAAATGTATCAATATATATAATTATTTTTTTAAAAGTAAATTATATTTTAAAAAAAATTAAGAGTGTTAATAAAAGTTTTAAGGGTTTTTTAATAAACAAATCAAAGTGCTTTTAAAATTTTTAAAATTAATAATAATATTTTTTGAATTGTTTTAAAAATAATAATAATATTTTTCAAATATTACGACTAATTAAGGATATGAATTTTACATTACAAACTATCAATTCTTTTAATATGAAATTCCGTCAAGTATTAACTAATCATTTATATCTTCGATGAATAACTCATCTCACCCACTTAATAATATTGAGAGCACGGAAACACCAACTAAACCATTGACTTTTTTACTAATCAAGATGATCGTATATGCAATTTTAACTTTTATTAATATAAATTTATAATTGTTTAAATAGATAGACTTATTTAAACCGGTTCATAAATAGTGATATCCAAAAATATCATATTGTTATTTAATGTCATAACACTATAATCTCTTTTCACTCAAATAATATTACTATTGTGGATGCATATTTTCATAATGAAATCAATTTTTTATTTCAAGAACATGAAATATATTAAATCCGATTAGACTGGGGACAAGAATATCTTAATTGATTCAAATTGAGTTTGGCTCTCACAAGTTTAAGATTGAATCGATTTAATTTATTAAATATTTTTAATATAAAAAATAATATTATTTTAATAGATATTAGATAAAACGATATTATTATAATTAATTTAAATAATTTTTATCATCTCACAAATTTTGTAAATCGAACTCATTATAAGGCCGAGTTTGCAAATTTTAGTTTTGAGCTTGTGAAATAGAATTCGTTTTAGATTTATTGGCTGAGGGAACAAAATCCATGTACTGTTTCAGTTGTAGCTCCGTGTGAGAAAAAAAGAAATCAAAACAACTTTTCATGTCTTCACAGAAAAAGAAAAAGAGAAAAGTTGGAAGAGAAAGATATGACCAAGAAAACTATACTTGGAAAGAAATTGTGGCTTAAAAAGGTTGGAAATAAATTAGAATCTGTTGGCTTTAAATGAAGGGAAGGTCTTTCCGTACAGGGGAATTCAGGAATAGATTTTAGAATAGACGAATTTAAAATAGAAAAAAAGTAAATGAATAAAATCAAATATAAAAAATATTGATAAAAATAAAAAACTTAATCCAATTAATGAAAAAAAAAAATTCATAGAGTCATCAGCTCCCACTCATGCTGTTCACGTATTTTCCAGTTTTCTTTCTCTGCTGTATTTTGTCAGGATTGGTTGATTTTGAAATGATAGAAAACAAAATTTGGTTTTCCAATTCTACTCAGGAGGGAAGGAACCGGTGGATGAGTTGAACCGGACCGGTTTGATGGGAACAAAATCGAATACCGTACGAACCGAAGAAACTGATTTCAAAAATTCAACCGGAAGAGTAGAGTGCACCTGTAAGTAACTTTATCAATCTGCAACCAAATTCTGTAATCTGATTTTAATTTCATCTCAATTTATTCTCATATTCTATTTTCGTAATCGTTCGTTTCATCTGTCTAGTTTTCAACTCACATGCATTACAATTTTTTATTTGGCATGTGAAATTGAAGTCATTCAGATTAGTTTACCGGTAAATTTCTTTGTGTGAGTTCCTGAATTATACATATCTTAGTAATAATTCGTTCTCAATTGTTTTATTTGGTGACGATACTTGTAGGAACTATCATGGCTGTGTTTTGGGATTAGCAGAAGCATTTTAAGTGCATAAAAATTATGTATGCATGGAACGAACTTAATTATGGGTGTTCTGGGTTTAAAGACCTTGCTCGTAGTTTGGAAGAAAGTGAAATTGAATTTGTGGTGGTATCTTTAGGAGAAAAGAAAAAGAACTACGTTTTTAATTTCTTGTTATATTTTTACTTTTACAGTAAATTATCATGGCTGGGTTGGAGGAATTGAAAAAGAAGCTTGCACCTTTATTTGACGCTGAAAAGGGGTTTTCAGCTGCATCAGCGCCTGATCTAACTGATTCTTACATGGTAAGTTTCTCAAATACAAAATGGGTAAACTAGTTGAGTTATTTTTATGATTAATCATTGGTTATGTTATGTCTAGCTTTCAGAAGGTGGCACTGTGAATTTATTAAGTAGATCGTATGGAAGGTACAACATCAATGAGCTTGGATTGCAAAAATGCTCGTCCTGGCTTGTGGAGGAATCCTCGGACCATAGTGAAAAGACATATCGTTGTGCCTCTCATGAGATGAGAATTTTTGGATCCATAGGTAGTGGTGCAAGCAGTGTTGTTCAGAGAGCTATCCACATTCCCACTCACAAAATCATTGCATTGAAGAAAATTAACATCTTTGAAAAGGTAAGCATCTTTTCTAATTTATATTATAGGATATTATTTTTGCACAATTTTGTTCTATTAGACAAAACCTAAATTGGTTGACATATGAATCATGCTGTCAAGGAAAAGTTAGGCTTGTATAGTATAGAAAATAGAATTATTTCTGGCCCCTTCTCCATCCTTTTGAAACTCTATGACTGATGTCAATGGTAAATTATTTGGTATGCTGAGAAAGTAATTCTTTATGTAGTCCATTTAATGATATTTTCGAGGGCTAATGTCTTCCTTCGCATGAAGAGGCATTGTATTACTTTTTCAATTGTATCTAGAATCATGTTTGCTTACTCTGCATCAGTATTTGACTGAGATCTGTTTCCATGGCAAAGTTTGGAATCTTGAGCCATGCGCTTGTTACCTATGCTGAACAGTTATGCAGGCCAACTAAGGAGGCCTGGCTATGAACACGAGTTACGATATAGACATGGCATAGTTAGAGGTATCACCCAGTCAATATGTTGAATTTTATGTATATTCCTTTTTTTTTTTTTCAACAGGAGAAAAGGCAACAGATTCTTACTGAGATAAGGACATTATGTGAGGCCCCTTGTTTCGAGGGTCTTGTGGAATTCCATGGAGCATTTTATGTGCCAGACTCAGGGCAAATTAACATAGCTTTGGAATACATGGATGGAGGATCACTGGCTGATATCTTACGAGCGCGGAAAAGTATTCCAGAACCAGTTCTTTCGTCTATGTTTCAAAAGCTTCTGCAGGTAAGATGTCATGTTCTTTTGGTTTTTCTCTTTACAGAAGGTAGAAATTTATCAATACATGGTACATATCTTTAAACTGAGTTTGCATTTTTGGTCTCTCTGAATCCTCAAGGGTCTAAGCTACTTGCATGGTGTCCAACATTTAGTTCACCGAGATATCAAGCCAGCCAATCTGCTCGTAAATCTCAAGGGGGAACCAAAAATTACAGATTTTGGCATAAGTGCTGGCCTAGATAATTCTGTGGCAATGGTTAGTGATAGAGACCAGTGATTTGATTTATTATTGCATGCTGTTTTTTGCTGTGCTTGTCTCTTTGGATTGTTTGCAGTTACTTCAGAGTACTCTGGGGCATAGATATCCACCATGAATCTTAAAGTTGTTGCTAACCT
Source organism: Anacardium occidentale (assembly GCA_026122585.1). NCBI lineage: Eukaryota > Viridiplantae > Streptophyta > Magnoliopsida > Sapindales > Anacardiaceae > Anacardium > Anacardium occidentale. The sequence goes on from JAJEJH010000138.1 coordinate 119,499, forward strand.
ATCCCTAATGTCATATACTAGTGTGCTACCTTTGTTGGAACTGTTACGTACATGTCACCTGAGAGAATTCGTAATGAGGGGTATTCTTATCCTGCTGATATCTGGAGCCTTGGTCTTGCTCTTTTTGAATGTGGCACTGGAGAATTTCCATATACTTCTGATGAGGGACCCGTCAATCTGATGTTGCAGGTATTCATTTCTATAGTCTGTGTTGATTTGATTTTTTTTTCTCTGTGTACTTTACTAACCTACTTTATGTCTCTTTCATTTGTGAAATGCTTCTTGTTTTTGTGGAAGATATTGGACGATCCATCACCATCACCACCAAAACAGGATTTTTCACCTGAGTTTTGTTCATTTATAGATGCTTGCCTGCAGAAGGATGCAGATGCCAGGCCAACAGCAGAGCAGGTAAAATAATGGACAACATTGAAGTCAAAGTATTTTCAGGCCCTTGTGAACCTATTATGCCGTTTTAAGAAGATAGGGTTTAAGTCAATTTAAAGGTATATTTGCGCCTAAAGATTTAAAAAAAAGTAGATTTAGAGATTTTAAACCACCTTGTCTGTTCATCAGTCAAGCACTGCAAAATGGATTTATTGCGTAGCATTTGGTTGATCAAACATCTGATAATCATATTTAATGATAAATTTATTATTCATTTATATGAACTGCTGCTGGGAAAAGCTGAGGCGGCCATGGGCAATACCTAATCCCATGTGAGAAGATCATCAACCATTAATTTTAGGATAACAAACTATTGGAAAGAAAGACTATAACTTAAAAACTGAAGGTCTATATATAAGGACTATTTTGAAGATCCAGTTGATGTAATTTCAGAATCTTGACTTTACCTGATCTTCATCAGTTTGCACTTGCTGCACCTAAATGCTGCTAAGTTTCAGCTGATGCAGTTTCTTTTAATACTCCCTTTAATTTGATGGGTCAGTTTCATCCTTTCCTAATATTGTGTAGATATTATTATACATAAGTATATGTTGGAAAGAAAGTGTCCTGCTTTGAATATGTCCTTTTATACAGTAAAAAATAATGGGATGAGTTGTTCATTACTGTGTGCATAATCATTGCTGGTTGATAGGCATTTGAAGGTTTGCATACTTAATTAAAGGAAGTCATGGAAGTTCATTCTTGATGTGGTTTAGTTGGCATAACCTACTGCAGCTTCTTCAACACCCATTTATCACAAAGTATGACCATGCTGCTGTGGATTTAGCAGCATTTGTTCGAAGTGTATTTGATCCAACACAGAGAATGAAAGATTTAGCAGATGTGAGTGAATGGCATTACCAAACACATTTATTGGATGTATATATACTGGCACTTGAAGTTGAGAATGATCATGTGTTTATCTGTTCAATGTATACTGATATCCTATTTGCTTTGATCAGATGTTGGCAATACACTATTACTTACTCTTTGATGGAACAGACGATCTTTGGAAGCATGCAAAGACCTTGTATAGGGAAGATTCAACTTTAAGGTACTGTACTGTACGATAACATTTTCTTTTTCGCCCATTTGGTTTTTACTGTTTTCAAAAACTGATTGGTGGTTGTGGGAAGAGAGCTTGCTATTGTATCCGATTATATGATACCATTTCACTCAAGAAACAACTGAAAATCAAGGACATTATGTTTTTGTCTAATAACTCTTGAATTGAATAATCAAGGACAGTTCACTCAAGATTTTGGTTATTTCTGCTATGACATTTTGTTTTTCTTCCTAGATTCTCTGGGAAGCAATTTGTTGGTCCAAATGATATCTTTGGAAGTTTATCAGACATTCGGAGTACATTAGCAGGAGACTGGCCTCCGGAAAGATTAATACACGTTGTAGAAAAACTTCAATGCCGTGCCCATGGTCAAGGGGGAATTGCAATTCGGGTCTCAGGATCTTTTATCACCGGGAATCAATTCCTTATATGTGGAGATGGCGTACAAGTCGAGGGCTTGCCGAATTTTAAAGATCTTTCAATTGATATTCCTAGTCAACGAATGGGTATGTTTCAGGAGCAGTTTATAATGGAACCGGGCAATGCGATTGGACGATACTTCATAGCTAAGCAAGAGCTCTACATCACCCAGTCGAATAATTGATGATAAGAAAGCTCTCCTACAAGGTTCCCTGTTCAACCCTTCTTCATAACTTTCATGGAATCTTTTTCTGTCAACAGATTTAGTCGTAACAATGTTGCGGAAGCTTCAATCAAGAACTTTTTGGCACCAGTCTATACTTCCACTCTGTAGATCTTCTAATATTATCAATACATCAGTCTATGTTGTTAGACAATAACATATTGTTTTGCAATTACGGAGATTTTGTTGAAGCTATAAGTGTACTGACGATTACAAGACATTTATATGGTAAGATATTTTTGCACCTAAAATTCTATGTGTAATTGTCATAAGATGGTTTTTTTTTTTTTTTTTTTTTTTTTTTAAATTCTCAAACTTTATGTGAACAATTTAAGCTCCAAAATGCTTTGATGGGGTGGTAAACAGGAATAAATTTTGTGATTTTGTTTTCATAAATAAATCCATTAAAAAATTATTATACGAAAATAACTTCAATATTTAAAATTATATCCATAAAGCATATGTGTTGGAACAAGAGAGACTAATTTAAATAATCAAATTTGAAGAAGAAAATTTAATATTATTCATTTTTACAAAATTACTTTAAATTTTATATGTATCAAGATATCTATCTATAATACATACATGATATAAAAAAAAATTCAAAATCGTTGACATTTTACATTCTTATATGTGGAAAAGCATGTGATATACGTGGCGATGCGAGTGAATTGAAAATAACAAAAACATCCCTCCCTTATACAAGCCAAAAGGGTTACACACAATTTACATAAAGCCATAACCTGCTAATATTTTCAAAAGTTGCAAAATCCCCTCCAAGAAACTGATTTTTCTATCATGTTTAAATCTTAATTCAATCTTTTATCTTTAATCGTCATCATTAAATATAATGATGAGACATTTTACAGGTACCTTAATTTTGGTCACTAAACAATCATATTTACTACCAAACACATTTTTTTATTAATTAAATTGTTTGTAAATTGAAAATATCATCAAATTTTATGTATATTAATTAAATTTAGACGAAAATTTTTAATCGCAAAATGTATCAATTTTTATGTCAAAATCCGTACCAAATGTCTAATTTTTTTTATACTATAACATATAAAATATAATTATTTATACATTTTTTCAACTATTTTAATTGCTGAAATATCCTCAAAATCACCAACATTTTTCGACAGTTTCTAAATTCGTCTCCATGCATAAATTCGATTTATACCTATATTTTTAGACTTCTATGTATAACTTTTACAATGTATAACTTTTACAATGTATTAAATGAAAAATCAACCATTTTCATTTTATGCATGCTACGCATAAAACTAATGCTTAAGTACATTTTAAAATTTAAAATGATTTCATAAAACAGAAAAATGAGCGAATGAAATTATATTTTACTTAATTTTCTTATTGTTTAAATTAATATCCCCTAAAATAATATATCATAATATTCCCTGGATGGGCAGCTTTTGCTACATCGAAACGAAATCCCCGCTGAAACCCGACCCAAATAATCACCCGACTATAATACGGGTTTATGGTTAAACCCTAGCCCTCTTTCTGCATTTCTCTGTATTGCCTCCATTTTCAATCCTTACGTGACCCAAGCCAAGCTTCTCGGCTACTATGCCCAAGCATTACAGACCCGCCGTAAGTCTTCTAATAAAACGATACAGTTTAAATATTATAAACGGAGGGTGTATATGCATCCTCGCTCGATTTTGATTTCTCGTGCTTTCTTGTTTATTGTCTCTCCAATTTTATTTTCCAGGGAAAGAAAAAAGAAGGAAACGCTGCTAGATATATCACCAGGTCACAAGCTCTCAAGCACCTCCAAGTCAATACAAAGCTTTTCAGGTCCTTCTCTCTTTTAAGTTTACTTGACTAGTGTGTGTTTATACGTGAGCTTTTAAGTTGGAGATTCCTTTTTTGAAAATCAGAGGAGCGGTTAACTAAGGAAAAGTGATCATTGTGTATTGTTTAATCTTATAGGAGTTGTTTGTTCTTTACTTTTTTAATTAATGGGAATAAAGATGAAATTTGGTGTTGAGTATTTTGAGGCATATGTAAATTGATTGTTTGGTATTTGAAAATCAAATGATAGCTATAAACCAAAAATAATAATAATATTTTTTGGTTTTATTGGCAATTGAGCTGCTCTATATCTTAGTTTCAGCGTTGTTCAATGTATAGAGTTTGAACTTTGGAATTGCATTTGAGTGGAATATATGATCTGAATCCCTAGATTTTTTGAAAGAAATTCCAATTCTATCCAAGTCCATGGTAAATTTCACATGCCAAATGAAGCTTCAGTGGCTTCTTTTAATATAATCTTAGTTGAGAGAGGCAAATTAAACTGTCTATACACTAATTTATATGTAATATTGTTGGAAAGGTGGAGTGAAACTAGAAAGTGTTTATTTTTTTATTGGTTTGAAAATTGTAGGAGATTATGCATTTACAAAGGAGTATTCCCCCGAGAACCAAAGAAGAAGTTTAGAGGAAATCATCATACATATTATCACTTGAAGGATATTTCATTCATTCGACATGATCCAATTCTTGAGGAACTGAGAGCTAAGAGTGCTTATGCAAAGAAAGTAACTAAAGCCAAGGCAAAGAAAAATAAGGAACTTGCTGATATTCTGATAAAGCGCCAACCTGAAATCAAACTAGACAGACTTGTTCTGGAGAGGTTTGCTTACTTTACATAGTTTTCCTTGTTGTAGTACCAATTGCACCATCCCATTACTGACAATCTCTGTTATGTTTGGGGTTGTAGGTATCCTCATTTTGTTGATGCTCTCAGAGATTTGGATGACCCTCTCACGCTTGTGCACCTTTTTGCTACTTTACCTGCCTCTGACAGGATAAAAATTGAAGTGAAGCGTGTCCACAATTGTCGAAAGTTAGTTTCTTATTTTGTTATTTTAAAATGGGTGAACGGGCCTAGGGGTGGAGAACTTATAGGGTTTTTAGATATTCTCCACTGAGATATTGAGATTTAGTATCTTATCACCTGGAATACTCGCATAAATTTAATGTTAGTTATTTTCCAGGTTGAGTCATGAATGGCAAGCCTACATTTCTCGGACTCATAAATTGCGAAAGGTTTTTGTATCTGTGAAGGGGATATATTACCAGGTACAACAATATCATGTTTACTTTTGTATGATGTATGAGCTTCTGTGTTGTTTTATCAATTTACATATAATTTTTTATGCATACAGGCTGAGGTTGAGGGTCAAAAGATTACGTGGCTAACACCTCATGGGCTGCAGCAAGTTTTGCCTGATGATGATGTTGTGTATGATGTGTTGCTCAACTTTTTGGAATTCTATGAGGTTTGCTATTTCATTGCTGCTGATTTTTGCCTATTCCTCATTGTCATTTCTCTCAAGATTTTGGTGTCAAATAAAACAAATTTGGCTAGTTCTTTTCAATCAATTTACTATAGTTCTTTTTCTGACATTATTTTTTTTTGGAATGCAGACTCTCCTTGCCTTTGTCAATTTTAAACTTTATCATTCCATAAATGTTAAATATCCACCCATTCTTGATCCCAGATTGGAAGCTTCAGCAGCAGGTTTACTTCCACTCTCTTCTTACTTTTTTTGGGGATTGCTTGGGTGGTCGGGTTCAATTAGAACAAGTTACAGCTTCTACTGGTACCAGATGTTTGTGGTTACATATTGTCCTCCAGACTCTTTCGTGATAGTTATTAATGTTAATATTGCTGTCTTGTGAATCCTTCAGAACTTTATGCATTGTCAAGATACTTTGATGCTAACTCTAGAACAACTGACCAAATTGAGGAAACCCAACGTGATGAATCTGAACTCAGACTTGCACAACTTCAGCGTCAACTTCCTTCCAATGAACCTGGTGCACTAATGCAACTTGTTAAGGATGCTGCTGATGAAAATGAAGAGGACAAAGAAACAAAGGAATGTAAGGAACTCTTCAAGAATATGAAATTCTTCTTGAGTCGTGAGGTGAGATATTGGAGAATGATTTGTCTTGCTCCCATGTAAAGGATTCATTTATCAATTGTTGTGCAATATGTAGCCCTTTTGATGCTTTATTTTCTTTTCAGATCATTAGTATCAGAACTATTCTTTTTATTTTTTCTGTAATGTAAAATTAATATTTATTATGATCAGGTTCCCAGGGAGTCATTGCTTTTTGTCATCCCTGCTTTTGGTGGTGTTGTATCCTGGGAGGGAGAGAGTGCTCCTTTTGAGGAAATGGACCAGAGCATTACTCATCAGGCTGGCCATCAAATACCCTGTCATATAAGTTTTTTGAAATTTTCTGTGGGGATAATCTGCTGACTACTTTTATTTCATGCAGATTGTTGATAGACCGACTCAGGGTCATGTATATCTTTCAAGAGAATATGTTCAACCACAATGGGTTTATGATTGTGTAAATGCACGGATTATATTGCCAACTGAAGCTTATATGGTGGGAAGGTAATTGTTCAAGACATATTCTTGTTATATATCCTCTATAAGTAGAGTCACTGTAGTAACAGAATAACAAATTCAAGTCCTTGGTTATTGTGGCTGACAGTAAATTGTGGATATACATTATTTATGAGGGGATTTAAGCTAGTCACTCAGCTTCTATATCTAGTGGGATTAACTTCATTAATTATTTCTTGTTAAACGATTGTCAGATATCTTTAGGTGAAAATTATCATACTTTTAGTTATGTCAATTTTTAACTTTTTAAATTTTTGAAAATTATGTTCTGTTGACAGGATTCCTCCCCCACATCTATCACCTTTTGTTGATAATGAGGAAGAAGGCTATGTACCTGACTATGCAGAAACCATTAAACGGTTGCAGGCTGCTGCCAAGAACGAAATTCTTCCAATGCCGGGCTTGGGAAAAGAAGATCTGGAAGATTCTCAAAATTTGTTGGCAGAGGGTTATCTCAGTCGAGCAGAGGCTATTGAGGCTGCTGAGAGAAAGCAGATAGTATGTATTTTCATAGGCTTATTTTCTTAGTGGTGAAGGTTCACTGTTGAGGCAACTTTTTAAGAATTCTTAGATTGTGTTCAAGCATATGCAATCGACTTATTCCTTTTTTTTTTTCAATGTAATCTTGATGCATCGGTAAAAGAGAAGAGCATTAATTAGACTTGTGATTTGGTTTATTTGCTTATCTATTAATTTGTTGACCAAATGAAAATCTAAATTGATGCAGATGATGGAACATGAGAAGCAGTATCATGATGAATTAAAGATGGAACTTCAGGGTAACCAGTATTCTTCATCTGTGTCTGATATGAACAAGCAGATCTCTGGTGAGGATAGCAATGATAGGAAGGGTATGGAAGAGCAACCTCTTCATGATATTTCCAGTGATGCAGCAAATATGTCGGCACTTCTAATGTCACGTAAAACAAGGGGCCTTTATGAAGCTATGAAGGTAATTTTTGTGGACCCTGATCTGCTGCATTTTACTTTGATTTTCTATGATGTTCTACTTGTAAATAGAACATGACCATGGAACAATTCTGAATAGAATTATATCATATTTGTTCTTAGTGTTATATGTATTAACGTCTTTTTTTTAACTTTTTTCCAGATAGGTAAAGAAAAGAAGAAAGCCGCAGTCAATCTTCTCAAGGAGCGAAAGAAAAAGATTCAAACCCAGAATAGTAAGCGGCAGCAATAAAGAGGCGTCCCATAATCTTACTGTTATCATTTTTGTTTTGGTTATAATTTCTGCTTATACAATCCAGTTATTATATTGCTGTGGAGATTATAATTAGCCACTTTGTATTATGTTTGGCCAAAATTTTGTTATAATATATAAAATTATTTATTTAATGGGCATCTCACCTGATGTCTCCAAGTTTTCCATAGTATATATACACGCACTGGACTCAAACCTAGGTAATTTCATTCAAATAATCTTCTCCACACCACTACTTTGACATCCAACAATCTCAAACCTCGCTAATTTCATACAAACAATTCTTTTACATCTCACTACCTACCTCTATTTTAATTTCTGGCAATCACTGACCACAAGCTTCATTTTGGTGACACTGACTTTGAGTGGTGAGATGATTTACCAGTAATAGCTCTTTTCACCTTGGAGATTGAATGCTTAACCTTTGATCCAACTCCTGATAATATGGATTTCTTATGTGTAACAACCTTAACTTCCATATCTCTAGACGGCTCTACCATGACTGGTGTATGTGCATCAGACCCGGAATCTGTCTTTTTATGTTCATCTCCTTCCTCTTCGTAGCCTTCTGCTTCTTCGCTTTGCATTTCTTCTTTGACGCCTGTTGGTTCTCTCTCTTTCTTGACGTCTTCATCCACTTTCGTGGACTTCTGGACGAGGTTCAGCAATGAAGCTTTATCTGAATCCACCGATGCAGGTTCTTTAATTATTTCTTCTCCTTGCTGAACATTCTGTGAGGTTTCTAAGATTCCTTCCAGCAGCACTGGTGGAACATGCTCTTTGCCGGTTGAAGAGTTTGTTTCTTGGCTGTCAATAATATTTGCTTCATTCGTTACCTGCTTTTCAGGTGTTGCGAATGAGAATTCCTCTGACTTGTGAGTTTCTTCAATGAGTTTGCTCCTTTTCTCCAGCTCCTCGAAGCTTTCTTTTTGTAATATCTCTGTATTGCATTCCTGATTTAAGAGTAAAAATGAAATTACATGAAGACAAGATTCATCGTAACTTGATAAAAGCTTTTACATGTGCAAGATCATTATAACTTCTAGAAATCAAAGTCTTGTTACAGTATTTATACCTAAAAATGCTAACAATTGGAGCATTTATTAAGTTTCCTGATTTATATGCATCTTTTTCTTAGTAAATTATTTTTATTGGCTAGGTGGGGAAGAGGGTAAGATGAATCCGACCTCAGCTATTACAGTTCTGTATCCTGTCTTGCCATTTTCAAAGCTGTCCTGATTCATGGAATCCACTGTGATTGCTGACTCCTCAACATCATTTTCCTCTGATTCATTTGAAAAGCTTTCTTTTATTATCTTGTGATCCATTCGATCTTCAGCAATCACTTGTTCTATGATTGTCTTGCTTGCGGTAGCCTTTTCAGTTGCCACGGACAGCTGCTTTATAGAGTAAGCCTTCAAATTCTGTAGAAAGTGAAAGTTATAGTAATTTATAAAAAAAAAAAGAACTGATTCCTCTTCCTAACCTCTTCGGCTTTACTACCACTGACTTCGGTGTCCAATGTTTTATTTGTCTTCTGTCCTGTACATTCTCCAGGCTTTAGTTCATCTTCTTCAAGGCCCTCTTTCAATTTTTCTTCACCTTGGGAATTCGGTTGACAAATTTCAGCGACCTCCTTTTCCTCTTTGATCTGTTACATTTCCTCGTCAGTGATGTCTATGTATAAACACTACAAAACAGAATCAATAAATAAAAAGCATATTTTCTGACCTTTAATTTGGAAGCTTCACTTGTCTTCTCAAACTGGGTTTTTTCAGCCCCCACTTCAGTGACCTCTGATTCCATAATTGATTCATGAGCCATTTCACTTGTCTCCGATTTGACATCACGAGCTTTCTTAGTTGGTCTAGCTATGTCTACAATGTCCTTGCTTTCTGATGAAGAATCAATAAGCTTTATCTTATTCACATCTTCTGGGTAATCTAGTTGTATAATATCTTTATCAGGGGTCTGGCCTTCTCCCCTGCATACTTCAGTTGGATTCTCCTCTATACTTTTGTTGGTTGTAAGCCCCAGTGTGGAAACTTCAAGTTCTCGGGATACTGTCTTTCTCAAGCTAGTCTCTTCTGTTGATTTTGCAGCTGAAGAATCTTCGGTTCCCCCATCTTCCAGCATCTCCAATGTTTCTGTTTTCCGTTCTTCTATGTTCTCAGCCGTGGCTGTAGCTCCGTGCTCGAAAGGCAATTCAGAGGTTAAAGTCAGAATGCGCTCCTCTAATTGCTCTCCCAAGGAAGTATGATCAACAGTAATTTTATCTTTTGCAACAGGTTCTATAGCTTGTGCTCGAATAACTCCATGGTGGGGTGTTTCTTTGTAACTTTGCCCAGTTTCATCACTGTCAATAGTGCCTTGCTCTTTGGACTGGTAAACTACATTAGAAGCTATTTTGGTTTCTACAGCTTCGTCTGCTTCTGGATTTTCCTCAGGTACACTCCCTTTCACTACTTCCCTAGAGTTAGTAGCTGGGATTTGGTCCGGCTTTTCAACACCTGCGCTTTCCCCAGATTCTTCAGTGGCCTGATCTTTGGATTCACTAATTGCTACTGGGACTACTTTGGACACATTAGCTTCATCCGCATTTGGAGTTTCCAGCATGGGAGTAACTTCCTCTGCATGCCCATAGTTACTTGATGGGACCCGGTCTATTGTTACCAAAGTTGGGTCTTCCCCAGTTTCAGCAGTTCCTTCAGCACGTTGATCCTGGGTCTCATAAACGGCATTAGAGGCAACGTTGATTTTGTAAGCTTCAACTGGGTATAAAATTTCAGTAGTTACATGCTTTTTCTCTTCATGAATAAGATCATTATCTGGGACTTGATCCAGCTTTTCCACGGTCAGACATTTCCCGAAATCAGTTTCTTCGGTGCCCTGACCTTTGGACTCGTGAACTAGTTCAGAAACTATTTTGATTTCCTCAGGTTCACCTGTTGCTATATTTTCCACAGTTTTACTCTTGCTTTCTGCAGGGCCAAGATCCTTAGTTTGGAGTTCAGATGTCAAGTCACTGGAGGTTTCTTCAATTTCAGTTGTTTCTGCAAATGGCTCACCTTGATCCTTAACAAACTTGTCTTGTAGCTGAGCTTCCGCTGAGATTGTTCCTGTCACTGTTGTAAGAGTTTCATTATGGTTTTGCAATCTCTCTATTAGCTCCTCAATCTTCTTTTTAGGCTCAGCTGGTGGCTCAATAGTGTTGTCTGGTACTTTTTGTTCTTCTGATTTTCTGGTAAAGGATGCTTCTCTTTCCCTAATTGAACTTTCTTCAACCTCAGAACTTCCCGTTTCCGTCTTCTCTTTGGGGTCCACTGTCCTAGTATATTCACTGTCTACTGGAGAAGCATCTTGTAGCTGTTTGAGAAATAGTTGACCAATGTTCATAAGCGGGATAAAGGAACACAAAGTTCATTTAACTGAAGGAATATTTTGATGTAGCAAAGGAGTACTGTATTTCTTTTCTACTTACCTCATCGGTTCTTTCACCTACAGTGGATAACACATGAAGTTCATTGACCACATGTTCTTCCTCTAAAATTGATTCTTTGATATCTTCACCATCATTTGATTGCTCAACTCCCTCATCTGCATCTTCTGCTAAGATGGTAGCCCTTATCGCCTCATTTGCATTTTCTTCTTTCGGTTCATCAGCCTCCAATTTTGGTTCTTCTTTTACATTTATCCCATTTTCGTCACCTTGATTTTGGATGTCATTGCAGTTTTCCTCCATTTGGGTCTTGTCAGATACAGGGAGTATATCATTACTTTCATCTTCAGCCCCAGCTTCAGAGGGACGTAGAAGCATCTGATCAGGATCAGCTGATTTAACAATCTGTTACAAAACAGATATATGAGTAATAAAACGCTTAATTTAATATTCAGCAGTTAATACTGAAAGAAATTATCTTGCCTTTACCTTTTCATCTGTAGTTCCCATATATCTGGTGACTGTATCTTCTTGTATCTGGCCATTCCCTTCTCCTTTCTGTTCAGTTGCTTCCTTTTCAACTTCAGCATCTTCATTACCTTGAAAGATCTGTTGTTCAACGATGTCCTTTCCAATTTCAGTACATATACTAGAAGTTTCAGTAGATTTCAGCTTCTCATTAAATGGATGTTCATCTTCACTTCTTTCTAATTTTGGTGCTGGAACAGATGATTCAACAACTTGCAAAGTCTTTGATGTGCAATCATCACTGTGATCAGTTAGTTCTCTACTCTCCTCTCTCATTGACATTTTGATGCCTTCCGATACAGATAGAAATTTGTCTTTGTCCAACTCGGGATTGACAAACAGATCCTCAGACCTCTCTTTCTGAACTTCCTCATTTGCAGGTTCCTTTCTGGTGTCTACAGGCCCCAATTCAGAAACGTTTGATGGATTTGTTATCTCTCTCGCTTCACTGATCACGAATTCATGTTCTTTTGATGTAGTTGTATAACTTTCCACTCCTGAGGTTTCTTCTAAGGGCTTCTCATTAGCGGTGGCTTCTTTTTTATCCTGGCTTCCCACAGGAACTTCACTTTCCTTTCGGTTTTCTATTTTTTCTGTAGCTTGATCTGCTGCTGTTGGAATCTTCTTGCCACTCTTCTCACCTAAGTTGGATATGTCCTCTGTTTTCACAGCCATGGCTACATTTTCCAACATTGTCTCTTTTGTTTCAGTTCGTATTCTGCTCTTATCTTCAAAAGCAGGACCAAGACATTCTACTTGCTTATCCCTTTCTGTTTCAGTTTCTGTCAAGCATATTTCTTCTGTTGCCCCCCCAACAGATACGGAATCTGAATCATCAATAGTTGTCTCTTCTTTTGCTGTGATTTCTTCTTTGTCGTCATCGTGGAGCACCTCCGACACCAAGGAGGATTTTTCAACTAGGCATTCATTCACTTCCTTAGAAGATGAGTTGACATTTGATTCGGCACTGTCCTTTAAAGCCTTAGGGACTGTTTCCTTTCTAGAACTTGTTTCTTCAATCTTTTCTGTGAATGCTGAATTCAGTACATCGACCTGAACATGGTCAAATTCAAATGTTAATCACTAAGTATAAATTATCAAAATTTAGAAAACAATTAAGCTCCTTCACCGCAATAATCTAACCTCCTCTTTTAACTTCACGGTCTTGCCTTCATCTTCAAATGAGCTTTCTTCCACTGTTTCTTCTTCAACAGTGGAAGAAAGGAGGCATTCTTTACTATCTTCCATGCTCTGGTTTTCCTTGCTTGTAATGAAATCAGCTGTCTCAGATGCCTACACGCAAAAGAACAAAATTTTGGTAAGAATCACAGAAATTCGCAACAAAGTTGAAGGGTATGTGTTGACATATAGATTAAATTGTGGCAAGCCTGCAATATTTGGAGATTGATTATTCAGTCTCTGTTGTCTTGGCATGCTCTAGTTCTCACTTCTGTGAACTGACATACAAGGTCCACCCTTTTTTCATTTAACTTTTAAATTGGGATCCTATGAAGATCTATTAAAAAGTAATCTAACTTTCGAATTATTATAAATGGATAGGAGTCAATCACTGTTCTTTGAGCTTAATTGCTTTTTGAAATTCATTGATTGGTCTTTATCTTTCCTCAAAGTACTTCTTTGTTGCGGAGCGTTCTACATTCTGCTTTTTGGCATCCACGTTTTCAGCAACTTTTTGAGTTAACCCACTAACCTCTTTAGGTATCTTCTCTTTTTTATCGTCTTCTTCAGAACTCTCTTCAAATTTCTCTGCTTCAAGTTTACTCGACTGGTCGAGCATGATTTCCTCTTTTGGAGTCTTTTTCTCAGGATCCTGGCCAACACTGCTTGCCTATACAAGAAGATGCTTGTTTAGAATGACTTTTGAGGAAGATGTTCAAGACAGCGAAAATTCCAGGAAAATGAGTAGTTAGAACCTTAGTTTCGGATGTCTTTTCCTCTTTTCTGTCGTCTCCAGGGCTTTGAAGTATTTTTTCTCCTGTAGGTTCCAGTGACATATTTGTACACTCTATGCTTTTGCTTGGATTAGAGGTTTCAGCATCTTCTTGAACATCCTGCTATAGGAATGTTAAATATGATAATATCATTAACTCTTTTTAAAGACAAGATTTTAGTTAAGCTATAGAATAGCAAGATATCTCAAAAATATTTATTTCTTCACCTCTTCTATTTCTATTTTGTTATTTCCTTCTGACTCTTCTGTTTTGTTTTCATTTTCTTTAGGGACCTCAACTGCCTGTTGTTCAATTGATTGCGATGAAATCTTGGCAACTGTATGTTCCTTTTTAAAGCTGTGCTCATTTTTCTCTACTTCAAATTCTCCTGACTGCTCCACTACATTGTTTGGCTCATGACGAGAACATACCTATACAATAAGTGAAGGATGTACTTGTTTATTGTGATTTAGAAACCTATTAAACATATCCAAATAGAATGACATGTAATTTTTTAAAACCTCAATTTTGGGTGGCTCTTCCTCTTTTTTATCTTCTTTGGAGCTTTGAACAGTTTCTTTTGTAGAAACGCATTCAGTCATACCATCATGCTTTTCGATTTCTTCAACTTTAGCAATACCCTTAAAATTTTCACATGACTGCAAGACAGACAAAAGTTGAACTTCTTAAAGAATGTAAAAAATGAAAGGAGGAAAAAGTGTTTAACAGATTGGAGTTTAGAGAGAATCATGTTTCAGAATCAGACCTCTCTGGGTTCTTCATTCTTTATGTCATCTTCAGCTGTCATATTATCCATTTCTGACTTTGATTCCATGACTATACTCTCTGCGTTTTTGCTTGTATCACATGTTTCAGCAACAACTTGAAGATCCTGTCACGTATATGATTATTGCGTCATTAACTTTTATTAAAAAACAAGTGATAAGTTACGGAATAGTAAAATACCATAGACAATTCAGCAGTCGAAGGATTTATTTGTCTACCTCTTCCGTTGCTATTTTGTTGTCCTTGTTGTCATTTTTATATTCTGTTTCATTCTCTTTCTCTGCTTTCAGTGGAGCCCTTTCAACGTTTTGTAAAGCTTCTTGCTCTATCAGGCAAGGTATGGTATCACTATCTGAACTAAATGGTCCCTCAGCATTGGATATCAAAGATGACAATTCTTCAGCCTTCTTTTCTGCTGAGGATTCCTTTCCAGTTAGGTTCTTTTCTTCAGTTTGCAAACTTTCTCCTTGTGCCACCTGGAAAGTATCTAGAACTTCTCTGGGGATATCCGTGGTTTTAGTTTTGCCAGTCTCTTTTCCTACACTCTCAGTTGCTTCTTCTACCTTGGAGTCATCATAAATCTGCACCTGAAATTAAATATTAAAAAATTAATTACACATGAGAATGAATTAAATTTAAAAAAAGAAACAAATTGACTATTAGTAAGGAATATTGAACCTCTCCTATGGTTTCCTCTGCTCTCTTTTCCTCATCTTCTAAGTTGTTAACAGGAACTGGTTCAGCAGATTCTGGAACGAGTTCTGTAGTATTGCTCTCTTCTACAATTTGTTCTACCTTCTCTCCTAACTTTCCTGTGTTGTTCACTCTAACTAGAGAAATCTCAACTGTTCTTTGCTCAATTGATTCTGGTGAGATGCTGCCAATTTTGTGGTCTTCTTTAAAGCTCCCCTCAGATTTCCCTGCTTCGAATTCTATAGACTGGTTTTCCTCTTTCAGGGTTTGTGTTTCAGCATCCTCAACCGGACCAGTCTCCTCAACCTGTGCATATGCCATATAAAATGAGATCTACTTGTTTAATATGACTTAGATAGATATTAAGATATCCAACAGAATGACACAATTTTTAGAACCTCAATTTTGGATATCTTCTCCTCTTTGTTATCGACAGAATGACATTCTTCAATCATTTCAAGTTTCTCATTTTCTGCATCCTTGGGATTTTCATGTAACTGCATAGTCAAATGAGTGTTAGCCTTCATAAACGTGAAAAGGGAGATTAAAATGATTGGAAGTTAAAGTGAGAATCAAGTTCCAAAATTAGACCTCTTTGGATTCTCCCTTCTTAAAGCCATCTTCAAGAACCATATTAACCTCTTTTGTCTTTGGTTCCATGACCAAACTTTCTGTAGTTTTGTTGACATCAAATGTATCAGAAACTTCTTGAAGACTCTGCATTACAAATATGATTATCATGTCATTCCTTTTTATTTAAAGATGGGAATAGCAACACTAACTGAAAAGTAAAGGATTTATTTGTTCACCACCTCCTCGATAGCTACTCTATTATCCTTGGTATCATTATTTTCTTCTGTTCCTTTTTCATTTTCTTCTTTCTGTGGGGTTTCTTCAAGGTTTTGAGAAGATTCTTTAGCAGTTAGGTCCTTCTCTTCGCTTTGCAAATTTTCTCCATGTTTCTCTTGAAAAATATTAACTATTTCTCTGGGGTTTTCCATGGTTTTACTCAGCTCATTGTTAGTGCTCTCAACAGCTTCTTCGGTCTTGGAGTTATCAATAATCTGCATATGAAGTTAAATATGAAGTCAACGAGCAGGAACATGAAAAAATTTTCAAAAAAAAAAAAAACATATCAGCTATCAGCTTATTGTCCTGCAACCTCTCCTGCGGAATCATTTGCTTTCTTTTTCTCATCTCCTAAGTTCTTTCCGGAGACTTGTCCAACTGGTTCTGGACTAAGGCTAGTAAGATTGTTCTCTTCTATAATTAAGTCGTTCTTGTCTTCCAACTCTTCTGCCTTAATTTCATTTCCTGAAGAGATCTCAGCTGCTTCTTGGTCAACTAATTCCAAGGACACGTTTGCAACAGCATGCTCTTCTATACAACTCAGCTCAGTTTTCTCTACTTCCACTTCTTCAGAATTTTCAACTATATTTTCCTTTTCTTCAACTTCTTCAACATCCTTATCTTCAAATAACTGCATGGTAATGAGGATTGAACTTCTTAAATCAATGTAAAGAAGAATAAAGGAATGAAATTTTAAGTGTTTAAATGAATATAATTTAGTTGGATTCGTTGTGTTAAAATCAAACCTCCTCAGGATTTTCTTTCCCCGTGTCATGTTCATCCACTATCTTATCTATTTCTGTCCTTGGCTCTAGGATTGTACTCTCAGTGCTTTTGCTTGCATCAGATATTCCTTCAACTGCTTGGTTATCCTGCCTCAAAGAAATCATGATTATGAGATTATCTACTCTTTTTCAAAGATCAGTGACTAGTTTGGTTATGGAATACAAAGATATCTTGAATACGAGGATTCAGTTGTTCACCTCTTCCATAGCCATTTTGACCTCCTCCATTACTTTCTCATTTTCTTCTTCATGTGGAACTTCCTTAAAATTTTGAGGAGCCCCACCTTCCATCTGGCAAGGCAAATTTGCAGCATCTGAATTAAATGCATCATTTTTGTCAGACATTGAAGATAACAGTTTTTCAGTCTTTTCTTCTGGTTCGTTTTTCTGTGGTTCCTCTTCCTGGGAAGTTTTGGCAGCAATTACATTCAATTCTTCACTCTCTGTACTTTCTTCTTGTTTTACCTGAAAAGTATTGAGAGTTTCTCGGGGGCTTTCAGTTGTTTTACATGTCTCATTTGTAATGCCCTCAGTTTTTTCTTCCAAATTGGACTTCTCAAAAACCTACATGTGAAATTATATCTTGAATTAACAAACAAGATCATCAATCAAATTTATAAAAGGAAACAATTTAGCTACTAGTGAGCGGTCATGCAACCTCTCTTGTGGGCTCTTTTGTTTTCTTTTCCTCTTCTTCTAAGTTCTCCACAGAAACTTGTACGTCTGATTCTAGAATGCAGTCTCTTACCTTGCTCTCTTCTACATTCTGATTGTCCTCTTCCCCTGGCTTTTCTGCCTCATTCAAATTTCCTGGATAAATTTCAGCTGCTTCTTCAATAGGTTTCAATGAGACATCGAGAGCCGTTTGGTTTTCATTAGAGTTTTGTTCTGTTTTTACTATGTCAAATTCCCTAGATTGGTGGCTGACTATATTTTCCTGATATTGAGTTTGTTTTTCATCATCCTCACCAACACTACTCGTCCCAAGTTGTTCACATGCCTATACAAGAAGTAAAGAAACTAAATATTTAATATGATTTCTAAATTCAAGATAACCAAAACAATGAACCATGACTTTTTTAAAACCTGAAGTTTAAGTGCCTCTTCTTTTTCTTTGTCATCTTTAGAGCTTTGAACTATATTTTCAACAACAGGTTCTGGTTTAGTAACACATTCTTCTGTTTTGTCATGCTTTTCAGTGTCTTCAGCTTCCCCTGCATCCTTGAAGTCTTCACGTATCTGCATGATAGAGAGGGTTGAACTTCTTGAAGATTGTGAAAGAAAAAAATACAAATTATGTTTTCAAAATATTGGAGTTTGGAGCAAGTGAAGGTCATGTTCCACAATCAAACCTTTTCTGATTCTTCCTTCTTTATGTCATCTTCAACGGCCATATTATCTACTGTCTTGGTTTTCAGGATTGCACTCTCTGTGCTTTTGCTTGTATCAGATATTTCAGCATTTGCCTGATATTCCTGCCTCACAAATATGACCATAACATCATTAACTCTTGTTAATAGACAACTAACTGGCAGCTCTAGAAGTTAGCACTTTATTTGTTCACCTCCTCCATTGTAGTTTTGTTGTCCTTGGTGTCACTGCTGTCATCTGTTTTATTTTCATTTTCTTCTTTCTGTGAAGCTTCTTCAAGGTATTGAGAAGGACCTCCCTCCGTTTGGCTATGCACTTTATCAACATCTGAAGTAAATGCCTCATTTTCACTGGACTCCAAAGATAATGGTTTTTCAAGCTGTTCTGTCAGTTCATTTTCCAGTACCTCATTCTCTTCACGCTGCAAACTTTCTCCTTGTTTCACCGGGAAAATTTCAACAATTTCTCTGTGGCTTTCATTGGTTTTGCATGTCTCGTGATGCAAAATACTCTCGGCTGTTTCTTCTGCTCCATGCTCAAAATTCTGCATATGAAATTAAATATAAATTAGTGAAGGGAACTATCAATTTTGAATTTTTAGAAGAAACTAAGTTAGCGATTAGTAACTGCTGCAACCTCTTCCTTGAAGTCCTTTCCTTTCTTTTCCTCATCTTCTAAATTCTTTACAGGAACTTGTTCGACTGTTTTTTGTTCAGTTGATTCTGATGAGATGCTGTTAACTGTATGGCCTTCATCAGAGCTCTGTTCAATTTTCTTTGCTTCAAGTTCTCTAGACTGATAAACTATGTTTTCCTCCTGCCCCTCCTCCAAGTAAATATGCTCCTCTACTACTTCCTGCATATCAAATTTTCAGAGGAAGTCGTAAAAGCTATTATAATTCCAAAGTTATGCAGGAAAACTTGTAGTGATGACTGCTTTTCTTTGAACTTTTGATTTTTTTTATTGTATAGTATGAGAAAACTTCAAATTAGAAACTTGAAGCTATTCTTCTGAATACCAGCACATGATCCTGAGTGTTCTTAAGATCTTAGTGACCCATAATCAAACTCCAAGCAATTAATTATATGCAGTAGAGTTAAGAAGTGATCTTGCATACCGTCAATGAAACTGGTTCTGGGACTTCTGCTTCAGTCGCCATAAATATTTTCTCATGCAGCAGTTGAGTTTAAAATGCAACTGCATGAAAATAAAAACCTTCCTGTTGATCGATCCAGACTCTGCAAAAGCCAGCTTCAACAGGTGAAAATTTTCCTATGACAATTCTCGAATTATTTAATCTTTAAATGGCTCTGTATCTGTAATATTACTGATCATTTTGGTGGATTTATATGTTGCAAAAGTAGGCTACAGAGGACAAAGAAGCCAACTGGTGAGCTATGGTCCTACTGATTGATCAATCTGCTATATTTTGAAACATAATTGTAGTTAGCCTATTATTATACACCTCTCTACGTAAACCGCTCATTCTTTTTTTGATCAAATTCCTTCAGATTGATCGTCTGTTGTTGCCACTTACACAAACAAATTCCTAACTTTTTGCAGTTTTCTTTTTGTCAGAAGGCTAATATGATTTTGTCTCCTGGGGTTTTCTTTCTTTTCATGTTTTAATGATTGTAACTGCTCATGGCCACAGTTCCTCTAGCTCAAAGAAAGACATAATTTTCTGAATATTGTTCATGTAGGTTTCAAATTCTGTATCAGAAAAAAATGGTCTTTCTTGACAGCAAAAGCTGAATTCAGAATTGGTTGAAGGAGATCAAATCAAGGTTAGCTTTAATGGTAAGAAAGCAATGAATTTGAAGAAGAAAATAAGAAAAAGGCATGGTTGTTACAATGGCTAACTCTGTACTTGGTGTGTTTCATTCCATTAGATTAAGAAATTCAATGATTATATATTAATTTGAAGTAATCTTCTGCATAATACCAAAAAAATCAAATTATATGGTCAAGAATTAACACCATTTAGGGGTCCACCATTAAGGTGTCCCAGAAATCCATTTCACTTTATTTATGGAAGACAATCAGAGATACCATTTGCTAATTTTATATACATATATTGTTGGATATTTTGCTTAGCTTGATGTTGAATCAAATTAATTTCTACTTCATTTGATTTGCAAGGCAGCTAATTCTAATCTTGACTACCAAATCTATGATGACAAATAAAAATAAAAAATCAAAACCATTGTAAATTTTGTTGCTTTGATGTGAAAGGCACCAAATTTATCTATATACTAGAAAACACTCAGAGATTCTATTCTCACTGGTGCTTGTTTTCAGGGTTGTCAATCAGGTTTATTAAAATTGAGTTTGGCTTCTTTGAATTTGGATGCAAAAAAATTTTTGGGTTTAGGTTTTATATCTATTTATTTGGGTCTCATATTTTTTATTCAAATCTAGTTTATTAATTTATTTATTTTTTGGTTTTTGAGCCTATTTTGATTACTTTAAAAATCGAACAATGTTAGATACATACCATTTTTATACATATTTTATGTATTTAGATGATACATCACTATCTAATTGAATATTACAAATCTATTTATTATTACTTCAGTCATGAACATTGATAGTTTTTTTAAGCAAATATCATAATCCAAATACGTTAGAATAACATAAAACCCCAATGAGAACAATAACAAACATAATGACGATAAATGTAAATGCATATAATGTAATATGATTTTTCTTTCCAAATACAATCCTTTTAGTAAATTTCATCAAATTTTTTGTAATCCTTAGCACCTCTCCAGATACTTTAAATAAAAGTAAATCCCAAATTTCACAACTATTAAATCAAATAAATTTAGAGGTTTCACCGGCTTGTTGCCCTCCTGAACCGCATAAAAGCTTACCTTAGTACCACCATGCTCGGGCCCAACTAATATTATTGTGTGTAGCGTTGCAGATGCATGCATGTATGAAGTGATATGGCAAAACCGAAACAATCAAAAATCAAACCGACAAAAACAAAGCAGTCTTGTCATCCTTCGCCGCCCCCGAGGGCAGAAAATTATGCCTCCAACTCCAACTCGGTTTCGTGCCGTGGGAAATAATTTTTATTTTGCTCTTTTGAGTAATTCAAATCGCCCCAACTCATGGCCTAAAAGTCGTGCCAAAATTTTCCTAGTTTATTGGACCGACCGACTATATGGGCATCATGATCAATTATCATCACTTTATCAATATGGAAAGCATCCAACTCCATCGTCATCTTTCACTCTTCTTAACACAACAGCTAGAAATCATCCATTAGATTTATCGAGATGCTTTTGTATTGTATATTTTATTACCCGATAGGGCCAACAAGGTCTCTTTCAATTGCGTTATCCCCCACTTCTTAATGGTCAGTTTCTGTGGAGGCCCCTACTTGGCCACTTCATTTATAGTCCCACCCCAATACGCCATATTCATAAGCATTCCTGAATGTCACGTAATGTCCACATTTTGGTCAGTTTCATCGCCCCTCACCGGTTTGAGATTCTTCTCTAACGAAAAAAACAAGTGGGTTTGTCTAGTATTAAGATTTTCAACGAAAACGAAAGGGAAGAAAGTGAAGGGAAAAAAAGATAATCATTCAATCTAAGTATTTATTTAATGTGAATTTCTTTTTTTGATGGGGAATTGACATTTGTGGATGTTATTATAAACAATAAGTTCTATTAAATTCAGTCATCATTTTTTTTTTTAATATTCAATTGTTATGACTGAAGAAGTCCGTATAACTTGACCCGACTCGGGGTTTTTCCTCGGGTCGGATCCAGTGTAGAAATCTAGGACCCACGTGACAAGGACGTCATGTGAATAAAGGCTAATGCAAATGCATGCATGGAGTGGATTCCCACGTGGCGTAGCGTCAGCTCTTTTCAGAGCTGGCCCGCCCACCCGCCCACAATATAACCCAACTCATCCTTTATAATTTCTATATATACGTGTCGCCATGCTGTTCGGTTGTCACCATGTTGCCTGATCCAACTGTCTTCCAACTTTGAAGCTTCTCTTTTGCCTACATTTGCTTTCCGCAACTGAGTAGGAGTTGAGTTGGGCCATGACAAGCCCAATATAGACCGATTTCTTTCATTGAGTAGTACATGGGACATGATTAGAGATTAATTGGCGTAATTACTCGCCTTAATTAATCAAAACAAGATTATTAAATTAATATTTAATTAAAAATAGAATGACGAGTTAGTTGTGAATAATTTCTGATAACGGCTACGGTTTACGGAAACGGAATCCTTGAGCAATAAGGCGATGATTATGGACTCGGTCGCTGCTCGGCCAGGGTTACTTCCCAAAAAATCAAAACAAGAGGCTAACCCTGAAAATGCATTAAATGGGCGGGAAAAAGAGCCGTTGGGAAATAGCCCACTGAATTTTGGCGCCAAAATTATCTTTCACTCGGTTTTGGCTGCCCGAAAATGACCGGGCAGCCCGACCGTCTCTTTTTAGCTTAGAAGTTAGAAAAGAACACGCCTAATTTATCCATTATTTAAACCTCTCTTTCTCTCTCACTGGAACTCTTTCTTATTTTCCACTAAAAATTTTCTCGTTCGAAACCCTCGACTTTCTTTCTTGTTTTCCCTCTCCAAATCCCCCTTTTCTCTTATTCCTCAGAATCCCCGTCACCCCCTTTCTCTGGTTCTTCCGTCCTTTTTTTTTTTGGTTCTAAAACTTGAGCTCCTTTGCTCTGTTTTTCCCGAGTGGTGGAATTGAAATGGGTGTGTCGAAGAAATCGCAAATGGAAGTTGGGTTAGACGGTGAAGGCAAGAAATGGGTAATCGCTGGAATTTCTATAAGGACTTCACTGAAGCCTGTGAATACCAAACCGAGAGGTAAAGACGTCGAAGACGAGGACGAAGACGAAGAAGCCTTTTCAACGACTCCAACCGCCAGAGAATCAAGAATACCAGAGAGATTATCATGCCCACCTGCCCCAAGAAAGCGCAGGCCTCCTTCATCGAGATGCCATTTCAATGGAGCTCGAGAGTTCTTCATTCCACCCGACTTGGACACCGTCTTCAAAATCAATGTCGAGAACGCAAACTGATGAGTTCACATTAATTACATGAATCATCAAAACTCAAAAACGTAGTTTTGATTAGGTTAACAAGGAGAAGCTTTCTTTAAGTTTTGTGTTTGTTTTTTTTTCTTCTTGTGCTAGTATTAGCGTACTTGATGAAGATGATGATGTACAAAGTTGATGACATGTTTATGAAATGGTAGTGTAGTTTTAGTCAAAATTTTGTTCTTGGTTTTGATTAGTGAGAAGTTTTAAGGTATTTTATATATAATTTCTCAAGTTTTCTCTCTTTGTTTGTGCTTGTATTATGAATGAAATGATTGATTAGATTTATTCTTGACATCTTTGGGAACTGTTTGAGACCATTTTATTTTTTGCTCTCTCTCCTTTTTTATTGCATGTGAGATTCTGCATATGTCTGCTCCTACGATTTTGTAGCCTTGAAGAAAGCGGCATGGCATTACGATTTTTCACCAGGAGGATTACCTTGAAATGTGCTGTCTGATGCCTGTTTCTCTCTGCTGAACTCATCATTCAGAAATCCCCTTTTCTCCATTAATTATAAAAGGTCCTCTTATAGATTTTGTTTTGTTAAACATAGATTTAGCCCGCTTTCTTTTTGTATACAAGAAAGAATATATATATATTCACGTGTAGAGGGTACATGGGTTTTGGTTTGCATACGTGAGAGGATTCAGAAACCTGAGTACTTAGCCAAAAAGGTTTGTGATTGTCCAGCCAAATGCTGAAAGTAAAATCTTTTTCATGGCTGAGATGAGAGATGCTGCAGTGATGCTTCCATACATTTTATTTGAGAGTACCTCAACTCTCATATAACCTAAGATCACAACTACTTTTCTTTTTTTTTTATGGGTTTTTATTAGTACTTAGTCTCTGCCACCTCTCTCTCTCTCTCTTTCTCTCTCTTTAATCTTCTTCTTCTTCACTTATGACCCACCAAGCTAAGCTCCTAGTAATGCTAGCTGTGTTTCACCGTAAAAAGACAAAGAAATGGGAGGTGAAAGCTTAGAATCCAATGACATGTAAATTATTATTTGCTTTCAAGCACTTCTGACAAGGACACCCATATCCCCAATTGTGTAATTTCTGGTTTGATTTGGGTTGAAGGATAAGATTTCTAGCATGTTTATCATCATATTCCAAGTACTCAATACTTTATAGTGGAGACAGAATGTGATCATCTTCAAGGGTTGTCAACTTGT
Organism: Anacardium occidentale; assembly: GCA_026122585.1. Classification (NCBI taxonomy): domain Eukaryota; kingdom Viridiplantae; phylum Streptophyta; class Magnoliopsida; order Sapindales; family Anacardiaceae; genus Anacardium; species Anacardium occidentale. The sequence continues at coordinate 144,001 of JAJEJH010000138.1, forward strand.
CTTTACTTATAAAGATTTCTAGGGATTAGGACCCTTTAAGAAAAGCATATAGTAAAGCTGTGGACTTGCTTTGTCAGATTATGTTCGTTTTTTCAATTGGGTGATTAAATTCAATAATGTTCACTTTAATTTGTTTGCTTGCATTTGGCTCATCTCTAATGAAATGACTTCAATTCTTGTTGCCATTCAGGGAGCAACACATTCCCCTCACAAAATTTCTTTATACTTAGTATATAATCTTAAACTTATGTTTGTCTTTTTTTATCAACACCACCTTAAATTTTTTTTTTTTCTATGTGATAAGGTGAAAATATATATGCCGTCAATAAAGTCATCGATTACACTAAAATCTTATTTTCATTCGTCAAAGATTATCCTTATCTTATTATTATAACCTTTGTATATTTATTAATCGGTCTTTTTTCTCTTAAATATTACAACAATAGTTGATTATTTTATCGTCATCATCTTACTGCATTTTTTTATCGGTTCCTTATTTATTGATTTCTTCCATAGTTCTAGCAATTTTTCACTTTTCGATCTCCTTCTCATAATTCACACCTCCCTCTCTAATCTCTTTCCCACTTCAACGGTTTCTCCCTCTTTTAAATTCATCGATCTATCTCCAATTCGTAACTCACATGTTAAATTTAAAAGTTGTTGCTTTTAGATTCATTAACTCCTCTTGAATGTTTTCAAGTGGCTAAAAACTGAGAAAGAAAAAAAAAAGAATAAAATGTGTAAAATAGTTATAATAACAATATAATTTATTTATACTGTTAGATAGATAAATGATATTAACTCTATTATATATTACAAAAATTTAAAAAAAACGAATTTTGATGATTAAATTAATTTTAATGGGTAGATTAAAAAAAACATTTTCAAATTAAAAAAAATCAAAAAATCCCCATTTCACCAAAGTTTGGTCTGAGGCATACTAGAATTTAGCATTGATTTTGATTTGCTCCAATGGTGAAGTCAATGAAAGCCACATCTTATCATGAGTAGAAGCACTATATGGACTCAACAAAAATGTTTTTAAACATAATTTTAATTAACCAAGGATTATTAATTAAATAATAAGAAAATATCTTTCAATTCAACATACTTGACTTACAAAAAATAATATATAAATAATTGCAGAGTAGAAAAAAAGAAAAAAGAAAAACCCAGATGAGAATCCAATGTTGGTAGGAAGGATATCATGCCAAAGAGAATCCAAAGCTATTCAGGCTCTAAATAAATAGTTAGCATATTATTTATCAAAATATATTCTGATAATAGACATTATAGTCCCTAAGGACTTATTCTCACCCAAGCTTTTACTCAAAGGTACATTTTTATTCTTTAATTTATTAAAATTTAAATATTTATTATTTTTCATTCAATTTTATTATTTTTTTTATAAAATAACTAAAGCACTTTTACTAAAATATAAAAATTTATAATAAAAATATAGGATAATATTTAAAAATAAAAATTTTCAAAAAATATTTAATTTTTAAAAATTAAAAAGACAACTATTGCTTTCGATAATGATAAATATCTATTTATACTATAATGGAATTGGATAATTGAAAACGACCATCTGTTTCTAAGGATAACCAGATTTGACTGTTTTCATCAACAACTATAATAAAAAATGGTCGGTAAAACCAAGATTAACTATTTTTAATCGTATATGTTGGTTGACCACCTCCACTAAAATAAGAATCCCTTCGTCAAACAAGTTTGTCAGATTTAGCCACCTATAGAATTAGGTAATCGTTTTCACTTACTTAGTTCCATTAGTGGTGATTGTTTTTAATTTTTTTAAAATTTTAAAAATTTGTTTTATATTTTAATATTTTTTAAAATTATATATTTTTAATATTTAAATCATATTTAATTTTTTTATAAAATATATTTTATTATTTTTTTAAATTTTATTAAAATAATAAAAAATATATTTTTGACTATTAAAATTTAGCCGTTAAATTTAATTATTAATTTTAGTTAAGAGTAGATGTGTAGATTTTTAAAATTAAAGCGTGGACATGGTTTTTCATTAAAACCTTGGGTGGGAATATGTTCTTTGGCCTACATTTTGATAAGCTTGAAAATTAAGCAGTGCAAATTTGCTCACTCTTCGATCATCGATTTTTGTACCTTAGCCTTGGCCCTCAAGTTTGACTTTTTTTTTTTTTTACGCGGTTTAGGCGTAAGCCCATTTTGACCTGCCCGGTCTGCCCGACATTTTCGCGCCAAACTGACTCTTCACCTCCAAATGAAAATTTTCGCGCCAAATTTGGAAAATTGCCCGCGAAAAGCGGGGCTATGACGGCTAATTATGTTTTATATTTTGAAACAATTTCTTTTAAGAAATTATTAATTTTACTGAAACATTCTGGAACAAAAAAAAAAAAAAAACATGTATTTGAAAAATAAATTCTGACCGCAGGTTGAGAAGGTGAGGTGATTGGGTACAGCTCTGCTCCGGGGATGGCCCCACAGATAGCAAATCTGGACGGTCGAAAAGGATGAAGTGGGTAGCCAGGTGATGGGCTAATCTGGGAAAAAGAAAAAACCAAGTTGATCAGAGACGTCAACTTGGTTTACTTTTTGACGTTGACGTGGCGGTGGGACTTGATCTTTATTGAATTAAATGTTCATTATTATTGTAATATGTTGTTTCTTCCTATTTTAGAAATCATATTAAATTGGGAAAGTATGTTCAAAAGTTAAATTTTTTTTTTAGAATGTATACGGAAAAGTAGCAAAAAATTGACTGACATAATTTTAAACATTAATTCAGAACTCATGCTTTGACTTTATAATTCCAACTGAAGCCTTGATAAATGTATTATTTTAAAATTTATAGGGGTGTATAGGTAAATTCATATATAAATAATTATTAAATTTATTTCATTATAATAAAAATAATTAAATATTATTTTACTTGAATACCCTTAAATATGTTAAATTAAATTAAATTAAATAATTTAAATAAAGAGGAAACAATACATCAAAGCTGAAGGACCGTAGAAAAATGATAAAGGGAAGCTACAAAAAATAAAAAAATGAAGGCTAGATCGAAAACCACCTACGATTGATTGAAAACTGCTTGGATAGAAAGCAACGACACGAGAGCAATGTTGCGAGGGCCTGTTGATATGAAGGTTAAACTCAAACCATCCAGTCGTTTTTATCTTCTTTGTATGACCATGGTCAACGGGATTGATGGTGGATTGGAGGCAATTTTAATTTAAATGAAGGATATTTTTGTCTTGATGGTTGTTTAAATGAGGCCAGAGGATTTAATCCCATTCCTAAATAATAAAGTCTCACTCATGAATTTGTTAAAATCCAAACACTCATTTATCAAATATTTTTCATCCAATTCTATCAAATTTTTTTATATATTTTTATGAAATGAAAGAAAATATTGTAATAAAAATAATATTAAAAATATTTAAATAATATAATAAACTGTAAACATTAATAAAAATTTTAAAATTTTAAAAAATTAAAATAAAAAAAAGGCTATCATAGCTAGGTAGTTAGAAAATACTACTTGATTCATGAGATAATTAGATTTGGTTGCTTCTGATATTTTTTAGCCATATTTAGGGTAAAAATGATTAAATTTGATTGTTTTCACTGATTATGAAACATTTACATATTATTATCTCGTATAAATGAGATTAGATTCTAATTATTTATATTCATCATTAATAACAGTAAGATTTAATTGTTTTAATAAAAAACGAGAAAATTAGATATGACCACCTTTTATAAATGAGATTAAGTGATTTTTTTCGACCACTTGGTTTGACTTTTATCACCTGTCGTTATTGGTGTTGTAAGCTATAGTAACCACTTTTTAAAATTTTAAATATATTTTATTATCATTTTATAATTTTTTTTATATAAAAAAATTACTTTTTTAATTTTTAATATTTAATTATTAATTATTGATTTTGATTTATGAATTGATGATTGAATTTTAAAAAAGTTATTTATGAAACTTTGTCATTTTATAAATCTTTGAGTGGAGTTAAGTGCTTTGGCCTTTAAATTAGTCACAAAAGTTACTCGTAATTTTAATTGAATACGAAAATGATTTTATCCCAAATTTTTAATAAATAGAAGTGAGATTATTATCCTATGATAATCATATTATCTTATATTATCTGTCATATCAATATTAGATTTATTGAACAAAATCAAGCAAAATAATATCAACAGACTACCAAACAAAGCTAAAAGCACCTTAGTATCATGGTTGTCTACTTGCATATTCTTGTTTAACTATTGCTGCCTACACATTTTTGAATACTCGTTTATACATCTAAATAATTTATCATGATTAAATATTTTTTATTTTTTATTTAAAATTATTTAATTATATAATAATATATTATTTAAATATACAAAGGGTGAATCCTTTTCCTGTATTTTCCTCAACCATCTTTTTACAGCAGCTAGGCACCTGGTCCTCTTAATCAATCTTTTTGACAACGTTGCTGAGCAACTGTCATACTACAAGAAAGCGGCGTTTCTGTTGATTCCCTTGACTCAAGAAAATATTTACATAACTGATCCACCTTATGCAAGAACAAACTTAGTCCAGTTACAGGATTCACACATGCAAGAGCAAGAAAGCAGATATGTGACATTACCAAAGTCATACCCCTTGGCCCTCACAAACACATGAATGACCGAGGGAGAGGCTAGAATCTTTCTTGCAGCATGACAGTGAATCATCTCTGCATGCAGTCTCAAGCTCTGAATTGATTAGGTTTTTGATCTATTTACATGTATGAATACAAGCAACCAAGTAACGCGGAACTCATTTCAAGTGAAGCAATGTACATAGGTACATGAGATGATTAAACAATTTGTTACAATCAACTAGGTACATCAACCTGGATTGTTAAATCATTTGCTTTGATGGTCAATTTTAACATATATTATAGAAGGCTATTATGATGTAACTGAGGAATGTAGTGCCTCGCTCCTAATCCTGTCCACTAGGAAACCTTTGCCATCGGAAGCCCCTTAATTTAACATCAAGAGTGCAGTATGGTCTTCAGATAGAAAAATTTCACAACTGAGAAGACCTATGTCTCTAAGTGTGGCTCAAATCTATATACCGGCATACAAGTCAGATATAAGACAGACAGATTGAATTAAAATTCCCCGGATCTTCTGATTTGCAGGTTTAATAAGTCTTTAACAAACATACAAAAATTGGCTGACACATGTTAACAAGCATGAAGTAAAATGTGAACACATAATACCCAGCAAGGAAGGTGGACCATACCTATATAGAGGTAAGTAGCACTGTTCCATGCCCAAAGGGACTCAACCCAATTCCAGAAGTCACCAGCATTAATGCCACTGTAACCTTCAAACATACCCTTCAATATAAAAAATGTAGCTGGGGGGAAACTGATAACCCCAAGAGCTAGATTGCAAATTGCTCTTGAAAAACTTAGGACTCTCCTGCCTTTGACATCCAGTTTCAGAGGATGAGCCATCAGAGATGTTGGGACCATTAGTAAAGCCCCAATTTCTGCAGTAGCAAAATTAATGACCGACATGAGACCCAAGCCAATGAAGAAAGATGAGATAGTCACTGATTTCAAGATGGCCCATTCTTCTTGAGGCTGAAGTCCACACAATTGAGAAACCGGAGAACCCAAAATCCAGTTTAAGACCACCAGGCTGAGCACTGAAAGCAGAAACCAGAAATGAAAATTGGTTGTTGGGGTGCAATTAGGTATTTGGGAGATGATATACGGAAGCAAAGACACCATAGCACCCCATAAGTGCACTATAAACACTCTTTTGGCTGAATTAAGCCATTTCCATGATCTGAGAACACTGCCAAGCTCATCATCAGCAGCAGACTTTTCTTTCTCAGAAGTAGGAGTCAAATTATGAGTCTCAGCGCAGAGGGATGCAGCAACCACAGGAAGTGGTGCTACTAGGAGAGCAAAAGCGATCATGTAGACTCCAACCGACACAAACTTACTAGGAGATGTTAAGAGGTACAGGAAAAATGACTGGTGAAACTTCTCAAGGAGATTATTTACTGATCGTATAACTCCTTCAATCAACCTGAGTCAAGCAATTGGAAAGCTTTCAGCTCAAAATGACGAAAAATGTGTGAATTATGTACCTTTTAATGGATAAAAGTGGAAGCAAATATCCAAACCATGGCAATTCAAGACACAAACAATAAAAGTATCATATGCTATATTTCGCCACATTATTTGTATATTAGAGGGATTATTTTCCAGAATTGAGGATACTTAACCCCCTCGCCCAAAAAAAAAAAAAAAAAAAAAAGAAAAAGGAACTGAGCTTAAAGATATTTTTCTCTTTAGAAAACTAACTGTATTATCAAATTAACCCCAACAAGGTAATAAAAAAAATTGCAGAAAAAAAAAACTACTACAGATAAAAACCACCTGATTAAAAGGCAACAAATAAACAGATCATATAAGAGAGATAAAAAGATATACATGCATAGTTTCAATTATAAACATACAAGGTATCGCACATCCATCAGCCTTTTATATATGTTGAAAATAAACAAAATCAAAGCCCCAGGCCCCCAAGAGCCACACAGGTTGAGAATTGAGGGAAAAAAAAAAAAAAGAAATTTCACTTGAGCCAGTAGTGCCTTAAAACAACTTAGTGATAGGAATTTTGGTTGTCCTAAAAGCAATACCATGTAGCAACCATATGTTGAAACCTTCACCAATAATGTATAATCATTATACCACCAGAATGCATTAACAGTAGAAAATCCAACTTAAATGAGAAAAAAGGAAGGAATCTCAGAGAGAACTGACCGGCCACCTTGTAGAAGGAAGTCATTGCGCCTGTCCTTGCTATTAAAAGAAACTCTAGGTGAAATTTTTAAAGTTATTGCATCAACTTGGTAATCACGAAAAGCACCATGGGGACCTGTGGGAACACCAATTGCCTAAAAGAGGGGAAAAGTATATATAAAGCATAAGCAAATACTCAGTGGTCAAAGAGAACTAAAAACACAAACATTAGAAGTAATGAAAAGTAACAAATATCCAGCGAAGACCCACCCCCCAGCGTGTGAGTGCATGATGAGGAGAGAGAGAGAGAGAGAATGCTGAAGAAATAACTACCTGATAATATAATGAACTTGCGAGTGTAGCAGATCCTTCAATATAATCTGCAACTGGAATACCAAATTTCCAATCAGGATTCAAGCTTTTCACAAAACTTCCAAGTGATTCAAATATTTCACCCAAAATCTTCAGCCATTTGGAGTTAAGTAGAAACCCAAATTTCTCTACCCTTACATGATAACCTTGCCTATGTACAGCTAAATAATTCACTATGTTGATGAGGTCCAAGTTCGGCATCTGCCCATTTGATGCCTCAGCAAAAATACTAAGAGTATCCTCGGCTTCATTTCTATAAGCAACCTTCAAGACCAGGGCAGCAGCCATAGTCCCAGAGCGCTTAAATTCATAGGATATCAATCTTTCTAAATTTGAGTTTTCTTTCAATTCCAATATAGTACTGCCATCATGACACAATTCCGTATTTAGTATGCCCAAATCACTAAATACTGGAGTGTGATAATCTCTTAGCCAAGCAGTAACAGCGGCATATTCTCCATACTGAGAATCAGCAACAAGCCATACAATATCTTTGGCCAGCCAAGTAACTTGGGTAAGCAAGGAAAATACTGAGTATGCAATGCCCAACGACAAAGCCTCTCGCACACCACCCTTGACAGAATTATAAGGAGTCACCAAGACGATAGCTTCCTTCCCATCACCACGAGGAGCTCTTATTACTCCAACAGTGTTTACACCATAAGATGCACAACTAAAGTTCTCTGGCAATATCCCAGAGTCAGGGCTAGAGAAAAAACGCAGTGGATGAAACTCATTAGGCTGAGGGTGGAATTTGTGATAATTAACTTCGGCACCTAAGTTGGATATATACTGGGCTATTAGTCTTCGACTTTCTCTGTCATAAAAAAAGCATCATAAAACACAGAGTCACATCAATGACTTTTATTATTATTATTATTATTTTTTTGCATAAATTGGGTGAAGGGGCATTTAGAAATATGATTCTACAACACAAAAAGTGTATCATGCAGACAACAGGTCAAACAGAAATCCTCAAATAAATACAAGCACACCACACACCACTCACTAGTGTGCTTGATGAAAATTATTAAACATAAAAACAATGGAGTAGAAGGTAACTAAATGGCAAGGCACAAGCCCTTAAAAGAAATAATGGCATTTTAAAAACTACCACAAAAAGAAGACATCATATTTGTCCAGCTAATTTTAGAAGCATCTATAGATAAGAAAATCCTAATTACCTAAACAAGCATACTATCACTTAGAACTCTCCAATCACACTCATAGCTATCATTACAATTAGAATTAAACAGAAACCTTTCAACAGAAATCTAAATAAACAAGCCAAGTACCCACAAAACTTTCAACATAAAAGTTGAAGAGTCTTCTACTACACTTAGATTCAAACACTATAGCCCTAAAATATATTAGAACCAATTTTTGGAGTAAGAAAGATAGCCCATTAACAGTTTAGCAAACTAACTCAAAAAATGAAGCGGGGCAAAGTGAGCTGAAATGAAATTTAATTTCTCAACCAGAGCAAAAATGACATACATGGCTGCAGTAGAAGGTTTTGAATACAAGCTAGTGATATCCTTTATCAATTCATTTGCCTCAGAAACTTCCTGGTTAGAGAGCATGGAACTCGCAGAACCTGTAAAAAATATCAGCAAACATGACTAACAGGAAAAAAAAAAAAAAACCGTAATTCAAAAAGATACAAACGCTGGAATCCAGTGACCTGGCATGAGAGCGTTTTCGGAAATGTATGTTTTTTTGGCAAGAACAGGTAAGAGTAACAGAGCCAAAACTCCTGCCGTACAGCAAACTACACTGAAAGCCACAAAAATAAGAGAAAAAAGATAAGAGCTAACCTAAATTAAAGTGAAAATAAGAGAGTTATAGTGCCGTCCGTACCTGACGAGAAGACTGTGTGAGATGAGCAAAACTCCCAGACGCACGATTGGCCTTTGTCTCATCTTAGGAACTTCGTCCTGAATCTCAGTACCGGCCATGATTAATCCACAACTAACACAACAATGATATTATGAAATGCCTGTTGCCACTAGTCAGGCGCCAATTTGCTTCATAGTTGACCCAATACAAAACTAAAGATAAGATTAGAGAATTGTTAAGAAAAGCTTATTGTTGAAAATGGAAACACAAATCAGAAAACCCACTTAAATTGATAGATCACGACCTCAAATCCCTAGTTTAGTTGAAACTAAAATTTAAAAAATAAATAAATAAATAAAAGTTGTGGTGAAGAAAAGACAAAAGAGAGCAAAAAAATTACTTGCCTGCCTGGTACTCCTAGGGACGACTGACGACGGAGAAGATTGGTAGAGATGATGGAGCAGACTATCCGGTTGGAGAAAGGAACCGGAGAGAAACCCGAATTGAGGTAATAAAACGAGCCAGCCCAACAAGGTCCAATGGGCCAGTCGGGTCGGCAATGGTTTCGTTTAGTCTTCTGGGTGAAAACGACACCGTACTAAGGCAGTCAGTTCAGTTCACCGGACTCTTACATCGTTTATGGCCATCTGTTCCACTGCCTCCGCATATTTCCGAAGTCCAAATAAAAATCGCCCACCAAAAAGGATCATTAGTTATAAAATTACGTAAAAAACCATGTCCTATTCTCTAATTTTCATCTGATGGCCACCGCTCACTTTAACCTCCCCGCAATCAACAAATCGCCCCCCATTTTCATTAACCGTTTTAGAAACAAACACCAATTCCCTACTACATTTACCAGAAACAAGCAGCGACCGTTGTTCAGAATTTCGAATTCTACCTCTGTGGACAGCCTTTCAAACAAAGTCAAAGACAAGAACGTTAAAAAATTCTTAGAGTTTCTCAGGACTGGTTGGGACTTAACGGATGCTGAGCAAGTTGAAAGAGTAACCACAAAACCGGTTACAGTGTGGATTGCTCTTGGCAGAATGTGGACTTTGATTGGAAGCGAACGGTGGCTTCTCTACGTAGCATTCATTGCCTTAACTGTTGCAGCGGTTTGTTACTTCTGCTTATTTCAGCTTTTATTTACTTGCACTAACGAAATTTAGAATCGTTTATTTTAATATCAGGTTATTTATATGGTCTACGTATATTATGCTGCAGGTTTCCGAGATCTCAATGCCAAGTATATTGGCAGCATCTATATTTTCTGCTCAGAGAGGGCAGACTATAGTGTTCTTAAGGAGCTCGAGATTCTTGTTTATGTTGTGTGTCACTTCGGGGATATGCAGGTTAAGTTATTTATGATCAGAGTGTTATTTTAGCAAATATGAAATATATAGATACAAAATGCTACAATAACCAGTTGGTTTTCTTTGATTTCTGAATATTATGGAACTATGGGGTCAGTTTTAAAATATAATCTGATACCATTTTCTGCATTTATTATTTGTTTGATTGAGGTGTCTGATTGGTTTTGTTTTTAAATTACAGTGGCTTACGAAGTGGCTGTTTTGGTGTTGCAAATATGATCCTGGTGAGGATTTATAAGGGTCTTTATTTTATTCTTGAGTATGTATTTTTTTCCTGCTGGTTTTAAAATTTTGAGAAGCTGTGAGAAATATAGCTTCAATCTCGTCATACTTTGAATGTGATAGCCTGTTATTTTTTGGATAAACTAGGTTGTTGATCCTGATAGATTTCTCAATCAAATCATATTTCAGGTTTTTTTGGCATTGACTTAATCACTTTATTACATAATTTAGATTTTTTTTCTTTCTGAACTGTATGTGATTAGTATGTGTGCTTCCTGACTGGTCAACCGTCTTTGCCTGTTAAATTTTTTTCTGCTTCCTTTTGTAGAACTCATGGCTTTTGCAATGACCAGATAACATTTGTTACTTTGTTAATTATCAAGTGAGTTATTCTTGTGTCTCGACAAAATTGATGTGACATCAAATTGGTGCCTCCTGTTACATCTCTCAGGTGAAGCGTCTTAGGGAATCTCTGTATTCAGCTCTTGTTTTTCAGGTGGGGCTAGCTTATAGATTGTTATTACTATTAAAATGTCATTTATATTTCTCTGGAATCTTAGACATCTATTTATCTTTTGGGCGTCATTAGTCAATAGACTACTCTGTGGTGGCATCACCTTTGATGTAGGATATACCCTTTTTCAACACAGAAGCAGTTGGTGACTTGACAAGTAGACTTGGAGCAGATTGTCAGCAGCTGTCCAATGTCATTGGAAATGACGTTAATTTGATATTACGCAATTCTCTTCAGGTTATTCTTTTGTTTATGGCTTTTCTCTTTCTTATAAAAGTGATATTTCCTTTTCTTTCTCTTTTCCTTTTCGTTTTTTGGTCACTCAATGTTAGAATTTGATTGACAGCTATTTCTTTTATTTTCTTTATAATGTAGGGGATAGGTGCATTGATTAACTTGCTGGTTTTGTCTTGGCCTCTTGCATTATCAGCATTGGTGACATGCTCTGTTCTGTCTGCAGTCTTTTTGGTTTATGGCCAGTGAGTAATTTTAATTCTTCACTTTCATAGACCTCCTAGATTAGTCTTTCATCATCATTATAAATTTATTATGCTTATTGGCATGAGACATATTCATCGCACTTGAATTTATGTCGTAATGTATGAAATATGAACTTGGTTCTGTCAATGTTCTTGAATTGAGCGTAATAGCTTTCCCATTAGTTATAAGCTGGTTGAGTGAGTTTATATATTAAATTTTATATGCATTTCTTTATATTAACCGCTTTCAATATCTTTGGAATATTATAGTCATTTTGAGTAAGGATTCTGTCATTAGTTTTTTTATTATCCGCCAGTGTCACTAAAACCAGCTTTGTTTGATAGGTACCAAAAGAAAGCTGCAAAGTTAAATCAAGAGTTCAACGCATGTGCCAACGAGGTGAATCAGGAGACTGATAATTCCTACTCCAGGTTCTGCATCTTGAATAAGATCTTTACTCTTTTGGTATGTTTAAATGTAGGTAGCGCAAGAAACACTTTCTATGATGAGAACTGTTCGGGTTTATGGAACAGAACATAAAGAACTTCGAAGGCAATATTTCTTGTCCATAATCTGTACTTCCATTTCTCTGTGATTAATACACCACAAGCAACAAATTGATACCTAGAGCATGGGTGTATGTCTTGTTTTGCATGTTCACGTCAAAATGATGTGTGTCATATGGTGTTAGGTATAAACATTGGCTGGACAAGCTTGCTTCTATTGGTGTTCGTGAGAGCATTGCTTATGCTTTGTGGAATATGAGTTTTATCACTTTTTATCGTTCAATGCAGGTTTGAAGACCCTTAAGTTCTTGGTTAAAAATGTGCTTTTCCTTTATATAGTTCCACTGCATTGAGTTCTCTTTTCTAAGTTTGTTTGGTTGTTAATTAAACCAATGATATAAGATGCCTCTCTCAAAATCCAATGAGATAAAATGAATTGAGTGTACAGTGAGTGACTTGTATTTCATTGTACTCTAGTACTTTTCTATATGTTAAAAATATAAGGAGCAATGAAAAGCTTATTTTTGGTGTTTTTCTTTCACTAGCATCATGCTTGTAGGAGAAGGGTTGTAGAGATGAGTCATCTCTTTTCTAAAAGAGTAGCTGATATATATATCTTAATCTTAGTAAGTTGGTGAAGAAGAAAAGTGATTATGGTCAAAATGTTGTATCTGTGGTAATTCAATTTTGACATTTTATCTGAATTTATAGGTTATTGCAGTGCTTTTAGGAGGAATGTCCATCTTGACTGGTCATGTATCTTCTGAGCAGCTCCTTACCTACGTGTTTTACTGTGAGTGGTTGATTTATGCAACATGGAGGGTGGTAGATAATTTAACATCACTGCTGCAATCAATTGGAGCAAGCGAAAAAGTCTTCCAGTTAATGGATCTTTTGCCCAGCAGTCAATTTTTATCAAAAGGCAAGCAATGTCTTGTAGTTTTTCTTGGATGGAAGGTCCTTGAAGGTCGTTATAATCTTTTTTAGATTAATGACTATTTTTCTTGTATTACACTGATAAGCTTCATTGAATGACTTGACATGGAGACTAAATATTTTGCATATTTTTTCTTCCTGAGAAGAACTGGATCTTTGATTATAATCTGCAGTGTTTCATCTTTTGTCATTTTGCAAAATATGAATTCTACTACAAAATGCTTAATAGGAGTCTAACACATTCTTATTATTACCTATTTGTGATTTATAATATGTTGAACTGCAACCAGATTTCAGTTTACTTCCTGGATGATTGATATAGACTACTATGGAGCAATAGGTCCATATCTATTTGCATTATGGATATCTGAATTCTACATATCGGTGTTAGTATTTGTAATTATTATGCTTTTTTTTTCACTTTCAGGTAAAATTAAAATTTCATCTTTTATATTTTGATAGGGTGATTTTTATTTTGACTTATATGTGAGTCCAATCTGGGATGGAAATGTCAAACCCAACCCATTAATAGAGGGACAAAACTTCATTTGGGTTCAAATCCTACTGAGCAGTCCCTTAGAAATATGAATTTCTTGCGGAAAGAACTAGTTGGCTATGTTATATTTGCTCCCAATTTCTAGTTCATCTTATGGCCGTTTTTGTTATAGCTTTCTTTATTGATTTTTTATATGTTGAATTTCATAGTTCACTCTGGTCTATGCAGGAGTGAGGTTGCAGAGGGTAATGGGCCATATACAATTTGTGAATGTATCTTTCCATTATCCTTCAAGGGCAACAGTATGTCTTCATTCTTTTCATCTACTTTCTGTTATTTGGAGGTGTGGGTTGGGAGAGGTTTTTCTGGATGTGTTGGAACTCATTGATCTTTACTAATATCTGATTTTGAAACAGGTGCCTGTTCTAGATAATGCATATCTCACTATAGCAGCAAATGAAGTGGTTGCAATTGTAAGAAATATCTTTGTGCATCTATTTTTATCTTTACATTAATGATGGAATAATGATTGGATTGACTTCATGCGCCTATTTTGCCCAGGTTGGTCTAAGTGGCAGTGGAAAAAGCACATTCGTTAATCTGTTACTACGACTCTATGAGCCAACTAGTGGTCAGGTATACTCTACTCCAACAAAGTAGATTTGAATTTGATAACCAATTGGTTGATAATTTTATATTTATAAAGCTCATGTATGTGTAGAAACACAATTTCATTGCCCCTCTGTGTTATAAAGCAAGCACAACACATTTAACCTTTTAAAGAGTCCTCCTCAGCAACATCAGCTTATGCTTATCTTTTTATCCATTGCAATTATGCATTCCAGTTGTTTAAAAGGGTGGTCAGTTTGGAGAGAGGCCTTGAAATTCTTATAGCACCATTTTTTGTACAGTTAATGCTTGCTATTTACTAAATTGCATTTTGAAAGAAGAATGTATCTACCTTATAATTAGTCCATACAAAACTTATTTGAACATGAAGTGGGTTAGAAATTGAAAGCCTGAATCAGATTGTCAAGGAGAATAACTTACCCAATGACTTTTGCCATAAAATCACTGAAGTCTAGCATTTCCCAAATAGTAAATACCATCCAGAATGTCAAGAAATTGTAAAAAAAAAAAAAAAAAACCTTGAAATCCCCTGTCTTTTTGCTGCCAGAGGGAGAATAACAGGTGTGCAGGGGATTATTTGACCATCTTTCAAGTTGGTGGACTGAAATTTTAAGATCTGATACGGAATTATCTCAATTCTAAAAACATGTGAATATAGCTTTTAATTCAGGTTTTATTGCTAATTGAAAATAGTTTGAATTTATTGTGTAGACTCATCTGAAATATTGTTTCTTGTTTGTTCTGTTTTTTTTTTTTTTTTCTGTATTTCATCCTCAAAGGACTTATCATGTTGAAACCTTCCTATTGTTTTCCTAATATTGGACTGCACCAAATTCATTCACTCATATTCAGAATGGTATAAGAACAGTTCTCACATGCACAAGTACTGTAAATCACAGATACTTATTGATGGCTTCCCACTCAAAGAGCTGGACATCAGGTGGTTGAGAGAAAAGATTGGATTTGTTGGACAGGTTCGACTATATATTATATATGATATACGAAACTTACCAGCAAAGGCTGTACAAATTTTTTTCTAAACTTTAACTTAACTCAGGAACCCCATCCATTTCATATGGATATCAAGTCAAATATCATGTATGGTTGTCCAAGAGATATTAAGCAGGAAGACATAGAATGGGCTGCAAAGCAGGCTTATGCTCATGAATTCATCTTATCTCTTCCTCATGGCTATGAAACCCTAGTTGATGATGGTTTGCTTAGTGGAGGGCAGAAGCAGCGAATTGCTATTGCCAGAGCTGTACTTAGAGATCCTGCTATTCTAATTCTTGATGAAGCTACCAGTGCTCTGGATTCTGAAAGCGAACACTATGTCAAGGTAAGTACTCCCATTTTCTAAACAAAAACCAATACTAGATATGTATAAATTCAGCTAGCTCAGGCATGTGAAATCTCATTAATGCTTTTTTATAAATCTTTAGGGGGTTCATCATACATTCAGAAATTACAATAAAACAAAAAGAACCATTATTATTATAGCACATAGGTGAGTTTTCTTGCTTCACATGTTTTTGTTCTGATGCTCAAAGATGATTTGAAAATTGAGGAATGACATTTTACAGGCTCTCTACCATAAAAGATGTTGATAGAATTGTTGTAATTGATGGTGGTCAAGTTGTTGAGGTAGTTGTATTTCTCTTGCATTTTCGAATACCTGTATGTATCGATATATTATTGTTAACTCGGAAACATCCTAGTTACCAAATAATTTTGCAATCCATTTGTGCATGCACAGATAGGTAACCATATTGAGCTCCTTCACAAGAATGGATTGTATGCAAGATTATTCAAAGCTCAAACAGAATCCTGGGACTGAATAATGAATATAATCCCACCAACACATTTTGCTTGAAGATCACTATTACTTGTAGAGGGCTAATGAATGGCTTTATTACATACAATGCCACCCCTGAGGGCAGCTAAATATTTGTCTAATCTTCCCACTAATCTGTGGCTAATTGTCATTCCATAGCTATATCTACCACTAATCTTATGACTTTCAGGTTGTATTTGGACCAATTTGTTTATGATTTGAATTATATTCAAATTGATCCTTTAATAGCTGGATACAATGTGTATATAAAAATTGTGTTTGTGTTAAAACAGGTTAGTTCGGATTACAGCAAGATTCATTTCTTAATTGGGTCATTTCATATTGTGTAAACTTTTTTATAATTTGGAGTCATATTTAAATTAAGTCCTTTCGGTAGGATTATAATATGGATCAAGTTTAAATTGATGTATTTATATGGCCATAAGACCATGCCGGATACTTAAAACACTTTCACGATGGATTTATATGATAATTATTTTCCCTTCAAAACTCAAAACGATGAAAATCTGAGTCACATCAGAATTTGTGGTATCTTGAATTTATTGTTTATTTTTAGGTCCAAATTTAGATTCAAATTAAATTAGTTTAATATTGAATTTAAATTTGATTCAAATAAGTTTGTTTTTTGTGAGTTTAAATCAAACTTGAATTTATAATGAGTTCAAGTTTGAGTTTATAACAAATTTGGTTTATAAATTAATGAAAATCGTTTAAATTAATTAAAATAATATCGTTTTAATAAATATATATTAAAAAAACGTTGTTTTAGATACTTAAGACATATAACAGATTGAACTGAATTAAATTCAAATTTGATTTATTTTAAATGAGTTAAATTCAAATTTGATTTATTTTAAATGAGTTAAATTTGAGTTTAAAAGAATCTTGAGCTTAATCTTGACTTCTGTGAAACGAAATTAAATATGAATTGAGTTGAACTCAATATTTGATCCGATACTCTTGCCTGACTCCAGAGCTGGATTGTGAATGCTTCTCTGCCAAGCGCGTGAAAACCACCTGAAACCGCGGGAAATGTTGGGGTAACACTGGACCTGTTTTAGAAACCACCAACAAAAAAGTCACGCCACGTCAGTTAGTCATTAAAATTCAACAACGTCCCTGAACTTTAAAACCCTGTTTTAGGGTTTCCATTTTCATTCCTCTGGACTTCACTTCACTGCTCACCTGAAATTTGTTTTCATTTAACTGATTTAACTCCTTTGAAATGGGGAGCTTTATTTCTTGGTTTAGCTTCTATTTATGAGATATTTAGTGGCAGATTAGCTGAAGATGTTTCAACTTGTGTTTCGGTTCGTTTTGTCTCTACTGCTGGTGGTGGCGGTGGAGAAAACAACGTCACATTTAGCACCTGGACCGCACATAACGGATGTTAACATACTGTTGCCGCCTAAAATGACGAATCCGGTTGAGTACCGGCTTCAAGGAAGTGATGGCTGCTTTAAATGGTAGTACTTAGAAATATTTATATTTACTCTTTCGTAATGTAGTTTAATAGAAGGAGCTTAATTTTTTTCAAGTGGAGTTCAATGTTACTGTGTTTCCATTGAGTGAACAAATGGATACTGATAATATGATGAGAGGAGTATTATTTGGAATTATTTCTTGATTCAGATTGTTTGAATTGAAATTACCTTAGTTTAAGTTTGAAATTATGTGGTTAGAACACCATTAGTAAGCATTGAAAATTGGTGGAGGAGCTGGGGTTTCAGATTTATGAAACAGTGGGAGTTGGTAAAGGGAAGTTGAAGAGGGGACATAGAGGTCTTTGGGGATATGAGAAAGAAAGGAGATCTGGAGGTTCTATTTTATTTTATTTTTTAGATAGGCTATGTATAGTTGTGTAATGCCTGTTAAAAAAAAAAACTCAGAATTGTGGAGATGTCCACCGCTACAAAAGGAACCCGTCCAATTGGCAATTAGGTTTCAAGGCTTTACAAAGACTATTATGAATCTATGTAACCTGTGCTGAAAGAACAAAACAAAAAAGAAAGATTACGACATTGTGTTAGAACTGCTAACCAATTAAGATGGATCAATAAAGAGGTATGTTCAGAGTCTTTTCAAACAGAGGTTATAATAGCTGATATGTAGATATGAAGGGGATGGCAGAATATTTTAAAATTTGAAGCAGGGGATGTTCCAAGTTAAAATTAGTTCTGAAGAATTGTAATTCAAAAATAAGATTATTTGGAGGAAGAAAGCTAGAGCTTGGATGAAGGAGGGGACAGTAATTTCAGGATGTTTCATATTGTTTTTTTGTTAATGGTAGATTGAGTCTTTAAGAATGAGATGGAATTTAATTGATGATTTATTTCTTTTCTTTCCATCCCATTGCAGCATAAAATAAATGCTTCTAAAGTAGTTATAATTGTTATTATTATTTTTTTTAATATTTTACAGGTCATGGGATCATCATGATATTCTCTCCGTTCTTCCTGAGTATAATGCAAGTAACCATTGCTCAACAAGTGCTCGTTTGAGATCAATTGCTTCTTATAGTGGTCGAAAGGAAACTGCAGTTTATGCCACTGATGTACATTCTGGAATTGTAGTTCGCTGCAAAGTTTTTATTGACAACTTTTCCAGAATACAGATATTTCATAATTCCATTAAACTTGATCTAGATGGTCTTGCTACACTCCGTGTTCGTGCCTTTGACACTGAAGGTATATGAATGTTAATAGAGTAACTAAATGTTTGGGATTATGTGTCTGTGTCAAGGTATCAGCAAAGTTGATATTTGGTTTTTGGCAGTTTATCTGATTTTTTCATTGTTATTATTCTTTTTTTTAACTCAAAAACTGTATACGTTAAGCAACTACTAATATTTTTTTCTTTAAACAAATCCAGAAGAAGAAAAAAAGAAAGGTAAACTTTTGTTTTAATGTCTTAAGTTCAAGTACTTTTTATTTAGCTAAGTGTCAAAATGTTTTAAGTGCGTATATGAGTTTTTTATCAAATTTTATATATGAGTTTTTTATCAAATTTTATAAGCAGAGGGCTTGTAAAATGATGCTTCACATGGACATGTGGATCATGGAAATGATTATTCTTGTTCAGACTGTAAAAATTCTTTTGTTGAACATACAATCATCAAATAAAGATGAGAACAGAGCAAATAAGAAACCAACAACTTCACCACCAAAGGCTCTCAGCTAGGAGAGATATTTGAGAAAAGTAAAGACATTATAGCTGCTTAGCCCATTTAAATGAAGAGAAAAGAAGATACTTTTTAAAGAAACAAGGGTATAAACTCTTCTGGTAGCAGCTTGTAGCCCTTGTCCTTTGCCTCAAATATTATTTATATTCGTGTATCCAAACAACCAAGATCATTGTTGGGATACATCTTCTCTAAAGAACCACCAACTTTTTCTCTTCCCCCAAAGGCATAATGATGTTCGATAATTGATTGAGTCATAGTACTTCCATATATACCCATCAATATAAATTTAAAGCCATATCACAATGAAGGAGCAAATGTTGAAAGCTTCCTGCGCCTCTTTTACTCATAACACACCAATGTAGTGAGAGATTGACCAAGCCAGCCGGACTCAATCACATCATAAGTATTAACTTCTCCATGAGCAACCAATAAAATGATTTGGTCTTAGGACGGGTTAGTTTAATGCTTTATGGTGTCACATGAGTGCTTCTTAGTTGAGAAGTGTTAGTCTCTGAATATTATTTCTGATGTTAATTATATTTTTGAACTTTATTACTTTCTTTGCAGGTTAAAAAGTTTTATTGCTAACTTTTTTTTTTCTATTTCTAGTATGGTTGTATTCATGTTTCAATCTATATTGCAGATAATGTATTTTCATCATTAGTGGGCTTACAATTCATATGGCAGCTGATGCCTGAAATTAATGGATTGCCACATCACCTTGCTCATGTTTCTTTGAAGGATTCTCCCCTGACTGACTGTGGTGGATTGTGTGGTGACTTAGATATCCAAATACAACTTGAGAATAGTGTATGTATATACTTGTAGTGGGTTTGAACGATCGTTAACTATGAAATTTCTTGTACTCGTACAACTATACCCTATTACATTGTTGATTTTTCTGCAGGGTGTATTTTCAGATTTGTTTGTAGTGAAGGGAATTGAAATTGGCCATGAGAATGTTTCTGTACACTTGCTTGAGCCAGAATTTAAGCACATGGCTGATAGCATTATTCTAACTGTAGCAGAAGCCATGTCACTTGAGCCCCCTTCACCAGTTTTTGTGCTTGTTGGTGCTACTTTTCACTATAGTCTTAAAGTTATCCGTGGAAATATGCCTCAAGGTTATTTTTTCTTTTGAATCCTTCTACTTAACTGATTGATAAAACTACTGTGAGTGAAGGGCTGGTTTAAACTTGGTCCATTATATAGCATCTTAAAACTTGATGTTGAAAATAACTTGTTTGAGGAGCTTGAGGCATTTCCTCTTGGTTCTCTTGGGAGTTGGATTGTATACTGGCACGCAATATCATTCTTTTGCAATTGTAGTATGTATGCATGTATGTATGCAGGATGTTTTGAATTTTTTTGCTATCTACAATCAATTTTAAAATTCCTTTTGTTGGTCTCTTATATTTAGTCTGATGAACTTAATTATGTTGAATTGGAGAACTATTCTCATTGTTTTTACAATCTTTTTTATTGGCATTTGTAGTGGTTATTTTACCATCTCCACATCACCACTGGTCTGTTTCCAACGCTTCAGTTGCTCAGGTGGACAGTATGATGGGTTTAACTCATGCTCTAAATTTAGGTGAAACAACTATCATTATTGAAGATACCAGAGTTGCTGGCCATAGACAAGTGTCCTCACTCAATGTGGTTCTACCTGACAAATTATGTTTGTACATTTTGCCTTTGTCAATTTCTAGTGATCTCATGGAAGAAGCAAAAGCCATCCCATCTGTGGCACGTTGGTATGTTATTTCTGGCCACCAATATCTTATTCAGTTGAAGGTTTTCTCTCAAGGACCTGGTGCTCAGGAAATCTATATTACAGAGGTAATACATAATTCTTCTAGTTTGATCTTATTAGTCATAAATGTGACTTGTATCCATATGTGACCTGAAGGAGCTTCTTTTTTTCATTTGCATGTTGGCTCACTTTTATGATTTTTTTCCATATAATTAAAAGGTCTAGAAATTTGATGTGGTACTCGATAATTTTTTTGTATATGACATCTTAGTTTGAGAATGGAAATATTCTTATTCTGCCTTTATGACTCATCTTGAGCCAAATATTGCTTGATTTGATCAAATTCATCGTTCAAACTAGTCAAGAAGTTATAAGAACTTTCTTTTTTACCATCATCTGAATGCTCATAGCATCTTCAGGCACCTCACTTGAAAGTCTTGGTAGTCATCTAACCTTTGCCATATATTACTAAGTTTGGCATTGAACTTTGCAACGGTTAACACCCTTTGCTTAATGAAATCTTTCAATCCTCAAGCTTTGATGAACAATTTGCAATCATATGACCAAACCAAATAGTTACTGCCATTTAATCTCACCAAATTGATAAGAAGGGACGGATTGTCCATGCGAGCTTTCATATTCTAAACCACTTGAATCACCAATTGAAGTACCCTTTGTAGTCTTAGACATATTCACAGGGTTTCACCAATTGGTGTAATTTGAATGAAGATTTATGACTGAAAAATTGGTAGAGTATGTATCTCTGGAAGGAATGATGGTTTTCAGGATTTCCAGCGAATTTACAATCTTGCCAGCAAGATCTGAAGTCTAAGAGAGATTTATAGCAAGCTCACAGTCTTGCCTGTTAGATCTGAGGTCTGAGAAAGATTTTCGGCAAGCTCATGATCTTGTTGGCTATTGCTTAGGTCTCTGGTGAGGTCTAAGGTAGTCAGAGAGAGATTTATGGCAAGCTTATTGCCTCATTGGCAAGATCCAATGCCCCAAAGAGATTTCTGGCAAGCTCACAGTCTCGCAGGTTATTTTTTAGGTCTCCGGTGAGGTTTGAGGTGGTGAGAGAGGTCACCAGTGAGTTTTGAGGTTGCCGAAGAGGTCTCTAGAGAGATTTTGAGGTCATCAGAGAGGTAGCCAGTCCTAACCTCTTACAGATGGTTGTTGGAGAGGTTTAGGAATAATAACCTGGTGCTGGTCTGATTTGAGACTGCCAATGAAGTCACTGGTCAAGCAATGGAGTTGTCAGTGACCTTGAAGAATTGGTTATGCTTCGATCGAAGCTTTGGTACCATAACAAGAAACTGAGGGGAAAATCTTGTTCCTGTTACTCTTCGTTATCTTTTCAAATGGTTACACTTTTAAGCATATACCACCCTTCAATTTTCAATTTCTGACTTCCAGCCACCCTTGTTCCAGAACCTACATCCTAGGACATGTACAGCTGATCTAAATTAATTTTTACAGCCTACATAAGCCAACAGTTTTTTTTTGTGTGATGGAGAAATATCTTCTCCAATTGTATGTTTCCAACATATTTATGTAAAACTGGGCACAAGTTTACCTTTGAACACAACAGTGGAGAAGAACTCTGAAGCTTTCTTATTTTTCCCTGTAATTAATTGTATTTGTAGTGTTTGTATATTCTGAGTTATCTGTTTAGTTTTATTCCTCTCATTCTTTATGTGAATTTGAAGAACTTTTGCTTCTTACAGTCCTTGCTGATGTTTTTTACCTCATCCTTTAGTTTGCAAATTTTCATCTTAAATGTCATGATATATTTTGTTTTTTTAATATTGATTTTTTTTTGCTAAAATTTTTTTGCAATTTTGGATTTGATGCTCACTTTAATTTATTAATTTCTTGGATCAGTTAGATGCTATTTTCTTGCTTTGCAGAGTGATGACATTAAACTGCTTGACGATCAGTCCGAATACTGGAAAACATTTTTGGTGTCGGATAATATTGTGCTGAAACATGGTTTGAGAAATTCTAGAATCCTAGAAGCAACTTCACCAGGACTTGGAAATTTGATGGCTTCATTAACATATTTTAGTAGGCATCAGGATACAAAAGAGGTGTGGCTTTGCTGTAGCTTATTTTCTTTTCTCTTTCCAAATCTTTAGTTATAAGTTTTATTTTATTTTATGTTCTTTTTTTTTCGATTGTGATGCTCCTGTACTAGTCAATAAAGTCTCATCTGCATCTTCTTTTCTCATTGGTTCTGCAGATTGTGCAAGAAGTAATGGTATGTGATGAAGTTAAGTTCAGTGTAAATAGAGCAGATGGCATGTCTCAGATTCTCCTTCCATGGTTTCCTGGTGTTTATCAAGAAGTGGAGCTAAAAGCTATTGGAGGTTGGCAGCTTTCTACCTGCTTGATTTTCTTTTTCGAATTATTTATAGCTTAGCTTTTAACTTGTTGTTTGGCTTTTAATGGCATTTGATATTTAGGTTGTGCAAAGACATCCAGTGACTACATATGGTTTTCTTCAGACATGGCTACTGTATCTGTATCTGCTTCCGGAGTTGTCCAGGCAAAGAAGCCTGGAAAAGCTACTATCAGAGTGGTGTCTATTTTTGATTCATTCAATTATGATGAGGTAATGTTATTTTGTTAAATATATTTGTTTGTAGAAGTAGTGTACAACTTTTTATTTCGAGTTCCTTGAATATGCTTATACACCTGCCATTATGAACCATCTTAATTATTTACTTAATATCCAAGTGTTCCAATTACTTATTTTTTTAACCAATGCTATTTTCTTCGTTTCTTTGGAAGAAAATAGAAAATGATTATATTGTCAATAATTGTGCTATAAACCTATGCCCTTTTTTTTTTTTTTTTTTTGGTTTTTGCCAGTAGCTGTGCTTTGCACAATTGACAAATTTAACAATTGTGGTTTTTGTAGCATGTGTTGTTAGCTGTCATACAACAAAAAAAGCTCTACCATAGAGATAAATTTAGGTGTTATGCTTTTTACTTGGTTCCTGATCTACTCCTATCCTTCTGCTAATTTTGTAAATTTATTTTATTTTTGACAGGTCATTATTGATGTTTCTGTTCCTTCATCTATGGTTATGCTGCAAAACTTCCCTGTTGAGACCGTTGTAGGATCACATCTTCAAGCTGCTGTAACGATGAAAGCATCGAATGGTGATGCCATAATGCATAATCATTTATAAATCATTTTTTGTTACTGTGTTGAATGTCATGTTCTTTTGTTGAAGTTAATTTTTAATCTGCAGGTGCCTTTTATTGTAAGTGTGATGCTTTTAGTTCTTTAATAAATTGGAAAGCTGGAAGCGAGTCTTTCATTGTTGTCAATGCAACAGAAGGGACACCTTTCTTGGACAAGCTGGGGACTGTCAGACATTGTAAATCAGTTCATGGTCCTCCATGTTCTTGGACCTATTTATATGCTTCTGGCTCTGGCAGGACTATGTTGCATGCAACGCTTACAAAAGAGTCTCAGCATTATGATCATTCTTTTCGTGGACCCATTGTTTTAAAAGCATCTTCACGTGTTGCCGCATATCCACCACTCATTGTGCAACAGTTGGGGGATGGAAGCCAATATGGTGGCTATTGGTTCAATCAGGGTCGAACAGATGCCAATAATCAACTAGAAAGTTTGAGTCAGTTGTATCTTGTTCCTGGAACAAGGATAGATGTTCTGCTTATTGGAGGACCAGAACAGTGGGATGAAGGTACTGAATTTATTGAAACTTTTGAGATCCTGGATGACAAGCATGTCCGAACTGAAGATGACCTTCATGTGCCTATCATCTCTGGTAGCAAGAGGAGTTCATATGGAGTTTTATGCCAAACTGTGGGAACCTTTGTAAGCTTACACATTCTTTTGAGGACTAAAATTTTGTATGGTTTCTTATCTCGTCAGTGCTTTCTTATATACCTTTTCCTCAATATTTTAATTTACCATTCTTCATTCCTTTTCTTTTTCTGATTTTAATTGACTCAGAAACTGGTTTTTAAACGTGGGAACTTGGTTGGAGACGACCATCTTGTGCCAGTCATTGCAGAAGTTTCAGCATCTCTTACATGCAGCTTCCCTTCCGCAATTGCCCTGCTAGTTGATGAGCCAGGTATATATAAGCCGTATTTTGTTTAAAAAAGGTCATGATGATGAAAAGTGAGTATACAGGTTTTCCTGTACTTTTAAAATATCTCTGATGGAGCTTATGGTATTATTCAGTGAATGAACATGAAGTGATACGGGCAGCAAGTCAAGCCGCTCGCAGCCCAGGACAAATCCATGTTACTCCAGTTACTGTGGCAAATGGACAGACTATTCGTATAGCTGCAGTCGGCATCAGTAACCATGGGGAAGCTTTTGCAAACTCCTCTTCTCTTTGTTTAAGGTGGGAACTAAGCAGTTGTGATGGATTGGCATATTGGGATGATACTAATGGCTCAATGCGGTCTGAGTCTAGTTGGGAGAGATTCTTGGTCTTACAGAATGAATCAGGACTGGTAATTTGGAACTTACTTATCTTCATCCTTATACTTGCATCTTTATATATACTTTTAAGGCTTATATATTGTTTGACTGTTAAATATTCTAGATGATGATTGTGAAAAGACCTGGAGCCACAAAAATTTAAAAAAATAATAACTTAAGTTATGATCCATTGCTTGAACTTGTTCTCTTACTTTGTAGTGAAGTATTGTGAGAGCTCCTGACATAATAATAACATATTGCAATGCCGTTAAACAAATCCTACATTGAGAAAACACAAGAGAGATGTTGCATATATATGAATATCTCGTGTCGTTTAAGAATGATAACAAAAAATTGGCTAAATAGCCTATGAATTCCTAAAATTTCAAGATGCATTTGAGATGCAAAGCCAAAAGTAAAACTGGGACAGAATGTGTGTCTAAAGTGGACAATATTTTAATAGTGGGTCGAGTTTTGGACCAGGATGTTACAAACAATAGCAGGGCCACTTTGCATGTTCCTTTGAATAATGGTGGGGTAAACTTTAGTAAGGAAGCTAAGTCTTGTAAGGAGGGGTACATAAAACAATTCTAGACTAATCTCATATCAGTAAAACACAAGAGAGATGTTGGGTACGTGTGAACATCCCACATTGCTTGAGAATGATAACGGAAGATTGTTTAAATAGTATATGAGCTCATAAACTGTCAAAACATATTTTAGATTGTAAAACTCAAAGCAAAACTGTGATGGCATGTCTTTCCAAAGTAGACAATATTTTGACATTGGGTCGGGGTATTGGACCTAGATGTTGCATATATCTTAGACTTCTCCATATTCTTTAGGCATATGGGAGATGAATATGCATTGTGGTTGATTATTGTATTTTTTTCTCCAAGTTGTAATAAATATAACATGTGTCTATTATTGTCATAGTTGTAATGGCTGCCTAGTAGGTGTATAACACTTCTTAAATCAGTTTTCATCTATTATTTGGTATTATTGCATTAGAAATGGATGCTTGATCTGTAATATTCTTGCACTTTGGTATGACTCTGAATGGTGATACAATGTTTTCCATTTGATAGAATTTTTTTTCTTGTCATTTTTTTGTATGCCCTGTTACTGGAAGTGAACTAAGCCATTGGATGTTGGAAATTCAGTGCATTGTCCGTGCCACCATTACTGGTTTCTGTGATGCCAAGGGTCGTCATCATTCTGAGATTTCAGGAAACAATCTAACGGATGCCGTACGTTTACAGGTATGCTACTCCTTTATAATGTGGTCTTGAAACTTATGGCACACCATTTGTATTATTAGTTCGGTTTGATTCTAACCTTTGGATTTTTCAAACAAGCAGCTTGTTTCTACTCTAAGAGTCAATCCAGATTTCAATCTGTTATTTTTCAATCCTGATGCTAAGGTAAAACTTTAATTCTAATACGTCTCTTGGAAGCATGTATTATGATTATTCATGTGTGTCATCTTGCTAAAGTAAGATATTCCTCTCTTCTCTATTCAAGAAATTGGGATGACTTTGTATAGGAGATAAATATATATCAATTATATTGTTAGCATATACAAGATATGATGTGGTAACAATGTTGTTAGAAAACCTTTTTCTTTTCTTGCTTTACAAACCCAGGTTGTTCCAGGCATCCAATTAGAGAGGGAGAAAATTGAAGTTTCTCATCCACATTGGCTGATGATTCCTTATTAATAAGTGTCTGGTGAAGACACTATAGAATACATCTTTGATGTGGACTGCTAGAATGTACTATTGAGGCCTCTAGTAAATATTAAAAAAAAAAAATCCAATTAGGTGTATACATTCTGAAATGATGAAATCCAATCTTCAGCATGCATATTTGTCCCATTGGCCTTTGAATCATCAATGGCATTGTTGGATGGTCATTAATCATTTATCTCTTTATAAACCTGTTATCTTTTCTTTCAGATGTCTTTGGAAACTATCGGTCAGTGAATACAAATTATGTAAGAGCTAAGTAATGCTTTAATGTACTTAACTTGGCTGATTATTGAGCCTACTAATCATTTTGTGTTGGGGTAGTATGTATAGTTCAAGATAATTAATTATTAACTTCTGGCACTCTGATGACTATCGTGTAATGGAAATAGGCAAAATAGGCAGGATCATTTTTAATAGGAGTAAAGTTATCTTGTACCTTAGGTGGCTGGCATTTATGTGACTGGCAGCCTGTTTTTGTTTCCAACATATGTTCATTCATTTTGTAAGCTTTGAAAATAAGGAAAAGTTTGAAGAGTTTTCTCTCACTTTCATTCAGTGCACTCTAAATGGTAGAATGTTGTATCTGTCTTAACTTAGGTTAACTTGTCTATTACTGGAGGAAGCTGTTTCCTGGAAGCCATTGTTAATGATTCTCGAGTGGTAGAGGTTATCCAACCCCAACCAGGTTTACAGTGCTCACAATTGATGCTATCTCCAAAAGGGTTGGGAAATGCACTTGTCACAGTCTATGATATTGGGCTTACTCCTCCACGTGCAGCTTCAGCTCTGGTAATTTGGCTTCCCTTTGTCCTTTTAAAGTCATTTGTTTGTGATGGAAAACATTTTTTTATTGAATCTCCAAGAACATTATTTGTGGAAAGTAGAGAAAAACTGGTGCAAAGAATAAAGGGACATGATTCATAGTTTTTCATTTTTTAATCTAGAAGGAAAAAAATGGAGGGACATGATAATGTTTCCCTGAGGCCAACCTTCAAAGTCTTTGTTTTAATATGTCAATCAAGTATATGTAACCTTTGGAGATCTCTTTCAAGAGGATTAAATCCATTATTATTCTATCCTTTCACCTGGAGCTATGGTCACTAGTGGTGGCATAAGCTTGGATTGGGCCTACCTACCAACTTAATCCAAGCTCATCACATTGTTTTAGAGTTCGACCCTAACCAACGTATATGAAGCCCAAACTGAAGCTACCAAATTCAATGAAGTTTAATTTGGTTTACCCTATTAGGATAAACCTAACTTATATTCTTTTGAAGTGTCGGTGCATGAACAATATTATTTGTCCAATTACCAACCAATTTCATATACCTCTACATAATTTCAAAATTACATTTTTTATCAGCTTTTTTTTTTTTTTTTTGAATTTTCACTTCCTAAGCATGTTATGTAATATTTCAAGCCAGTGCAAGTAGTAACATTCATTCCATGTAGATAAAACAGTTGTTCATTGTCTTCCACCCACTGCAAAAGTGAAGCGAATTATCACTTTGTCCCCTTCCACTAAGCTACTTGAATGGTAGTAAATTCAAGTCGAGAAGCACTTAACATCTTCAAAGCTTTATTGTCAATGATTTATATCCCAGCTCATTATTGTAGTTAGTTATGCAGACATTTGTCCTTGCAGGTGCAAGTTGCTGATGTAGACTGGATTAAGATTGTGCCAACAGAAGAAATAAGTCTTATGGTATGTTTAGCCTGGATGCTTTATTTTTTTGTGCACTTGCATTTTTTTGTTAACTAACTCATTTTTTTCAGGAAGGTCAATCAAAATATGTTGATCTAGTGGCTGGCATTGAAGATGGAAGTACTTTTGAGTCTTCTCAGGTTTAAGCTCATTTCATCCCTGTTATCGCTGAGGATTTATGTGCACATATTCCATATTTCTTTTGTTAGCTTATGCTTTGAACCAAATCAGGGGTAGTTGGTTAGTAATTGAATTTTTTAGTATATCCAAGTTTACTGACACTAATGTGGAAAAATTCATCTACACAGGTTATTTGATGTCTTTCGTTTTATTTATACTTTGCTGATATCTGTGTATGTTCATACACAGATGTGCACTGCATGCATGTCTTAATCTTGTTATCACTCAATATCTCCTGGCATCTGAGGTTTTAGTGCTTCTTAATGTTTTGTGCAGTACAGTTACATGGATATTCAGGTACATATTGAGGATAATATTGTTGAGCATTTGGACAATGACGATAATTCAAGTCATGATGGTGGAGATGATAGCAAGTGGAGTTGTAAAATTATGGCTAAACATCTTGGGATCACGATTCTTTATGTAAGTTCATAGTTTGGTCCCTTGCTAATATGAAGTTCAGCTGGCTTCTTGTTCTCAATTTCTGTAATTTAGAATCACAAAGCTTTACTGATAGCCATTGAAATCAGGTCAGTATCAGACAGCATTCAGGAAATGAAATAGTGAGTCAACCAATAAAGGTTGAAGTCTATGCACCCCCAAGAATCCACCCGCATGATATATTCCTGGTACCGGGTGCTTCTTATATGGTATGCTCCAGACCTTTTTTTCCTTTACCTTTTTGTCTGTTTTGCTTATTATTAGTATTGTTTTTCTTTTCAATTATATCTTTGAACATTTTTAACACAGAGCAAATTTATTTGTTGTTTCAATTTTGTTTCTTAACATGTATCTTTATGTATTTCGTTTTTGTCTCATCTACATGATTACGTAAACATGATCATTTTTGTTTTGTTAGCTTACCCTGAAAGGAGGCCCAACTATTGGCGTATATGCTGAATACACTAGTATGGATGACAAAATAGCTACAGTCCACAGATCCTCTGGTCAATTGTTTGCCACTGCACCTGGGAACACTGTAAGATATGATTCCTAGCTGATTTTCAAATGCTATCTTCAGATTTCCTTTTTTGTTTTTAATCTAAATGTAATGATCATGCAATATTTTCATGTTATACAAATAAATTCTATACTTTCAGACGAGACTTGATGATTGGTTTCTCTTGTTATTCCTGAATGAACTATATTTGAGCTACTTCATACTTTAAATGAATACATTTTTCAGCTTTCATACAAATACTAAGCATGGAGTAGTCTTGGACTTTAAGTTTATCTCAGTGTTTATCAAGCACTGCCTTATCTATTTTTCTCTCTCCCTGCCTTCCTGAGCCCCCGCCATGGGTCCTGTCTTCCCCCAACCACCAGCCAAGTGTTACTGCCATATGTTAGATCCGTCATGCCATATCCAAGGTCAGTCCTACTGGAAGCTCTCTGGTGAACATTCTTCTCCTGTAAATGGAGGTGAAGAAATCTTAACTCAAATTAATCAACATTCTCAGTATAGGTGAGTTGTAAAACCATCAACCTATACCTCTGCTAATACTGAGTCATTTAGATATCAACCAGACACCTTTTAAGAGTATATTTCCTCTTCAATAAATTTCATTTTAAATGAAAATATTATGAAATGTTAATAAGTTTGCCTGTTCTCGTACATTTGGTTTAGTGTGCTTAAGTTTGATCGGTACAACCTGAATCATACATTTATGGTAAGAAATCATTTCAGATATAATAAGTTTGACTAATTTTGTGCAATTATTTTGTCATTAGACCCTTCTTGCTACAGTTTTTGGGACTGGTGACATTGTAATTTGCCAAGCATATGGGAGTGTTAAAGTTGGAGTTCCTTCTTCAGTGATGTTGAACGTACAAAGCGAACAGCTTGGTGTTGGCCATGAGATGCCCATATATCCTTTATTTCCTGAGGCAAGAACTTAAATCAATGAGAACATATCAATGGATTTTCCTCTCTCATCCCTTTAATGAGTATTGACTGGCTTATCTCTGTTGGCAGGGTGACTTATTTTCTTTTTATGAGCTCTGTAAAAATTACAACTGGACTGTAGAAGATGATAAGGTTATATTGACGGTTCATTATTCTGCTATTGCTTGCAGCTTTTCATCTTGTCAAACACTTGTGGATAATAAGAAATTGCCTACTCTTTTGGTCTAAGAATGGTCGTTGTTTTTTCGATGTCTAGGTTTTGAGTTTCCATTTGGAGGAGCTATTAGGTGATAATCATAGAGTCTTGTCAGCTGCTCAAAGGGAAGTTCAATTTTCTAGCTCCTTTAATGAGAAAGAACTTGGTTTCATCAAAGTCTTATATGGAAGGTATACTGTACATATTGCCACATTTTATCATCTTCTTTGTTTATCTTTTCTTCATATTCATACTGGAAAAGTTGCATATTGACATAGCAGTTTCAATGTAATTGTCACCTTTAATTTGAATTGCAAATGGAACTAGGCAACATCATTCTATTTCCTTTTTCTTTTCTTATCTTTTCCTTCTCTGTTGTTTTAAGTCTTTAAATCATTCTTATCTTTTCCTTCTTTTTTGTTTTAAATCTTTAAATCATTCTTTTTGCAGTCCAAATCATTAGAAAAACAACTTGTTATTTGATATGACTATATATTTGGATGTGAAGGGAGAGAGAAAAATTCAAATTTCTGACTATACACTGATTAGACCTGAGTTTGGTCAGAGTGTTTCTATGGTTTTTTGTCCATTTTGTTTTTCTTTTGCATGCATCGTCTGATCCAAGGGGTTGTGAGATTTTGTTCATTTGAGGCCCCAGCTTGGTTTGCTAACTACTAAATTAGAGGTACCTGTTATGCAGAAATTTGAGCGGATAGATTGGGTGTTGTTATGGGCTTATGGCTTGGTTTGTAATTTTAGGCCCACGCTTGTAAATGCTCATATGCGGTACACCTACTATAAAGATTTATTTAAAAAGAATGACTTGGACTTGATTATCTACTGTATTCATCTTATAATTTTAAAGTGTTATGAACGTAAACTTCTGGTAAAATTTGCTATTGATACTTGTATTGTAGTTTTGTTGCATACTGCAACATTGCATAGGTTTAGTATACTCATGTGCAATTATCACGCAATTCCAGAGGTGCAGGTAGGACAAATGTTGCAGCAGCTTTCTCATGTGATTTTGTTTCTGGTTCATACTCACAATCAAGGGTTTACAGTGCAACTATATCAATATCTGTGGTGCCTAATCTCCCGCTTGCTCTTGGAGCTTCAATAACATGGCTTCTTCCTCCCCATTATACTACATCTAGCCTTTTGCCTTCAGCGTTGGAAACATATGGCCAATGGGATGGTCAGAGTCTCAAAGGATCTATTACTTACTCTGTACTGAGAACTTGTGGTGAGAAGAATGAAGCTGCGAGCAAGGATGATATTTCCATTAATGGGGATAGAATAAAAACAGCTGGGAGTAACAATCTTGCTTGCATTCAGGCAAAAGATCGGTCCACTGGAAGAGTTGAGGTTGCTTCTTGCATCAGGGTTGCTGAGGTATTAATTCATATATTTTATATTTTCTACCATATTGTTGAGTATGTGAATATGGCAAGGTCTACATCATAATAGGGTTTTCTGGAATGTATTTGTTGACTGGAGAAAGATGGATAGGATAAATGTTGCATAGTAAAGAATGCCTAGGTTTTATCATGACAAATTTCCTGTCAGTTTACAAAAGCATGGCAAAAACACTTATTGCAATTTAATTATACTTTAGGCAAAATCAAATTGCCGCCACCCATTTTCTTAAGACCATAGAAAGGAGTGAGAAGTTTGCATTAGCTATCTACTATACTGTTAATGTGCGGAATGTGTTCTTGTTGACAATGCTGGAGTACTTTTGAATATATATTGTATTCTGAGTCTCCATGTTGTCTTAGTTGCTTTGGTTTTATAAATATTTGCTTATGCTTTCTTGACCACTCTATGACAAGTTCTAGAACTGACTTGGCTGATGCTATAATTCTTCTAAGGTGGCCCAAATAAGAGTTGGAAATGAGGAGTTTTACCTTCATGTAACTCATCTTGGTGTGGGTGCTGAACTTGAAATCCCAATAAGCTATTATGATGCTTTAGGTACTGTTTTGTTAATATTTATTTCCACTTTATTGGCACTTGATGTCATCCAGATTAAATCTCGATCATTCTTATGTTTTTGCATTTGAACAGGGAACCCTTTTTATGAAGCACATAATGTCATTGTCCATCGTGTTGAAGCTAATTATAAGGATATTGTCTCCGTTGAAAACACGTTTGGTGACAGTGCAAAAATCTATCTCAAGGTTTGTTGTTGGGTTCAATTGTATATTTCTCCTCACAAAAAGCTGTCAAGTTGTTGTAGCTTAAACCTCTTCAAAATTTTCATTATTTCATGTATTTATTATGCTTTTGATTTTAAACTATCTGGATAGAAAGGATTTCACCTTAATATGCTTATACATGAGAACCTTTTTTTTTTTTGGCTGCGGTTTAACTTCTGCTTAGCAATTTAGTTTACTGCGATTCTGATAATTATTTTTTGGATGAAGGCACTGCGACATGGTAAAGCCCTTGTGCAAGTATCAATTGACAGTAGTCCACGCAAGTCAGATTACATTCTGGTACTTAAATAGAAATCAGATTCCTATAACTTGCTACTATTGAAGCCTGGAACTGTGTATGCTGAAGCTATAATTGGTCAGCACTCAGTCATGGCTGATATATGTTTGCTTTTACCTAATATAGTAAAGCTTAGTTGTATAAAAAGCTAGACAAAGGCTTATTATGCTACGGATAGAAACTGAGAGATTGATATGAAAAATTAGGCCTTTTATGGAAGTTGTAGATATGTATATAGACAAAAAGGAAGCCTTTTATTCAAGTTAGTTTCTTTTTTATCTCTCTTTATTTATGATTACCTTATCTATGTTCACTAGTTATATTTTTCCAGTTTCACTGAAATATTAACAATAGCAAACCTTATGCTAGTTATTTTCTTTCTTGTTACTTTTTCTTTAATCATCTTATTTATATTTTACTAATTTTATTGACAGTTTCACTGAATCCTTTATTTCTTCAGATTTCAGTTGGTGCCCATATATATCCACAGAATCCAGTCCTTCAGTTAGGAAGTGGTCTTGGCTTCACTGTCCTAGGTGTGTCTTTGGTGATGAATACTTGCAATTTCAATTTGTCACAACTAATCGAAATGATTGCTTCATTTTCTCATTATAAGAGTAAACTTCCGTGTGCAAACTTTCAGTATCTTTTTTGGTAATTTGTTTCTTTAGTAACTTGAGAATTTGCTCATTTCTTAATTGTGAGATGATGTTCTTGTTTCAGTACTCCATTAATGATTACCTTGATGTATCATAAATTTTTCCTAGTCAAAAACAGACCCTTAAATATTCTTGTTCATTACAAGTATATGAGAAATTCAAGGCTTTTAATTCTGTATTCTGAAACCAGATATCAAGAACTAGGGTATTGTCTGAAATTTTGGGTTGTTTTCTCAGTGTTTTTACTATCCGAAAACCTGCATGAAAGTCTAGTCAAATACTTTTGATAATTTTATGCCATAGATCTCAATGTGCATTGGCTTCTGACTTCTTGGTAATTGGGAGAGCTAGGTTAAAAGTCTTCTGAGATGTTCTAGTGTCAATAGACTATTGCTTGAACCAAACATGTGTTGTCCTTGGATTGCGATAGTTAATTTCTATTCTACCAATAAGATTATTTTATGTTTTAGAATCGGTTTCAAGTATTTGTCGTTTTACTTGAATAAAAGAAGTAAAAGGCCAAGTTTTCTTTCTCTTTAATTCCTTTTCTTCTATTATTATCTCTTGCCTCACATTGAAATAATTTATGTTGTCCTTGACACTGTAGGTTTTGATGATAAAGTTTCTGGGCACTGGTTTAGTGCAAATGATAGTGTATTATTTGTGGATATGCAATCTGGAAAAGCTGAACCAGTTGGGATAGGTTCTACCCAAGGTACTAAAAACTATAAGCAATGTGATTTCCATACTTCACCTTAATATAATAAGCTCATTTTATAGTTGGAACTTCTTGCTTCTGCAGTAATTTTCGAATGTCCAAGTATGAAATTGCAGACAATAGTTACTGTTATATCAAGAGACATTGTTTCTGTGGATGCTCCAAAGGAGATGCTAACAAATGTTCCTTTCCCCACCAAAGGATATACTTTCCCTGTGACATTCAGGTTTGTGAATAACTTGATCATATACCAACTGATAAATAAATGCAACTTTGTTTTGATTGAAGGTACATATAGTGTACCTCATGACTAAAATTTTTGTTTAAACTATTGTTACTACAGAAGTTATAAATTATGAAATGTATTGCTGTTTTAAACATGTTTTACCTTCTGCAAGTGACAAAAGCTCAGGCTGCTTTGAGAACCTATTTGTGACTTTCCAAATTGGCAAAGTAATAACACATCTATATTATGCTTCAATAAGAATTTAAGTGTGAAAATATATTGCAGAATACAAACTACAGGAATAAATTTTTGATACTGTAAATTGCTCACTAACACTAGCTATAAAACTTCTAGTGTTGAGAGGCCACAAAAGCTAATAATAGAGTAAACACTGTATGTCTCCTAGCAAAAATAAAGGATATCTGCAGAATTATCATCTTCGCACCATATTGCAGCAGATGATAAGGTGCCCAACATAAGCATGTTGTCACTTCATCTGGAGAAGCTGCATAAAATTTTTAATTCTAGAATATTTTCTTACATTTGCAGTAAAAGCTTTTAGTATTGATTATCTCGTGATTATGTAAAGCACACCTGCATATGAAATCGTGGCATATGATTTAGTATATTTCTAAATTAGATTTTATTTTGTTTTATTCTGTTTTTGGATAAATCTAATTGATGGTTTGAACATACACCAAATAATGTCTTACATAATTTTGTTTGGGTTCTATAGTGATGCTCTGAAGGTTGAAGGTCACAAGGGAGTCTCATATGATTGTAAGGTGGATCCTCCTTTTGTTGGGTATGTTTCTTGCCCTTTTTGTTATATTATGGAGTAATGATTATATCATTTGATGTCATTTTCTTTTAATTTTTTAAGGTATGCTAAGCCATGGATGGATCTTGACACTGGTAAGTGGTACTGCCTCTTTTTCCCTTACTCTCCAGAGCACTTGGTACGTTCAGTTCCCAAATCAAAGAACATGAGTCCATTTATATCTGTCTCCATCAATGCTTCATTGAGAGAAGAGCGCCATGTTTCTGGATCTGCTTCTGCACTTTTTATTGGGGGCTTTTCCATATTGGAGATGGACAAGGTAATTGTATTCTATGTTTTAGATATAACTAACAGTGCATTTTGATTCCTCTGAATAAGAGGAGAAGCCTTTGCTTCCTCTGTGCCTCCAGATGCTCTGCCTGTCTTCTAAGGTTGACCATTGGTTCTATCTATATTTTAGTGTGCTTCTATTAATTCAATCTATTTGCCATCTTGCCAGTATTTGAATTAATACAATCTAAAGCTGAGATGACTTTAGACAAGCCCCTCTATCTGAATAATTTGTTTGTTAAGTGAACCTCCAAAAGTGCTTGTGGATGTAAAGCCAAAGCATTGTTATCAAGAACATTTTTGTTGCAGAATTCCTTGCAGTTGAATCTCACACAAGACTCTAACAAGACTATCTTAACCGTCTTGGGGAATACAGGTAAAAAACATAAAGATATTTCTCCTTTTCCTGATCTCTATCCTTCCTCCCCTGCTGTACTTCTCCATTTTGGTTTTGGTCCAAATTGTCCACTTTGTTTACTACATGGAGTATTTATCCCGTGTAAACACACTCCATGCTATCATGAGGAACTTTAATGGTTGCATGCTATCATCTCATTGTAGATGTTCAAATCCACTGGAAGAACCAGGATTTGATGAAGATCAATCCTATTCACAGAGAAGATTTTGGGATTGGTGGGAATATGCAGTATGAGGTGAGTCCTTAAATTTGTTTCTATATGATTGAATTCATTAAACAAAGACAAAATCACCTGATGAAATCCTTGGAAATCTTTCATAGTAATAAAAGGAAATGAGTAGTTTTAGATGATGAGTAAAATAGACCAAAATGATTGCATTTGAACTCTGCTACTTTCTTCATTTCAAATATCAAATCTCTCATCAATGTCTCCAGGTTGAAGTAACGAGATCCAAGAAATTTGAGGATAAAATCATAATCACTCTTCCAGCCAATGGTGGGACTCCATTCTGAATTTCAATACAAATTTAACAAGTATTTGTTGTTGGATCTTTCTGCCTGGATGACATTTGCCATCTATGGACTGTTTTACAGGTCAGAGAGTGGAAATAGATGTTAACTATCAACCTGGTGAGAGAGCGGGACTCATCACTGGCATTAAGAGAATCTTTTATGCAGGCATAGTCGGATTGTCTACCCTGACGGTGTTGATCTTAGCAATGATGTATTGTAAATTTGATCGAGTGGAGCGATCTTTTGGATCTCAGCCAGCCATTCCCTTCACTCCTCATATGACAGCACCTCCTACACCCGAGCCCCATAGTAGTACTCCTGGTGTTTCAAATGAACAGTCACCTCGAACACCTCAGCCTTTTGTAGATTATGTGAGAAGAACGATAGATGAAACGCCTTACTACAGACGAGAAGCTAGAAGGAGGGTTAATCCACAAAATACTTTTTAGATTTTGATAGATGGATCGACACTGACTGATTAGTTAGGACTTTCTCCATCTTGCCCAGCGCAGAGAACCTGGGAATTTTTCTGTGGATGAGGAATGAACTATTATGGTGCCAGCAGCAGCAGCAGCAGCCTAAGCTTTTTATTTTGAAGGAGATTTTGTGTATGTGAAGATGATTTCGGTCATGCTTTCTTGCACTTTCATATTTAAGGCTTTGGCAGAAACAAAAATTAAAGTAGATTAGAAATTGACTACTTTTTATAATTCATCTATTCTAATACAATATTTTGCAGAAAGGCAGAAATAATATTTTTCACCCGTTTTTCATTTAAATAATATTTTTTTCATCATCTAATTTTAAAAATGGCTTTTTTTAAAAAAAAATTTCGTTAGGTTTTGTTAGTAAATTTTAATAAATTTTTAGATTAAAAAAACGCTAAAAATATGAAAATGTGTTTAATTGAATGATAATACGATTAAATTAAACTATTTACATACCTTTATGTTTACAGTAAAATGACACATATTATCTCACCTATGCAGCCCTTGTAGCACATCTCCTTTAACTATACCAGTCTCTTTCTTGCTTGAAAACCCTATTATTTTCTTCTTTTCCATTTAATTTCCCATTCAATTCTTATAATTGTAAAATCCTATTATTTCTTTCTCCTCCATTCAGTCCCTTTATAAATCTTCAACTGTTTAATTGAAATTTTAAAGCCAATTTGTATCAAATTGTAGCCTTGACAAAGAAAGTCATGGAGGCAGTGACAGGTACTTTCAGTGGTGATCTATTCAGTTTTTGTGGTGGGTGTTTGTAATTCTAGCGATGGTGTAAGGTGGATTGTCACGGGGTTAGATTTGAGTATCGCAAACCCGATACCGTGTAGCACTTGACTTGGATTCCTCCAAGCAAGTAAGCTATTTTTTAATTCGTTTATCTGTGAAAAATGGGCATATTATTAATAACAGTTAGACAATTCGAATTATCGTAACATATCGCAACTCATATAGATAAAGACTACACATTTAAGCATTATAAAGCTCACATAAAACATAAATAATGAAATCAGGATAATAAAAAAAAAAACAATCTATTTATTTCATTTATAACTTATCTCGAAAAGTACATGGTTGAAAGTGGACAAGAAGACATCCACTAAGCAACATCATCTACCTTAGCCATGTGCCCTTTGACCAATATGTGCTTAAGTTAGACTAATCACTCCCCTCTTAAAAGAAGCTTATAAGACTTTGTCATTATGACAGTCACATACGCTCATCTCATTTGAGTAATCCCCCCCCCCCCCCCCCTTCAGAAAAATCATCACATTGAATTTTACAATTCTAACATTACAATCATATTTTTCATTTATATTTACACAATGTAGAAAAAGATTTTTGACCAAAAACATCTCGGATTAAATTGCCACTTTTAGCCTGCTGCTCCCTACAACTCAGACTAGCACTCACAGATTAGGCAGATTAGCCCTTATGAATTTGGTTGACTACACTCTTGGAACTTGTCTTGACACCCATCACTCTTAACTTCGGCCACCACCAACACTCGAACTGACAGAGCACCGACACTCACCCTACCAACCCCTTACATGGATGGTAGTGGCGAGGGTAATTTTAATTTAAAATAAGAATATTTTTGTCATAATAATTATTTTAATAAGAGTAAAATATTTATTGTGAGAGTTTAGTGTTGTTGGTTATATTAATTCAATAAAAAGAGTATTCTTATCTTAAAATTTTAATGTAGTTAAAATAAAAAAAAATTAAGATTATCTGACAAATTAGACAAAACAACATCAATAATAAAATAATCTATATCCATTTTTAATAATGTTCGATATGTATGGATAACTTGTAATTAATTAACTTAATATTTGAATAATATATAAAAGTGAATAACTATTTCCCACCTGAACTTTGCTACAACGATAATATTTCATCTTTAAATTTAAAAAGTTTATTTATATACTTATAATCTACTTTCATTAATGAAAATTGTCATATAGAAGAGCATGAAAGTCACTTTATATGTACTTTTCTATTTTCTCTTTTTCTTATATCTTTTTAATTTTCTTGTTTATCTTTTTATTCGTCCATTCTTAATATAAATAGTGGGCTCAAAACTATATTTTGGATCCAAATCTAAGCTGAATTAGATTCTTAAAGATCGAATACAATCTCTGATAATATCGATATAAGTGATTGTATGTATATTGAAATGTTAGATCTAATCTCTACGAGGTTTTAAAGCTAGGCCTCATCCCTTTACATCGACATAGGTGGATTAGCCCTTGTTAACGCAAAATTTGGCCTAAACAGCTGCTAAAAGGTTAAACTTACGATGCACAAAATGATGCCAAAGATAAAATCTCTGCCATTAATGTCCCTCTTCTGGTCATGAATAGGCCTTGCCTCCCTCATTTGCCAATTTTGCTTTGTTATGGAGAGACCATACTCTTCCATTTATTTGCATTTCCTTTGTTTTTGTCAACAATGTCGGCAAATGGTGGAGATTGAGAGTAATTTTATGACGTCAATAAAAATAATGACCAATTGATAATTTATATTTGTTTAATTATTTAGGAGGACGATTTTGTAATTTCTCTAAAAGGCACAATCTAGTAAACCAAATAACTTTCCTTGATGGAAGCAAGGTAAATAAGTAAATAAATTTTTTAAGCTTTTTTAAAATATGTTAAAAGATTGGAACCTTAGGAGTGTCTTCA
Organism: Anacardium occidentale; assembly: GCA_026122585.1. NCBI lineage: Eukaryota > Viridiplantae > Streptophyta > Magnoliopsida > Sapindales > Anacardiaceae > Anacardium > Anacardium occidentale. The sequence goes on from JAJEJH010000138.1 coordinate 184,540, forward strand.
GTTTGATAATATTTTATTATTATTTTAAAATTTAATAAATATAAATTAGTAACATATTTGAAAATTAATTTATATGAATAATTGTTATGATTGATTTTTTTTTAAAAATTAACATTATATTTTAATAAATAAGATAATTTGTTTGGACAGAAGACAGGGTTGGAATGGCGTAGCTGGCAAGGGTACATCTGTCAAACCTTATCACCCAACGAGGACGCATATAGGAGGGTTTTAGGGCTTAGAAACTGAAAAACAAAATTATAACCCAACAGTATCTTCCGCAGCTTTCCTTCTCTTCCCTTACGCTTGAAGAAAAAACCTCTACATTTATACGCCATGGACCCAGATGCCAATGAACCCAACTTCGACCCCGAAGCTAACGACCTTAACAAACCCTCTGGCCACGCTGAAGACGATAATTCTCACCCTCGAACCGGTGATGGAGCGAGCCCTGGGTATTTTATCTTTTTCCCGACTACCTTATTAATGCCTAAGCGATTTGTTTCTTTACTGTGGACCCCTACTACCAGCTAATTGACGTGAACTTTTTGTTTTATTTTAGTTTAATGGGTGCTGTGTAATTGTTGCATCATTCTTATACATGTGGTTTTTTTTTTTTTTTTATTTGAGACATTTTTTGTTTTTTTCTCGATGTGTGTTTGTGTTCTTGTGGGTAAAGATCCGTTTTTGACTTAGTGTAGTTACTGATGTGCTTCTAAAGAAGTTGATTTGTAAGCGAATAATTTGATAGTTTATTGGTTGTTATTGAACATGTAAAAATTGCAGAAAAATTTTTATTGGAGGTTTAGCTAGGGAGACAACTTCAGGTTAGTTCGTTGTTCTGTGTTAGTTTTTGTAGTAGTTGCATTGGTTTTGGAGAGCATGTTCGGTTCCTTATCCTTTTGGCTGGTTTTGATTGTTTCATATAGGGCAATTTATCAAATATTTTGGTAAATATGGTGAAATCACGGATTCTGTGATAATGAAGGACCGGGAAACAGGGCAGCCTCGTGGGTTTGGGTTTGTCACTTATGCAGATCCCTCTGTGGTTGATAAAGTCATTCAAGAGAATCATATTATTAATGGGAAACAAGTAGGGTTTAAGTTTATTGTCAATATTATCTTGGATTAAACTAAATTTTGGTGTAGCTTTAATCCCTGATTGTGTGTGGTTTTCTGACTTCTTAAGGTGGAAATTAAGCGAACTATACCAAAAGGAGCTATGGGTTCTAAAGACTTCAGGACCAAAAAGATTTTTGTTGGTGGAATTCCTGCTACAGTGAATGAAGGTGACTATCCATTTTCTTTTTTACTGGAGGAGTGGATGTGTTCATTGCATTTTTCTTGTTGAGATCTTTATTTTGTTGAGATTAATCCATTACTGCAAATGGGCAGATGAATTCAAGGACTTCTTTATGCGATATGGAGAGGTCCAAGAGCACCAAATCATGCGGGATCATTCCACCAATCGATCACGTGGTTTTGGATTTATCACTTTTGAAACAGAAGAAGCAGTTGATGATCTCTTGGCCAAGGGGAACAAGCTTGAGTTTGCTGGCTCTCAGGTGAACATGCTGCTTCGTACTGTAAACCTATATTCGTCGTTTGCTATTAGTAATTAATTATAACCCATTTATTCTATTCACAAGTATGATAGATATATTTTATGAGTCAATTAATAAATTGGTTACTTATGAATTATTAGTTGGTGTTCTATTGATGGGAACACCTATTATAGTTATGAATATTTGCACACCCTTCGCAAGGAACTTTAACTTCTAAAGAATATCTAAACTCTTCTCTGAATCAGGCTTTAGGAAAATTGCATACATGTCTAGTTTAAGGTATACAGCTTCCTATAAGATACCTATGCCTGTTCTGATCAATAATGGAGGACCCTCATCTTCATTAAAATGATCTTCAGACATTCACAAATCTCCCCTCAGAAGCTGGCCATGAACAAGCTATAAAACATGCAATTTTCATGCAAGTTTCTAACAATATTCAACTCAGACTATGCAATCTCCAACTACAACACAAATACTTGTATCAAACTCCCAACAAACTTCAAAGACCAGCCAAAGAAACGTAGAAAGATGGAGCTCTCACACAAGACAACTATAGAAATAATTTTGCAAGCAAAAAGATTTAAACCTAAAGGGCTAACCACCAATTTGAATCAATCTACTTACTTGATAAAGGTTACAAGATAAGAACCTCAAATTTAAAGGAATATTCCACCAATTAAGGATGATTCAAGCTTAAAGAAGCTTTGATTTGAGCTTAAAGGAAGGTTTCCACCCAATTGTCTCAAAACTCACCCACTTGAATCTCCACCATCAATTTTCTCTTGCTAACAAGATTGGGTAAAGGATAATTGATTTCACAAAGACCAACAAAGCACCAAGGAACCAAAGAAAGAGAAAACTCTCTCAATTTCCAGCTTTAATTACAAAAGGAATTAAAGTTGCGTTTTTTAGGTTTTACAAACCGTAGTTAATACTAACAAAACATAGTCAACTAAAGTTATATTACAAGTTACATGTAATAAATAAAGACTAAAAGAGAAAATAAGTAATTTACCTAATAACTAATTGCAACATATGATTGAACTAAAATTTACAAATAAAATAATATACATGAATTCTTCTTGTCTTCACCTTAGTCCCCTTGATTTGTGACACCCTTAAATTGGATCTTGCAAATTGATTAATTGGTCATTGAGTTTGAGTATTATTGTGTTTAATTCATGTATTAGGACCTTAGCCACTAAAAAATTCATTGCACTTTGATGGAGAAGGCTTGGAATGGGGTATGTATGCTTAGGAGGCTTGGAAGACTTGAAGAACTCAGGTGGGTGGGACCTAGGGGCTGCGGCACGAGGTGCTTTTGTAAGGCAGAAGCTGGGTGCTGCAACACAGCTCTGCAGTGCCAGGCATGCTTCTGCAAGGTGCAGTCGTGTGCTGCGGCACCAGGCAAGAAAGACAAATTTTTCCTGCCTTTGTTTTCGCTTCTCCTTGGTTCCGGGTGGCTTGGCTGGGCTTCCACCTTGGGTTTTGAACTTGTTATAGAGCCATTTGATGAACTGAAGCTCTTTGAAACACCATGCAGTGGGGATGACAAGCTTTGACAACATTTGCTTGCATGGCTTGGATTTATTCTTACTACTCTTGCATGTGCTGTTAGGATGGAAACCATTCATAGTAGGATTGCTTGTGTGCACTAAAGCTTGCCTTGAAAGATCAAGTTTGGTTGCGCTTTGATTAGCTCAGATGACTTGAAAGCACTTTGAAGGGTTTGAAATATGACTTGAAGGCACTAATGCATGAAATGTCAATGAAGCTCCAAACTCACAATTGGGTTAGGAATTGAAATCGTGTCATGTTCACTTGTCTTGACCATTGTCACATTATTTTCTGAAGTGAATTCCCTTAGGATAAGTTTTGCATGCGTCATCTTGTCTTTTGTCAAATATGTACCTTAATGTTTTTGCTCGTTAAAAGAGCTGTTACTCTCTTAAGAGAGGGTCACTTATGTCTGAATTGCACATTGCTGCTTAAATTTAAATGTGCAGAGTTGCAGATACTTGTCTGTCTGAACACCTATGATTTGGAAGTTATGTATCCTTTGCATAGTGCAGCACTGTGCATGTATGAAAGCCTATTTCATTTTAGCAACTTGACAAAGCTCTTATGCTGCATCTTGAGATACTTGTGAAACACCTGTATCTCTTGCCTTTTCCATAGGCCTTTCTTAAGGATGTCTTGGGTAGCTTATAAATACTAGTAGTTATTTATTACTCGGGAAGACTTGACCTCATTGATGTTTTTTGGTTTCATCTTGTAGAGTTAATTACACATAACGTGTTCCCAAGTTTTTGGTTTACCAAAAAGTTGAGATGTAGATCTACTTGTTTGTCTACTGATTATAGCTTTGGATAGTTAAGAAGCATTATAAGTTTATTTGTTTAGTAGAATAGAAGGCTGATAATGTATCTCCATTTTTCTCTTCTATTGTAGGTGGAGATCAAGAAGGCAGAGCCAAAGAAACCAAACCCACTGCAACACTCTTACAGACGTTACAATAATTCTAAGCCAGCTTATGGTAGTGGTTTTGGGGATGCCTATGGTGGATTTGGAGGTGGAGCCTTCAGTGGTGGTGGGAGTGGTGGTTATAGGTCAGGTGGGGCGTATGGAGTTAGAGCTGGTTCTTATGGAGGATATGGTGCAGGTGAATTTGGTGGATATGGAGGATATGGTGGTGGTATGGGTGCTTATAGGGGAGAGCCTTCCCTTGGATACTCAGGTCGCTATGGGGGAGGCTTTAATAGAGGTTATGGTCTGGCAGGTGATTATGGTGGCCCTGGTGAGAGTTATGGAGGATATGGTGCTGGTGCTGGTGGTGGTGGGTATGGAAGTGGCCCAAGTGGGTATGACGTTGGGCTTGGTGGTGGCTATGGAAATAGTGGTGGGGGTTCCTTCTTCGGAAGTAGAGGGGGATATGGTGGTGCAGGAAGCAGTAGATATCATCCTTATGGACGGTAGGTTAGTGGACAAAGACTTTATGGGCTATCAAGTGTCATGCTATTCTGGATTGTATAAGTTTTTAGCATTGACCACAGGGCTTGTCTATTTTCACTTACGTGGGAAAAAAAATGCTTTGACAACTTTTATGCTTCATTTGGCCCTCCCCAATTTCTATTCCAGGAGGATTTGTGTTTACCACCGAAAAATTAAGTGATCAATTTACCCATCCCTCTACCAGAACTTTTTGCCGTGTATCAGATGAATTTAACATTGATGTACTTGCTGGATTCTGAAAAGAATACATGTCATGAATTGCAATAATTTCTATTACCGACTTTATTTTTCGTTATTATCTGTTCAATGGACATTCTAGATATCGCTACACGCTGATGATATGTCAGAGCTTGAGTCTTCGACTCAACCGATTAATTTGCTGTTTAAAGTTAAATTTTTGAATCTAGACAAACATTTTGTCTTTGATTCTTATAATTGTGATAATTGCAGGTGGCCCTGACCCATTTGAGCTGGACTTTCTTGTCTGCTGATATTATCCTGGTGATTTTTGGCAATTTTTCCTTTCAGTTTTCATCTGGAAAGCCATTGTCCAAGATTCCCATATCAATGATTCATTGGAGTATTTGGATAGCGTAAACTGAAACCATAATGAATGACTTGCATAAACTAAAGTTCTAATAAACTTTATTTAGTTTTCTGGCTATATAAAAAGACTAGATAAAATTTAACAGCAAATGAATGAACAAGGTATTTGTATCATTATGAAGAGATTAATAGAGAGAGACAATCAGACAAGCAAGTAAAAAGAATAGGCTTGTAAAAACCACACCTCAAAATATCTGGCAAAGAAAGGCTCCTACTAAATTTCTAGAAAGGGGTAAAATTTCTCTGGTTTCCTTTGTCTTCTTTCTAATTCCGAGCCAAATTAATGGCATTGGTGATATCAAACCTGGGCACGTGTCAAAAGGTGGAAAATATCAATTACCATTTTTTTTTTAAATTTTGAAGTGATTGATAGTAATTTTGTGAATTATGTTGGATTGTTTTTTGATTAGTAGGGACAAGTAGTTGAAGTGATTTGCAGCGCGAAAGAGAGAAGCAGGGATCATAACATTCACCCTTGCAAAGTCATCGAAATTACACCTTGCCAAAGAACCTTGGCATTCGCTGCTTCCCTTCTGTAACTTCTCTCCTCTAACCCTTTTCCATAATTTATTTATTGTGTCTTTCCATTTCTCACTGTTTTATTTGGGTTGTTTATTAATGGCAATGTTGCTTAATTATGAGATATGTGTACTGAACTATGGGCTGAATACAGTTGAATTTACATGTGCTCATCAAAAAACTTCAAAGTCTACTAAAATTTTGGTTTCAAAACTTTTCCCTAGAGTTCATTTTAAGTGAACTCCTCGACATGAATGGTTGTTGGTGCCTTTGATTCATGGTTTGCTGCCAAGTGTCAGATATGGCGACAGAGACAAGGATTTGTATCTGCAACATACTTTTTGCTTCTTAGTCTATGCTGATCTGCTGTAAAGAAGGCGAAATAATGGAAGACGGCATATTGATTGGGATATAGATAATAACTGAACATTATTGTTTTCAGATTACATTGTGGATGCACTCACTACAATATGTTGGTCTCTTTCTTTCTTTATTATATACATCAATGTCAAAATTGTTTGTTCTGCACAACCTTCGTATATTTGAAGACTGATATGGTCCCTGCAGGAGTTGTGAATTATGAAGCATTGACATATCATGTGTATTTGATTTATGAGTTGTAAATGCCAGTTGCTCTTTCACCTGAGTTTCGGAAAACAGGAAAGAAGATAGACCCCTTTACACAATTCTTTCAATACCCAAGTGCAAATTTTTTATTGTTCTATCTGTCGTCATGTCTCTGTAGATTCATTCATGGGGATCAGTAGGTCCAGCCAAACTTCCCAAAGCGAAACAGCAGAACATGATATTTCTATTGGGGCATGTTTGTTTCGTTGTATCTCTGTCTCTTCTTATTTCCTTTTTATTACTTGCAATGTGAAGAAAGAGTGACAATTGAAGGCCAAAGTTATACTATCTCGGCTGTGACTCCTCGGTATCAGCTTCGCAAGGGGAAGTGTGAACCTAAGGAGAAGAGGCTTGACGTGCTTTCCACTGGCAGATATAATCTTGAATGAAAACTTATCAGAACAATCTTGAAAGTGTTGAACAACATTCTTTAGTTGTATAGTTGAATCATTTCTATGTGAAATTATTGATCTTTGAACTGTTTTCTCATCATATTTTAACACAAGCGCTGAGGATTCTTCTTCCTCAATTGGCAAGTGGAGATACAAGTAGCTTATTTCCCAAATTGCATCTCCATTTACTCTGCACCCCACCCACCTATCAACCCTGCAAAGCCCTTCCTGCCTCAGTGCTCAGACAAAGAGACATAAACTTATCCACCATAATTAGACTGTCATCTTCAGATCTCACCTAATCATTTTAGGGCATCAATCCTTTGACAATTTGCTGAAAGCTTGAAATCTTACAAACCATCACCAATTTATGTAATAATATTCGACAAAAGATCAAACATGGGGTTGTTGAAGAATCTTGTGCATTTTTCTTAGTATGGACTTAGTACACGGTATCAGAAGCAGACAGTGGTCCGACTATTTCCCACCCAGACTTTGATGAAACTTCGTTGGTTTTAATAGTAAAAATATACTTTTGTGATTGTATATATTAGGTAGAAAATTAACAGTATAAACAAATTATATTTTTATCTTAATTATTTTTTATTTTTTTATTTTTTGAACACCAGAAAACATTTAAGACGTAGTCAACAATTATAACCATGATTTTTTTTTACACTGTTCTCACTTGCAACACTGATCAACTATAATTTGGTTGAATCTATTTGATTTCATTGAACTAAAAAGCTTGGTTTCATTATCACATTAGATTGAGAGGAGAAAGACTTATGAGGGTCTTATCACCGTTAGTCCCAAAACGAAAACATGAATAATCATCACCTTCTTGGGCCAAGACTCACGTCCCTAGATTTGAAAATTGTCACTACCAAATTTGCTAGTTTTCCGTTAGCATTGCTCTTGCAATGTTTGCCTGGATAGGGGATCCAACCCTAGTTAGCTTTACAGATAGGTCATACCGATATTAACTTATAAGCAACAAGCATTAAACTTCTTTTTTTCAACCCCAATCTTCTGATTTATTACAGTTTCGCTTTGCTACTTCATATCCAGCCTCATTGAACAATAGCTGGGATTTTAATCTAATATACCTATGGAAGCAGAGGTTGATTTGTTCACATGAAAAGTAGTCATTTTACCTTGAATAATATTTATGTTATGTTGTAAGATGAATAAACATATAAATGACAAGGACTTGTTCGTTTTAATTAGAATAAACCCTTTCCCCCGCCGGACCCGCGCCCACACCTTTTGGGTGGGAAATTAAATTTAATCCATTAATTATATAATCTGATTTTTCTCTGGGAGTTGGTTGGGCGTCTGCTTTCTTTCCATTAACGATAACAGAAACAACTTCTCACAAACCAAAAACTAACTCTGCATCCCATCTCTCAACTCAACACCTCTTCACCCAAAGTTACTTCACTTTTTTCTCCCACTTCAGGAACCATTGCATTCTCTTCTCTCTTCTCTGATTAGGTTCTCCCCCTTCTTTTCTTTCTTTAACTTCCTTTTCGTTTATCTGCTTTTACGACTTGAATTAAAGTTGTTTTTTTGTTTTCTTTTTATTTTCTTGCGCTTTTGGGTTCTTGATGAGCGTCTTTCGATGTTTAATTTTAATGGAGAAAGCTATGGGATTGTAGGGGATCCTTTTAGTGTTAACTATGCTTCAAAAATACTTGGCGTTCCTTTGATGTGGGTTACTTTTTATGTTGTCTATTCATTTGCGTGTTATCTTAGCTGTATAAACATCTTGTTTTCTCCTTGATAATTGTGTATTTTTTAATTCTATGGATTCTCGGGGATCGTTTCTCTAATGCGATTTTCGGGATTTTGTCTTCTTGTTTGAATTTGCCTACTTATTCCAATTCATGTATTTTGTGACAAATAACTTAGTTATTGTAAATTTATATTTGCAATTGTTCTTTGCTTAAATGTTATTCTTAGTGGCCAAAGGACTTGTTCCCACCCATAGTAAGTCATAAAAGTTTTAATATTTGATACTAATGGCATAAGCATAGGAGTTATCAGTTACTATCCGTGCTTGGTTGGATTTCAGTTGTGCAGAGACGGTGATGGGTATTGAGTTTCTCAATGGAGTCACTTGTTAATTTGCCGTCTTCCATAGGCAGCAAACATCCTTCCACATCAAGTACCCTCCGCTGCTCGCAACACCCTTCTCCTAAAGAATCTAGAAATGAAAGTGTTTCCCCCACTTCATATGCATACGCTAACAGCCCCGGCTTAAAGTCGGTTTATAATGTAAATGGTTCTGTAATTAATGAAAAAAATGTCCACAAGATGGTCCAAGATGATCAGCAGTACGAAGACTTTGCTAATTTGGCAAAGCGCTTCTATGATTTGAATAGGGGGAAACTCGAATATGTGGGCACAGTTAATGTTCTTGATCAACCAGTGGAAACTTCTTCTCAGGAAAGGATGTTGTCTCTGGAATCTGAATCAAGTGCTGAGCATCTGGTTAATAATCCTGAGAATAGGGGGAAACTCGAATATGTGGGCACAGTTAATGTTCTTGATCAAACAGTGGAAACTTCTTCTCAGAAAAGGATGTTGTCTCTGGAATCTGAATCAAATACTGAGCATCTGGTTAATAATCCTGAGAATAGGGGGAAACTCGAATATGTGGGCACAGTTGATGTTCTTGATCAACCAGCGGAAACTTCTTCTCAGAAAAGGATGTTGTCTCTGGAATCTGAATCAAGTGCTGAGCATCTGGTTAATAATCCTGAGAGTAGCAATTCCATTGGATTGCTTCAATCTGAAAATATTGTCTCACTCACATGTAAAGGAGTTGACGTGCCTTTGGAGGACAACTTAACATGCCAAAGGGCGATAAGCTTCTGTTCAAGTCCTAGTATGCATGTCCCTACCTTGTATTCAGAAGGTAAACAAAGTTGCATCGACGCAAAAGTCAGTGAATATGCAAGTAGCATTGCAAAGTCTGCTGAAAGTGAAGTGACTCAATCATATGATTTAATTGAGAGCAGGAAGTCAAGCATCAACAGAGGTAGCACTGGCAGTGATGTAAGTGATGAAAGATGCTCAAGTAGTTTAAGCAGTGCTGTTTACAAACCTCACAAGGCAAATGATACAAGATGGCAAGCAATTCAAGCAGTCCGATTGCATGAGGGGGCATTGGGTTTGAAGCACTTCAAATTATTGAGGAGACTAGGCTGTGGAGATATAGGCTATGTATATCTGACAGAGTTAACGGGCACAAACAGCTATTTTGCCATGAAGATTATGGACAAAGCCTCTTTGGCGAGCAGGAAGAAGCTCCTTAGAGCTCAGACAGAGAGAGAAATACTGCAATCTCTGGATCATCCATTTCTACCCACTTTATATACACACTATGAGACAGATAAATTATCTTTTTTGGTGATGGAATTCTGCCCTGGGGGAGATTTGCATGTACTTAGGCAAAGGCAGCCAGGGAAGTATTTTCCAGAGCATGCAGCTAGGTATAGTAATTCTTTTCTCCCCTAAACAAATGAGAACTTCGCATTTTGGGAACGTATAACATCTGAAATTTGAGATAAGTGTAGCTTTAAAACTAGTAAAATTCCTTTCTAACTTGACAATTTAAATGCCTCGAGCAGAGTTGACATATTTATTCAGTCTGGTCATTATATTGGTGTCTGCCAATTCATATTTATGTAAACTTAAGTTTTATTTAAACTAGTCATATGTTTATCAAAGCATGCCATTAATTTTAGCATATTTGTCAAGAACTGCTCTGGTAAAACTAGCTAACAACTTTGCCAAACTTATTTAATTTCTTATGGCCAATGTAGGTGGAGCTTGGGCTCCTGGAATAGTACCTTTTATGATTTCAATTCCCCTTGGCACGAGAACTTATATTTGCATGATGACAAATTTTAATGTAGTGAAAGCTTGTCTGCTTTTCTATTTGCTTTGCTTTTTTGCTTTCCTTCTGGTCGTCGTCCTGTTTTTACCCAGTGAAAAGAACACTGTTTATGTCAGTTTTATCTATTCAAGACTGTTAATAAGTTGGCAAGGCCTAATTCAAGAATGGGTTTAACCTTGTTTTATTGTGTCATTATTATCTGACTATAGTCAAACAGTAAGTAAAAATATCGCTGATATTTGGTAGGATATTAAATATCTTTAAATTCTTGGGTAGTGCATGCAGAAGATTAATATGCATGGATAATGCAAAAAATGCCATTATAATTATTTTTATTAATATGCTCTTTCAAAATTCAGGTTTTATGTGGCTGAAGTTCTTCTTGCTTTAGAGTATTTGCATATGCTTGGGATCGTTTACAGAGACCTTAAGCCGGAGAATGTCTTGGTGAGAGAAGATGGGCATATAATGCTTTCTGATTTTGACCTCTCTCTAAGATGTGCAGTCTGCCCGACTCTGGTCAAATCCTCAAACTCCACCTTGGAGTCAAAGAATTCAGCATACGGTGTTCAATCTGCTTGCATTGAACCAACTTGTGCAATGCAGCCAGATTGCATCCAACCTGCATGTTTTATGCCTCGGCTCTTTTTGGGCAAGAAGAAGAGAGTAAAAGAGGTCAAACTGAAGAATGAAATTCATGATCAAGTGAACCCTCTCCCTGAGCTCATTGCTGAACCCACATCTGCACGATCAATGTCCTTTGTAGGTACACATGAATACTTGGCGCCTGAAATAATTAAAGGTGAAGGCCATGGAAGTGCTGCTGATTGGTGGACACTTGGGATCTTTCTCTATGAGCTTTTATTTGGTAAAACTCCTTTCAAGGGGGCCGGGAACCGTGCCACTCTTTTTAACGTTGTTGGTCAGCCATTAAGATTTCCCGAGTCACCCGGTGTGAGCTTTGCTGCTCAGGACTTAATCCGAGGTTTACTTATAAAAGAACCTCAGCATCGTCTTGCTTATGGACGTGGGGCTACAGAGGTAAAACGGCATCCATTTTTCCGAAGTGTGAATTGGGCACTTATTCGTTGTACAAATCCACCAGAGGTGCCAAAACCAGTTCTGCTGGATATTCCTCTGAGAACCGATGTGCCCAAAGCACAACCAAACGGCAAGGTGCCTGGTGTAGATGTGAAATCTTCATGTACTGATTTCTTCTGATTTTTTCCGATTGTTTCCTTTCTTTTACCCAGAATTCTTCATCACCTCGTTCCAGTCTTGTTTCAATGGTTGTTTTCCCATTGCAAGGCGATGCTAATTCGTAGTTCCTTTGATAAAAGCTCTTGTAACTGCCCCTTTGAACAAGCATGATAAACAGCTCAGCCTCCGCTCTGAGGAAATGAAATTGTTATTCTTCTTCCCTGTAAACCCATTGCTTCCAGCAAGTACAGTTCTAGTGTTGAAAGTTCTCTTCTTCGTGGTTTAGGATTGCTCTTGTTACCAATCAAGCCCATCAAGTAACTAAAACCAAGTAACCTTTCTGGTCACGGGACTACATGCGTCAATACAAATGCAATCAAAAAGCTTACGGTCAAATAAAAGACGGAAGGGTAAAAGGGTAAAATGATTGGCAGAGTTCTCAATGCAAGCCCAACCATCACATCAATGTGTTCGTCACAGCAGACGTCACCGATCCTATCCACCACCACGCGCCTCCCATGCCATCCTTTTTTATTTTCAGGACTTTTTTAATTAATTAAGGAAAGATTCAATAACTTCTACGATTAATACGTCCAGATTACTTTTATTTCTTTAAAGAGTTTCTTTTTTCCACGTGGAAAATATTACCGCCTGTTGACTTACCTGTCACTTCAACCTACGTGTCCTTTTTCATAATACTGACGCTTTTTTCTTTTGGAGATTCAATGCACGCGCTTGCTTCAGGCCACGCATGCGTGGCGCCCCATTTCGTGTCTGTCGGCTGGCGTATACGAAATGTCTTCTCTCTTGCAATGGTAAGAAATGACGATATAATAAAGATATATCTGAAAATTTAAATGATTTTTTTATTATTTTAAAAAAGTATATTTTATAGTAGGGCAATCAACATTTGCCCATTCAAGGTTATCTCAAACCATAGTGCAACTAACGAGGTTTTAAAAAATCAATTATTTTCCCTTTACCAAAATCAAAAGAATATTATATTTTTTTTGAATAAAAATTATAAAATAAATTTTATAAAAATAATTAAAATATAAAATATATAAAAATAGTAATAATTAAAAGATTCTATTAGTGATTAGATCTAGCCACATTTACCTTTTAAAAATCTAATGAAAGTAGTTAGATTTAACAGTTTTTACCATCTAAAATAATTGAAAATAATCAGTTTTTTAAATATATCGATCATTTTTTATTTTTTCTGATGATAAAAATGGTCAAATCTAATTATTTCCATTTAACTAGTCATCTTTACCATTGAGATGACTACATTCGACCGTAAATAAAATCAAGTGATCATTTCTGGTCACCTAATTATGTTTACGATAGCTACTACAGTCAACGATGGTGGTTGCTTTTGAAAATTTTTATTAATTTTTATTAAATTTTAAATTTTTATTATTAACGGTTAGATCTAGCTATCTATATCTTCTAAAAATTTAATAGAAACAGTTAGATTTAACAGTTTTCGTCATCTAAAATGGTTGAAAGCAACCGGTTTCAAACATGTCAGTTATTTTAGATTTTTTTTAATAACAAAGATGGTCAAATCTGATCATTTCTATCAGACTAGTCGCTTCTACCATCGAGATAATCATGTTCGACTGTCAATAGAATCAAGTGATCATTTCTGATCACCTGATTATATTTACGATAATTACTAACATCGACGATATTGTTGACGATAATAACTGTTTTTTAAAATTTTTATTTTATTTTAAAATTTTTTAATTAATTTAAAATTTTATTTTAATAATAATATTATATATTTTTATAAAAAATATTTAATCTTTTCAAATAATAAAAATATTTATTTAACTTTTTTAAACATCTTATTTGGTCAGTGAAGAAAACGATGGGTGGGAATTATTCGTTTGGCCTTTGTAAAATAATCGTATAAACGATATAAAATGAAAAAAAAAAAAAATCGATCGGTTTTACACGAATTTTGATTTTAGATCTACCAGAGATTGACCTTGTCGGTACCAGCGCCTGCACCTCCCTTAGGCGCGTGTCTGCACTCTCTATCTGCGCCTTTTATAATCTTCCCAAAAACTTGCTGATAGATAAATGTAATGCACGCTGCCTTTCCTTTTATGTGCATTGCGCACGCCACCCGGACTCTCTCATCTGCCGGTCGTCACGATCTTTTTCATTTTTCTCCAAGAAAGCCTGGTGTTTTTCTTTGTGGCTACGCCGTTCACCTGAATCTAAATCCGTCACTCAGAGTCCGAGTTCGGAAGGCCAGCGCGCTGAGCAACATGTCGATGATTTCCGCTGAAGATGAAGCCAAGTTCGGGTTTTCGCGGCGGGAAATGTACAAGGACAACTTGTCCGGGACCGTGGATTCCTACGACCGCCACGTGTTTCTCTCTTACAAAGGACCAGATGCGTGGCTCCCGCGTGTTGAGGAGTCCAAAGACGATCCCCTGCCTAAACTGCTTGCCTCCGCTATTAAAGCTCGCAAAAACGACATCACTGTCAAGGTAGGTTGGTTGGTTGGTTGTTTGTTGGTTTTAGATGTTCATTCCCTTTTTTTTTTTTTTTTTTTTTTTTTTTTTTGAGCTTTTTGAATGAAAGAATTGATTGATTTGATTTTATAGACGAAGGTTACGATATGTGGAGGTGGCGAAGGAAGTGATGGGGATGTGCTGATTTTTCCCGAAATGATCAAGTACAAGTAAGTTTCTGGATTTTTTTTTGCCGAATTTTAATTTTAAATTTGATTTTAGTTTGTTAGAATCTTTCTTTCTTGGAATTGTGTAGTACATGTAACTTGAAATGGTTTTCATGTTTCTAAAATTGTGATGGATTTGATGATGAAGGGGTTTGAAGGACTCAGATGTAGAAAGCTTTGTTGATGATGTTCTTGTCAACGGAAAACCATGGGCTTCTGTAGTGCAAGAGGCGTTGACTGGATCATATGTGTTTGTATGTGCTCATGGTAGTCGAGATAAGAGATGCGGTATTTGTGGCCCTGCTCTAATTGAAAAGCTTAATGAGGAGATTGAGACACGAGGACTGAAGGATCAAATCTTTGTCAGTCCATGCTCCCATATTGGAGGGCACAAGTATGCTGGAAACTTGATCATCTACAGTCCTGATTCTGAAGGAAAAATTATGGGTCATTGGTAAAATGTGGATTCTACTCTATACTTAGCCTAAAATATAGAGTGGTAGGAAATTCAATATAATTGCAACTCTGAATAGTTTTTGGTGTTCGATTGTAGGTATGGCTATGTTACTCCTGATGATGTTCCAGCAATGCTTGATCAACATATTGCAAAGGGAGAAATAATAGAACGTCTTTGGAGGTTTGTTTTATTATTTGCATGAAATCTTTTTCCCTTTTTTGGATTTGTGGATAATTGCAGTTTCCATGAATTGTATCAGAAGGGGTGCTCAATTTGTAAATTACTTTAATGAAACATTTTTTAATTTCTGCGGGGGATATAATTCTATGCTTTGGCTAACAAGTAAACAAATATTATTGATATGATATATATAGCACTGATAGATGGGAGGATAAAGGATATAAGTGCATTAAGATGTTAATATCAAAAGAAGTGTCTATTTCACCTTCTCGTTCCATTAATGTGCATTTTGATGTTTATGCCGTAACTTACTATTGATTCTGCTCTCTGCTAGTCTTTTTTCCTATTGTTGCTTGTTAAGTTTGATTGTAAGCTGTTGTTATGGAATTTTTGTTTTTTATTCATTAGTTCTTCTTTCAGGATCTTTAATTCTATTTGTTAGCGGAAGACTGCTAAGAAGTATGCTTCCCCTCAAACCTATGAATGCTATATACGCATGATTTTGTTTTGTATCCATGAAATAGAAATTTCATACACTCTCTCTTCGGTCCTGGTAGTCATTGTGACTAATCTAATAAAGTTATGTGGTTGAGTAAGATTAGGCATCTTAAGTTTTGGATTTACATTGAAGTTCCATGGAATTGATTTGGTCAATTTACTTCTACAAAGCATCCTTGCATAAGTTATTTTTCACATGCACTTAATTGAAAGATTAGCTTTCTCTTTTCTGCATAATTTTTTTTGTACTTCTGTACCTTGAGCATGATTCACTGCAATAAAATGTTGTAATGTGAAATCAATAATCATCCACAGAGGCCAATTGGGAGCGTCTAAGGAAGAAGGTGGGAAAGTAGAAGAACTGAAGCTTCCAAATGGTAAGAAACATGAAGATAGCAACACTCAGGTCAAGGAAAATGCGGGTGGTTGTTGCCAGAGTGCCAATGGCTTTTCATGCTGCAGGGATGGAAGTGTGGATAACAAAGGGACACAAATCAAAGCGCCAAGCAAATTGTCAAGTTGGATAGGATCATTGGAGCAAAGGGATGTTCTTACAGCTGCTGCCGCGGTTGGGGCAGTTGCAACCATTGCGATTGCTTATAACTTTTATAGAAGAAGGTCAGGCTGAAAAAAAGCCATGTAATCCATTTAGAACTGTTTGCCTGTGGCTGTGTAAACCCCATTGTAGGCCAACTGCAATAGTTTTGATGAAATAATCCTCCAAATTACATTTCTTTAGGAGAAGGATACTATATATGTTATTGGGGTGGACATGGATAACCTACTTTTAGAAGGTTCATGGATCGAGCATGACTCCATCCCTTCACTTCTTTTGATTGCTTCAGATATCGGAATGTTGTTTCAATTGAGTTTTGGCAAATGGCATATGTTTACACTAAGATTTATTTTTGTAATGCTTGTTCAAATTACTCTTCTATACTTTTGCGACAAAATTTGCTAAATCACTTGTAAAACACACAACGATAACAAAATCTATCACATCTATACTAATTTTTCTCTCTTCTAATGTTAAATTAGTGTACAATTTGGCTGGCCAAGGCATCGTTGAGACATTGGCACAAGATTGTCAATTATTCTGTTTTTTTATTAATAGGGTTGAAAATAAAATAAGATTACTTAAATGTAAATAAAAATTTTAATTTTATACTAAAATTTGCAAAAAGCGGAAATCCAAATCCCTTACGAAGAAATCATTAAGCGGTCTTCTCCAGCACCATACCATTTAATAAATAAACTTTGGCTTCTGGAACTACTAGTTCCTCCCATGTTCTCTTTTGTACGTGGAACGAATTGAAAGATAGGTTTTAATTGACACACAATCAGGATCAATATATGATTTAGAAGAGCAATTGACAAATGATTAAAAATTGACGAACGATCAAGAATTTTTCCTTTAATATAAGATCCTAGATTCCTTGATCGATCCCACATCACTTCCCCCTTCATTTTCTTCCATTCAGCATCAACCAAAGATCCCATCAGAACTTCTGCTAAACTCTCCCCCTCGAAAACGGTGACTCACTTCTACCTTTTTGCAGGGCGATTGAAAGACGGTTCTTTTATTGATTGCGATGATTCTGGTGCCACATTTGTTGAAGCTCAAGTAGCTGGGAACATGACTGTGGTGCTTAAACAACCGCGGACGGATTTGCCAGAGCAGCTGCCACCATTCAAGCTGAATGAAAAGTCCACTTCATGTGCTGTTGTTCAGGTGACGTCGTTTGACTGTAGTCGGGTGGCGATTATTGTTTGTTTTAGTCATGTCATCGCGGATGCAACAGCTGCACCAAACTTTGTTAAAAACTGGGCTGCATTTGCTTCTAATTGTGGTTTTATTGATATTAAAGTTGCGATTTCTGATTGCTCCTTAATCTTTCCTCCACGAGATGTATTAGGCATAACCAAGAGTGTTTTTGAAAAACTGTTGATTTTGAAGCAAAGAATTAACGCACAAAAAGTCTAGAGAACCCAGTTCTTTTTCATTCAAATTACATATTTACAGTGTTTACCAGAAGTTCCACACAACTATACATTCAAACCTTCCTATCAACTTTTGGATTAAGTTCTTGGTAGTATATCAACCATTTGAACTTCAGAGTTGCAATGCATCATGTCAACTTCTTTGTCCTTATTCGATTCCCTGGTGAAATGATGTTTAATTTTTATGTACTTGGTCTTTCCACGAAAGATTGGATTCTTTGCGATTGCAACTACTGATATGTCATCACAATAAATCTCATTCTTTTGTACTTGCTCCAAGTCAACCAATAACTTCCATAACCAGATGGTCTGATTCATTGCCATTGCAATTGTAATGTACTCAACTTCGACCGTGGAGTGTGCCACAATATCTTGCTTCCTTGACCTCCAACTAAACTCGTTTGAACTAATTAAGAACAAGACGTGCGTTTTTCATATTTTCACTTGAGCCTACTTAATCACTGTAGGTGTAGCTAGCCAGTTTTGGCTCTGATGCTTTTGTGAACCAAACTCCATGATCTTTAGTTGCTTTCACATACCTTAACAATCTTTAGCAACTCTAATATGCACCTTTCTTGGTGCCTAAATGAATCTGGACAATATGCTTGCTGCAAACATGATATCTGGCCTTGTTATCATTAAATACAACAAACAACCTATCATACTCCTATAGATTCCTTCATCAACTTTCTCAACTCCATCTTCTTTAAATAATTTTTCATTTATTTCCCATAGAAAGCTCAAGGAAGAGGAAAACAAAGTTAAGAATGACATAGCCTTGAAGGTTATTCATGAAGAAAGCGATGTTAGCCTTGGAGGTTCCTTAATGGATAAGGAAAATGTTAGCCCCTTGGCTAGGAAATTCAGTAAGTCATTTTCTAGGACCCAAAAAAATAAAGGGAAAATTTGACAAGGCTTAGAAAGAAAGAAGACGTTGAAAATAATGAACTCATTTTAGCCCTAAAAAAGTACTAGGTAAATGATGAAGCCAAGGCTTGATATGTAAGTATTGTGCGCATTTCATTATTTTATAAAGGTTTATTATATTTAATATTATAACCTAGTAACTTTTAAATTTTTTATTTGTAAAATTTTTTTTTATTTCTATATTTTTGTGTATTTACATATATATATATATATATATATATTAAAATAATATTATATTTTAATTATTTTTATAAAATTAATTTTTATTATCTTTTAATTTCTGGACTGACATAAGTCTGTTTTATCGGCAAAACAAGTGAGATACTCTGAAGTAAGAATTTCATTGTATTTTAAAGTTAAAGGCCAATTGGATTCGAAACTCAATGATGTGGAAGAGTGAGGACTGTTGAGTTGATACAGTTCATCCTTAAACTGTGCCCGTACTTGTGTTTGTCCTTGTAACAGTTGTCTGACCGTACTTGTGGGAAATGGGGATTGCAGCATATACCACCCAAATGTTTCCTCCCCCCCCCCCCCAAGCTTTTACTCAAAAGCAAAGTGCCACCCTCTAAACATTTGAAAACCCAAACACCCACCCTTCACCCATTTTTCATCCAATTTTATTAAAACATTTTATAAAATAACAAAAATACCTTTATTAAAAAATAAAAATTTATAATAAAATTATAAAATAATATTTAAACATATATATTAAAATTTTTATAAAAGTTTAAAAAAATATTTAAATTTTAAAAAATAAAAAAGCCAACCACCACCTCCAATACACAGCGGTGGCTGTTTTAAATTTTTGAATTTTTACTTTTTAAATGTTTTTTAAAATTTTTAAATATTTAAATAATATTTTCTATTTATATAAAATATGTTTGATTAGTTTATAAAATTTTTACTTTAAAATAACAAAAATACCTTTTAAATATTAAAAATTTAACGGTTGACTTTGATTAATGAGTAGGACTTTGAGTTTTACAAATTTGGGAGATATGTCTTGGAATAGGACCAAAATATGAGTGGGAATAATGATTTGGCCGCCTATACCAATTAGATCTCACTCTTTTCTTTTGGAAGATTTCATGGCCCAAACTTGGGCTGAGGTCGACACTAGGACACAGAGATATATATATATATATATATATAAGATCACTAGAATTTATAGCAAGTCTAATACATGAGAAAATATAACTTTTTAAGTCTTGTTTTAAACCAAATATTGATAAAATCCTTTATATATATAAATAATTTACTCAATAATTACTCAGAGAGTCTGTAAAATTTGTAACAGCTATAGCTGTCCAGATAGTTGGTAACTTCTGATTCCTGAGAGTTTGTGTGGGCAAAAGTAGTGTCTCCCATGCCAACTGCAGCCTGGAAGATAAAATACGGGCAAACCTATTTGGTCTATTATGTGGCAGGTCATGGACTCAGCATTTTACAATGCAATATAGAAAGTTTTTGGAACGAGAAAATGTCAAAGAGAATATAGAGTTTTGGGATGAGAAAGACAAATTTTGGAATAAAAAGTTTTGTTTTCCTTTATTTGTTTCAAAACCCTCCACCATATGTAACAATATTATTTGATTCAATTTTGAAAATTCATGTTTAATCAATTTTAAGATATTAAATGACCATACCGCCTGTTACAACCATATCTTTTGGTATTTTAAAATTAATTTTCTTTTTTTTATCAAATTAATATATGTCGACTTTTTCATTTATTTTCCATGTCCATCATTCAACAAAATTCAGACTTTTTTTTATCCATCGACGTGTTCCCATCTTATCCAATCACGCCAAACCAAGCAAGTACCCAGCCAGAAAATTCAATTCAATCCCTGCCGCCCATTCCTCACATTACGAGTTGTCCCCCCAAATTAATTTTCGCCACCTTTAAAATTTTCATTCCCATACGTAAAATTTGATTTTGTTAACGACCCTATCCTCATTAAATACTGGCTTCACAAGCATAAAATCCTAATGGTCATAGATCCTCGCCACCATGCTTCAAAAAGTTCAATATAAAAGCAAAATATTAGCCAGCTCTTTTGAATCATCGTCAGAAACTTTTATGCAATGGCAATGATACTTGGTTACATTGAAATAGTTCTAGCGTTCGTATTTGTATACACCATGTTTCAATGGTGGCACGACAGGAACGCTCCCATCAGAAACTGGCCTGTCGTCGGGATGGTGCCTGGGCTTCTTCACAATGCAAGGCGTATTCACGAATTCGCCACCCAAAAGTTGAGGCAATCTAAGTGGACTGCTGTAGTCAAAGGACCCTGGTTCACCAATATGGATTTCGTCATCACCAGTGATCCAAAGAATGTTGACCACATCTGCAGCAGAAACTTTGCCAACTATCCCAAAGGCCGCGAATTCAAGGAGATGTTCGATGTGTTGGGAGATGGTATTCTGAATGCCGACGGCGAAATGTGGAAAATTCAGAGGAAAGTACTCCATTCATTGACGAAGAACAACAAGTACGTGTCTGCTTTAGTCAGAACCATCAACAAAAAGGTGGAAAATGGCTTATTCCCAGTTCTTGATCATGCCTCAGAGTTGAAAAACATACTGGATTTGCAAGAAGCGTTTCACCGTTTCACCTTCGATAACGTCTGTAAATTGGTTTTAGGATCCGATCCGGCTTCCCTTTCTGTTGGATTCCCACCAAATGAGTATGAAAAGGCTTTTGACAAGTTAGAGGAGGCTGTTTTTTACCGGCAAATCACGCCGGAAAGTTGCTGGAAGCTACAGAGATGGCTTCAAGTTGGACAAGAGAAAAAGCATCGGATAGCCTGTGAAACCTTTTATAAATTCCTGCATGACTGCATCTCGGTGAAGAAAGAAAGATTAAGCTCGAGGAGAAAAGTCGAGAAGGAGGAGGAAGAAGAATATGACTTAGTAACAGCCATTTCGGAAGGGGAAGAAGCCATAGAAGATGAATTAAAAAAAAGTGGTTTCACCATGACTGATGAACTTTTAAGAGACATAGCATTGAACCTGATAGGCGCCGGAAGAGACACAGTAAGTTCAGGTCTCACTTGGTTTTTCTGGCTCGTCGCGACACACCCATCAGTAGAATCAAGAATTCTTGCAGAAATAAACTCTAATTTACGAAAAAATGGGGACGCTGAGAGACTCGTTGGCAGTGCAGATGAGTTGAACAAGTTCATTTATCTTCACGCCGCCTTCTGCGAAACGTTAAGACTATACCCGCCAGTGCCAATCAATCACAAAATGGCGGCAAAAGCAGAAGTTCTTCCCAGTGGCCATTTTGTGAAGAGAAATGGAAGGGTATTGCTTTCGTTTTACACAATGGCGAGGATGGAGGAAATATGGGGAAATGATTGTTTAGAATTCAAGCCGGAGAGGTGGATTTCGAAGGAGGAATGCATCGTTCGCGTTCCATCTTACAAGTTCGTAGCATTTCATGCTGGACCCAGAAACTGTTTAGGGAAGGATCAGAGTTTCATTCAAATGAAGATGGCTGCCATTGTTATAATCAAGAATTATCATGTCCAAGTGGTGGAAGATCATCCTATTTCGCCAAGTGATTCCGTTATTCTTCACATGAAGCACGGTTTAAAGGTTCGGATTTCCAAGAGAGAGACTTGTTGAAGAAGAAGATATGCACGGAAATGATCCATTCAACTAAAAAAAAATTAAAACTCGGTTGATGTATTAGCAAAATTGAGATTAATATATCTCAATCCAATAAAAGTCAATATAAATATGCTAATAAAATAAGAAGGCGGCTCCTATGTACTAAGATGGGATTGGATTGAAATATATTTTCATTGCTGAATCCTATATTGTTGTCAATCTATCTTCTTCTTTTTTTTATTGCCATTTTTTTTTTCTATCTTTTCTTTATCTCCTCCCTCTTCTTCAATTTCACAACACTACCATCATTCTGGTAATTTAATAATTAGCAAATAAACACACATCCAAACCCAGAAAAAATTCAGACCGAATGACAAAAACCGACTTGTTCAAGAAGGTAATTAAGGAAAAAAAAGAGCGAAAATTAGTTGTTCTCCCTACGATTTGGTGATGCAGACGAAGCAGTTGGGGCGGCTGCCAGTGGTACATTTCGCCGCAGGGGGAGTGGCAACGCCTGCGGATGCGGCTTTGATGATGCAGTTAGGGTGTGATGGAGTGTTTGTGGGGTCGGGTGTGTTTAAAATCGGGGACCCGGTTAGGAGAGCTGGGTGAGGCTATGGTGGGTATCAATTTGAATGATGATAAGGTTGAGAGGATATTAAGCTGAGTTAAGGCTAATTTGTTTGTAAGATATAAAAACAAGTGTGGCACGATGCCGAGGTTGTCAAGATAAACCCCTGGGCCCGTGACAAGTGCTATCAAAGTGAAGTTTCGATCCTGGGACCCGTGGGTTATGAGCCCACCACGCTTCCGCTGCGCCACTCATTTACAATTGGACAAAACTAGCAATAAACCTAATCAAACAATACAATGTCCATCTGGGGCCTCCAAATCGACTTTATCAGCTAAGCCATCTTTCGACCATTATTAATAATTCAATGTTTGGGTAATTATTTAAGCCAAGGTAAGGATTATTATTCTAAATCCAATTGCATTATATTTAATTATTTTAATAAATTCACAATAAATAACCAATAATTCAAACATAATAGGATAAAGAAATTGATGAAGAAATTAAATAGCAAAAGGAAGAGACTGCCTGAGACTGCATATGGAGGAATAGCAAACATACTAAGGGGCATTATAAGCACAAGCATGATGTGCCCGAAATGTTGAACGTACATACAGCCTTAGCCAATATCCTTATCGGGGTAAACGGCCAAATAATTAATATTTCATATATATCCCAACGACCACACCACAAACAAGCATTTATTTTGTTCAACAATAATATTTGGAGCTCACCAGCTGCATTAATACTATTCCACAAATTGCAGAGTCCAAAAAAATTCAAACACCTGAAATAAAAATAATAAATTTGAGACCAATTGTCGTGCCGACGTCAAGATAAAAGCCACAAAAATATACATTTTAAAGACTATTTCATTTTTATTAAATTCATGTATATCTTTTTCAAATATTATGTTGAGCTTGTACTCAAATAAAATTATCCTTTTCGTATTCATTCACAATCATTTTGATTATAAAGATATTACATATCGTCGTTCTCTTATAACTCTATCGTTATAGACATTTCATACTGTTATTTTTTTAACACTAAATGAATATATCAAAAATCTAATATAAATATCACGTATTATTAATTATTTCAAATGACACGTGATGTACTAATATAGGAAGCATTATACATGTAGTATAATATAAATAATTTACTCAATAATTACTCAGAGAGTCTGTAAAATTTGTAACAGCTATAGCTGTCCAGATAGTCGGTAACTTCTGATTCCTGAGAGTTTGTGTGGGCAAAAGTAGTGTCTCCCATGCCAACTGCAGCCTGGAAGATAAAATACGGGCAAACCTATTTGGTGTATTGTATGGCAGGTCATGGACTCAACATTTTACAATGCAATATAGAAAGTTTTTGGAATGAGAAAATGTCAAAGAGAATATAGAGTTTTGGGATGAGAAAGACAAATTTGGGAATAAAAAGTTTTGTTTTCCTTCATTTGTTTAAAACCCTCCACCATATGTAACAATATTATTTGATTCAATTTTGAAAATTCATATTTAATTAATTTTAAGATATTAAATGACCATACCACCTGTTACAACCATATCTTGTGGCATTTTTAAATTAATTTTCATTTTTTATCAAATAAATTTATGTCGACTTTTTCATTTATTTTCCATGTCCGTCATTCAACAAAATTCAGACTTTTTTTACCCATCGACGTGTTTCCATTCTATCCCATCCAACACGCCAAACCAAGCAAGTACTCTGCCAGAAAATTCAGTCCCTGCCCCCCGGTGATCACGTCACAGAGTTGCTCTCCCAAATTAATTTTCGCCAGCCCATGTATAAAATTTTCTTTTATTAATGACCCCATACTCATTAAATTCTGGCTCCACAAACATAAAATCCTGATGGTCATGGATCCTCCCCACCATGCTTCAAAAATTTCAATATAAGAACAAAATATTAGCCAGCTCTTTTGAATCATCGTCATAAACTTTTATGCAATGGCATTTATACTTGAAGTAGTTCTAGCGTTCGTATTTGTATGCACCATGCTTCAATGGTGGCACGACAGGAACGCTCCCATTAGAAACTGGCCTGTAATCGGGATGGTGCCTGGGCTTCTTCACAATGCAAGGCGTGTTCACGAATTCGCCACCCAAGTGTTGAGGCAATCTAAGTGGACATATGTAGTCAAAGGTCCCTGGTTCACTAGTATGGATTTCGTCCTCACCAGTGATCCAAAGAATGTTGACCACATCTGCAGCAGAAACTTTGCCAACTATCCCAAGGGCCGCGAATTCAAGGAGATTTTCGATGTGTTGGGAGATGGTATTGTGAATGTCGACGGTGAAATGTGGAAAATTCAGAGGAAAGTACTCCATTCATTGATGAAGAACAACAAGTACATGTCTGCTTTAGTTAGAACCATCAACAAAAAGGTGGAAAATGGTTTATTCCCAGTCCTTGACCATGCCTCAGAGTCCAAAAACATACTGGATTTGCAAGAAGCGTTTCACCGTTTCACCTTCGATAACATCTGTCAATTGGTTTTAGGATCCGATCCGGCTTCCCTTTCTGTTGGATTCCCACCAAATGAGTATGAAAAGGCTTTTGACAAGTTAGAGGAGGCTGTTTTTTACCGGCAAATCATGCCGGAAAGTTGCTGGAAGCTACAGAGATGGCTTCAAGTTGGACAAGAGAAAAAGCATCGGATAGCCTGTGAAACTTTTTATAGATTCTTGCATGACTGCATCTCGGTGAAGAAAGAAAGATTAAGCTCGAGGAGAAAAGTTGATGAGGAAGAGGAAGAAGAATATGACTTAGTAACAGCCCTTTCGGAAGAGGAAGACGCCGTCGAAGATGAATTAAAAAAAAGTGGTTTCACAATGACTGATGAACTTTTAAAAGACATAACATTTAATCTGACAGGCGCCGGAAAAGACGCGGTAAGTTCAGCTCTCACTTGGTTTTTCTGGCTCGTCGCGACACACCCATCAGTAGAATCAAGAATTCTTGCAGAAATAAACTCTAATTTCCGAAAAAATGGGGACGCTGAGAGACTCGTTTGCAGTGCAGATGAGTTGAACAAATTCATTTATCTCCACGCCGCCCTCTGCGAAACGTTAAGACTATACCCGCCACTGCCAATCAATCATAGAATGGCGGCGAAAGCAGAAGTTCTTCCCAGTGGTCATTTTGTGAAGAGAAATGGAAGGGTATTGCTTTCGTTTTACACAATGGGGAGGATGGAGGAAATATGGGGAAAAGATTGTTTAGAATTCAAGCCCGAGAGGTGGATTTCGAAGGAGGAATGCATTGTTCACGTTCCATCTTACAAGTTCGTAGCATTTCATGCTGGACCCAGAACCTGTTTAGGGAAGGATCATGGTTTCATTCAAATGAAGATGGTTGCCATTGTTATAATCAAGAATTATCATGTCCAAGTGGTGGAAGATCATCCTATTTCGCCAAGTGATTCCGTTTTTCTTCACATGAAGCACGGTTTAAAGGTTCGGATTTCCAGGAGAACAACTTGTTGAAGAAGAAGACATGCACGGAAATGATCCATGCAACTAAAATAAAATTAAAACTCGGTTGATGTATTAGCAAAATTCAGATTAAAATATCTCAATCCAGTAAATGTCATATAAATATGCTAATAAAATAAGAAGGCAGCTCCTATGTACTAACATGAGATTGGATTGAAATATATATATTTTCATTGCTGAATCCTAAATTGTCAATCTATCTTCTTCTTCTTTTTATTGCCACTTTTGTTTTTTTTTTCTATCTTTTCTTTATCTCCTCCCTCTTCTTCAATCTCACAACACTACCATCATTCTGGTAATATAATAATTAGCAAATAAACACACATCCAAACCCAGAAAAAATTCAGACCGAATGACAAAAACAGATTTGTTCAAGAAGGTAATTAAGGAAAAAAAAGAGCGAAAATTAGTTGTTCTGCCTAATATAATTTGTTTTTTTTTTTTTTTTTATAAAGTTGGTGAAAATATTAAAATACCTTCAATATTTACTAAAACTAAATAATGATTTTCTCTTTAAAAATTTATAAATGTTTTGTTTAAAAAATTTAAAACCTGTGGACAGACCCCAGCACCATCACCGACCATTTTTTTTGTCAAGAGTTCAATACTAGTTGTTAGTTACTGCAGCTCCTTTTCATCCATTCCCCATATTTCCATCTTTACGTAGTCTTTCATCCCCCTTCAAAGGCAGGCTAATTATAATTTCTATCCTATCATTTTCATAACTATCGCACCTCGCTTTATATAATTTATGTCTTGTCACTTTTCATAGCCATCACTCCTCCCACCACCATCACCTAACTTCATTAGTTGCACCATTGCCTGACTCCACCTCCATCGATTGCTTTCATTTACTCCTCTACTGTTCTTTAATTATCAAAACGAGCAAATAACTTTGACGGATAGATAAGAAACAGATTTTTCAAACTTATAGACCAAAAAATTGTCATTTCATTAAAGATTGGGTGGACCATAGTCACTGGGCCTTTTCCAAAATCCCTGAGAGTTATTTATTTCCTTAGGAAATCAAAGTGTGGAGGATGGAGACGGGACTTGTATTGACAAGGCGGGAAGTGTTTGTTAGTTTGTTTAAATTATGCCACGATGCCAAATCGTTGTTACAATTACATTCTCAAATTGTCAAAACCGGCTTTGCCTATCACAGTTTTTTCGCTACAAAGCTCTGTTTTCTGTACGCCAGTTTGTATTCTGTTGATCATGCACGCAAAGTGTTTGACGAAACGCCTCAGAAAACTGTCTACCTCTATAACGCCACGCTTAGGAGTTACAGTAGAGAGAATCGATGGGAGGATACTTTGTATCTCTTCAATAACATGATTTTTTGTACTCGAGAAGAACCAGATAATTTTACTGCACCCATTGTCTTAAAGGCGTGTACAGGTTTACGTGCGCTTAAGCATGGCAAAATGGTACATGGGTTTGTTTTAAAAAACGCAAATATTGCGGCTGACATGTTTGTTGGCTCTGGGTTGATTGAGTTGTACTCAAAATGTGGGCAAATGGGTAGTGCTTTGAATGTTTTTAAAGGGTTCTCTGAACCAGATACTGTTCTATGGACTTCAATGGTTACTGGGTATGAGCAGAATGGGTTTCCTGAAGAAGCTGTGATGTTTTTTCATCGAATGGTGGTGGCTGAGAATGTGCATCCTGATAGGGTGACACTTGTGAGCTTGATTTCTGCTTGTTCACAGCTGATGAATTTTAAGCTTGGGAGGTGTGTGCATGGGTTTGTGATTAGAAAGGGTTTTGATGTTAGTGACTTAAGTTTGTGTAACTCATTGTTGAATTTATATGCGAAGACGGGTTCTACATGCAATGCTTTTAATTTGTTTTTGCAGATGCCAGAGAAAGATGTTATATCATGGAGTTCAATGATTTCTTGCTATGCTCAAAATGGTAATGCTGTTGAAGCCCTAAAGCTTTTCAATGACATGATTGATAAGAGATTTGAACCCAATGCAGTTACAGTTGTTTGTGCTTTACAAGCATGTGCAGCTTCTTGTAATTTAAAAGAGGGCCAGAAGATTCATGAACTGGCTGCTGAGAAAGGTTTTGAGTTGCAAGTTTCTGTCTCCACAGCTTTAATTGATATGTACATGAAATGCTTTTCGCCTCATAAAGCTGTTGATGTCTTTCAGAGAATGACGAATAAAGATGTGATCTCTTGGATTGCTTTGTTAGGTGGGTATGCTCTAAATGGAATGGCTTACGAGTCGATGAAAGTGTTCCGTGACATGCTATCAGATGATACACAACCTGATGCTATTGCTATGGTGAAAATTCTTTCATCGTGTTCAGAATTAGGAGTTCTTCAGCAAGCTTTCTGCCTTCACAGTTATGTAGTCAGAAAAGGATTTGACAACAATATTTTCATTAGGGCTTCACTAGTAGAGTTGTATTCAAAATGTGGGAGCATAGACAATGCCATAAAAATATTTGAAGGGACAATTTATAAAGATGTTGTTATCTGGAGTGCTATGATTGCTGGTTATGGACTTCATGGGCGAGGAAGAGAAGCATTAAAAGTTTTCCATCAAATGGTCAGGAGTCCTGTAGTTAGGCCTAACAATGTTACTTTCCTCTCAATTTTATCTGCTTGTAGTCATGCAGGTTTGGTTGAAGAGGGGATTGGGATACTTGAAATGATGCTGCATGAATACCAACTGGATCTAAATTCAGAGCACTATGGCATAATAGTTGACCTTCTTGGTCGCTGGGGAGAGTTGTCTAAGGCCTTGGACATTATTAACCAAATGCCAATTCCAGCTGGGCCCCATGTTTGGGGAGCCTTGCTTGGTGCCTGTAGGATTCATCACAATGTCAAGATTGGGGAGGTTGCAGCAAAGAATCTGTTTCACATGGATTCTAAACATGCTGGGTATTACATCCTGTTATCAAATATATATGCTCTGGATGAGAGATGGGGTCGCGTGGCAATGCTTAGAGCTGAAATAAAGGAGAAGGGTTTGAAGAAGACTTTTGGTCTTAGTATGGTTGAAGTTAAGAATGAGGCCCACAAATTTGTTTCTGATGATAGACACCACCCAGAGGGAAAGCAGATTTATGAATTACTGAAACAGTTGGAGGTGAAAATGAGAGAGGAGGGTTATGCTCCTGATTCAGAACTTCCTTTTCCTGATGCAGAAATGGTTTTATGATTTTGAATTATGTTTATAAACACCTTATATATACTATGGGTATGACCAATGCTAACATACGCTTAACATCTACAGTGGAAATGGCTAATGCAAAGCTCAAGGCATAAGATGTCTATGAGAAGTTTGTCCACTTGTCATGTTGGTCCTTTTGAGATATCAGTGAGAAAAGCTCCCATGCCCTTTACTTGATCCAAGTTTTAGCTTCATGAAACTTAAGGGCCATTTGAGTCTTGCGTTTGAAAGAATAAAGAGCAGGTGATTCCTCTGACCTATATATATATATATAGATGGGTGACATGGATCAAAGTTTGACATTTCAAAGGTTTGTCATGCTCATTAATTGGCTGTTATGTGAAGTCTCCTCCTTATCTTACAGCAATTTAAAGGGTTGGATGGTGGGGTGGAGTATAAAACATAGGATTTTTCAACAATGAGGCTGCATGTAAATAATCTGGTGGCCATTGTTATTGCTGTATGCGGAAGGAAGCACTGAGATATTGCCCAATGAAGCTTTTGACAGTCTTAGTACTTCACCATATGGAAATTTCTTATTTAGTTAAGCTCCCAGAATAGACTCGACCTTGGAGGACTACAATCTTTGTGTTATATGTTTCATCAACCTGATGAGCTCAATAATAACTTGACGTTTTTGTCAGCAAATTCGGACAAAACATGTCCATCATCAAAATTCATGAGACGTCTTCTTGTGTTTCACCAGGAAAACTTTACAGCTTGTGCTAAAGACCTTCCCCTTTATACTTCTTACCCTCTCATTATGGACTAGGCACCGTCCTATACAAATCCCAAGCACCTAGTTTTTGTTGCTTGACTTACAATAACAATTGATAAGGAGGTTCCCCAGTTGCAATGTTTTCCACATAGTTAATTACGATTTGAATAAATTTTGACTTCATATTTGATCCTTTGCAGGGAGGTCTTCTTTCCATTCTCTGGTCTGATATTTATGAGTTGTTAATGCGATTGGACTGCCTCTCTTGTGCCAATATGCTTTCCATATATAGCTGCAGGAATTGGACGTGTTCATTACTGAGGATGAAGGATCTGGACAATATTTTTTCCTGGTTATGATTTCACACATGAAAAACCAAAAACCAGCATCATGTTATCAAAAGGTTCAGTAATGTTATCAAATCAGGTTCAATTATCGAATCCTTTCTCAGTTTCTTATTTAATGAAAAGTATTAAATTCCATAATATTACAGAATGAGTTTAACATATTATACATCGTTTGTGATATCAACTTTAACAGGCAGGATCCATTAAATTGAAATAGCAAAATAAATAGAATAAGATCCCACCATATTTTACTTTCCATCTCTACTCTTCCTGGTTTGAACTTAACTAGAAATGACCCTTGTTCATGGGATATCCTCCTTTGTTGAGATTGTGACACAAAGCTTGCTTCATTTGCCATCCAAATAATTAAGTCTCTGCAAGTTGCATCATTATACTTAATATCATTCTGGCAGTTTCTATTCTCATAGTAAACTTTGATATCATTAGACATGCGGAGATAAATTTATATATATAAAAAATAGGAATCACTGAAATGATCAAAATTTGAATTACGATAAAAATATGCTCTTGATTTATACAGTTCGTGACCGTGAGTTTAAATGGTCATCAACTTTGGATTTATTTTATTCAGTCACTTAGAGTTATCCGATTAATAAAAATAAGAATTTTCAAATTAAAAAACAAAAAGCAAACTGCTTCAATAAGAAGCATTGAATTTATATATTTCATTAATATAATTGTTAAAAAAACAGAGAAATTGTTTGATGTGTGCAAGTATACAGAAAATATTCTCAATATTGAATAAATAGTGTTCAAAGCTGTTTAAAATTAGAAATGTTTTATCTTAAAAAAATAAATTAATTCATATTCACCTGTTCTTCTCACCATCACATCATAATGAACCTTTTTATGCTTTTGCCACGTCTCCTTCAAACAAATAATGATGGACAAGCATCAACGGTGTAACTCATCTGAATCCTAGAGAGCAACCACAGAGAGGAACACAGAGATTGAAAGAGAGAGACGCAGAGGAAGCATAGAGCTGAGAATCCAAGGAAGAAGATGAAGCTTTCCATAGTCATGGATGGACCCATATCCCATCTCTCCTCTTTTGCCCATAATTCTATATATATTTAATTTTATAGAAAACTAATAAGAAAATAAAATACCGTTTTCATCCAACGGTTCTCATGGATTGGTAACTTTACTGGTTGTTCTCGTTAGTCGTTGGTCTGAAGTACCAGAAAAAAAAAAAGACTTTCCAAGAGCTTAGTTGGTGGGTTGTTCTTCAAGCTGGAAGCCGATAACATTACTTGAAGGATTATTATAAATTATTAATAATATTGTTGAGTATATTATCAACAAAAGCAAGCTCATTTTGTTTGCTTCTTGTTATCTTTTTAACGTTATGTTCGTTCGCCATGTCCTGTTCCCTACTAAACTTTATTATCCAACTCTCTCTTTTGGGCTGCTGCATCGTTATCAATGACCAGTGTTAATGTGATTTGTTTTTTATTTTATTTATTCTCGTTATCTTTTGTGTGTTTGCTTGTTTTTTCGTTTGTTTGTTGTAGATTGTTAATTTATAGCTCTGGTTTGTGGTGTGCAGCTGGAGCGGAGAAAAGCGAAAGTGAACCCATTTGTAAGCAGAATAACAGCAAGGTTGAGGCCTAAAACTATGCCATTGAATATAGTTCATGAGAAAGCTGGATTGCCGAGAATTATATTGACTGAGCCAGCTGGTTCATCTGCTGAGGTCTGTTCTAGCGCTTTTTTTTTTTTTTTTTTGGGTTATTTTGGTTGGTTTTAGTATGATTTATTTTTTGTTCTATTTATTCTTTGTTCTGGATGTAATATAAATTTAGTTGTAGGCGATGTTGTCGAGAACTGGTAAAATTGTATGAGAGACTGTTGATTTTAGAAGAGCGGAAACAAAATTTTCCTTTTTGATAAAATCAAGTAATATATGTTGTGGATAAAAGGAGGCATCTAAAGAAACACTCCTTGTCTATATATTTGATTATTGAGCAAATATATTGCTGACAAGGCCACAAAACGAGGAACTCGAGAGGGTGTATAAGAACAAGTTGAACTTGTTTTCTATGTGATTTGGTTGTAAATTCAATTATGAAACAATGTATGATCAAAAACTTCAGTTGTGTTGAAATGTTTTTTACATTTGTCTTTCACTTTTCATTATTGAAAAAATTTTCCACATCTTCTAAAATTGTTTAATTAGCATTGATTTGATGTAAAGCAAGAAACCTTTTTGCTTTGCTAACTAATTGTTTGACTTAAAAATGGTCTCAGTTGCTTTTGTATGGAGGGCAGGTTGTTTCTTGGAAGAACAGACGAAGGGAAGAACTTCTTTTTGTAAGCAGCAAGGTAAATAATCTCTTGTTTTGTTTGTTTATAAGAAATTGTTGATGTTAAAGTTGGCAGCCCTCATACATTAATCCACTTTATATCCTTTTAGTCCACAATTTTTGCAAGTGGAAACTCCAGTTTCTTAAGCAGAGTTCTACATAAAATGTGGTCAGGAGATGAAATCAACTTGCATTGTGCAAACAATGAATTAATACTAAACATGATTACGAAGAAACCACTTTCATATGAGAAAGTAGAAGTCAGTACTTTTAGTTCGTCATGTGGTATCTGGCCTAGTATATGGCAGTGAGGAAAAATTGCACTTTGAAGCTTAGCCTACTAATAGTTATTTTGTTTTTTGACATAAAATTTTCTTGTTTGATGATCATCGTATGCATTTAACTCTCTTATTGCATGGAAACTTTAGACCTTTCATATCCATTATTCTTTTTGATACTCTTGTTTCATAGAACAAATTTATTCCTCTCCTCTTGTAGACCTCAAAGAAGTTTCCAATTTTTGTGAAATTTAAAATAACTAAAGCAATGGTTCCAAAAACTTTAATAGTTTAATTTACACATGGTTATTTCATCTGTTCTGTAGGCATTTTGGAAACCACCTAAACCCATCAGGGGAGGCATACCTGTCTGCTTTCCACAGGTTGTTCTAGTGAACCTAACAGAAACTTTATGATCTATCTTCTTGTGACTATGGTTTCTAATATATTATGCCTATGCAGTTTGGAAATCTTGGTTCACTGGAGCAACATGGATTTGCAAGTAACAGAATGTGGTCATTGGATGAAGACCCTTCTCCTTTGCCTCCAGCTAACAGCCAGTCATCAGTCGATCTGATAGTGAAGTCAACAGAAGAGGATCTGAAGACCTGGCCACATGGGTATGTCTGTGAATTTTGGATCAGTAATAGAGAAGAATTGATGTTTATGGGTAACACCACTAGTTGACATTTAAATCTTCTTCCTTGTCATTTTGCAGCTTTGAGTTGCGTCTTCGTATTTCCCTCAGTGCTGGCAAGCTGACAAGCTGACTTTGATCCCTCGTGTAAGAAATGTGGACAGCAAGCCCTTTTCCTTTCACATTTTCATTTCGTAATTTCTTATCTGTATCAGACATCAGGTTTTCCCAATAAATTCAGAAGCTACTAGTTTGGTTTGCTATGGTGATGATTTGATGTTTGTATTATTATCATTTGACTTTTGTGTTGTCAAAGATTCAACCTTTTGGAATTTTGCCTTTGTATAATTGTGCTGATATTACGTTGAGCTTGTAATTGCAGTATTTCATATTCTATTTGAGTTCAGGGAATATTTGATTCTTCTCATTTCAGAGGGTTTTCTTGATGCTGTTAATTTTGCAGTGAAGTGCGTGTTGAGGGCTTGGAGACACTTGATTACTTTGATATTCTGATGCATAGAAAAAGGTTCACAGAGCAGGCAGATGCTATAACCTTTGATGGTGAGGTACCACTTGTTTCTTCTTCTTTTGCATTCAATCTGATTTGGAACTTCAAGTGAAAAAATGTTCCCAAACTGATGAGCTTAAATTTGATAATGAACTACAATTGTTGTTTTGACATTTTTCATCATTCTAATTACATGTCTTGATTAGAGACTTACTTTTTGTGTATACAGCCCATTGACATATGTTAATAATAAAATTCTGTTTTATATCAAGGTCAAATTTGTTAATATATTGTCATACACTTCTTGACTGAGTTAGTATAAATATGTATGCCAGGCCCCTTACGGGTTTTTTATTAAGGTTTTGAATTTCTCAGGACCCGTTTTTTTGTTTCCTTTAGATTGATAGAGTGTATTTGACCACCCCCACAAAGATTGCCATTATAGATCATGAGAAGAAGAGATCCTTTGAACTGCGGAAAGATGGCATGCCAGACTCAGGTCCATGAAATTTCTCTATAGTGATTTATTTTATTAGAGTTTCATTATATTTAAATTCCTTTCTTGTAATGCTCCTATTTTCCCGAGCTTATACCTTTCTAATTTTTTATAACCTCTCAATATGCAGTTGTATGGAATCCTTGGGACAAAAAGGCCAAATCACTGCCAGATTTGGGGGATGAGGATTACAAAACCATGTTATGTGTGGACTCTGCTGCAATTCAAACTCCAATCATCTTGAAACCCTTTGAACAATGGAATGGCCTTCAAGAACTCTCTACTGTGTCATCGAGTTATTGCAGTGGACAGTTGGATCCTTGGAGGGTTCTTCATGGTTTTCACTGAGCTCATCCTTGGAGGTTAGATGGAAGATTCCTCGTAATTTATAAGTTTTCTTATTTAATGTAACAATATGCATACACTGCTTGTCCATGTATCATCTATGATTTGGTATTTAAGCCAGCTGTATGTAGCTAGCAACATCAAAGTTTCACAGGGTTGAGCAACTTAAATATTATCATGTCGCCCCTTTGTGATGGTGAGGAATGCCCTCATTTATCTGTATCGAAACATCATTGTGCGAATTAGCATCCGGAAAGAAATCTTTTAGTTCTGAATTATATGATTCCATATTCAACAAATACATTATGTTCGCATGCACAAAAAAGAACTGGGAATAAACAAAACACATGGAATTTGATAGCAGAAAGCAGCATATGCTCATGATTATCCTGTCTTCAGTAATTGCTTCCACAGAGAGAAGTGAACCTGGGATATTATTCCCTTCAATTCTAGGATTGGTTTCAGTTCACGATTAGGAGAGAGAAAGCATGGAAGTTCCAAATTTTTCTTTGGCGTCTTTGTCGAAAGGATTGTCTCCCAGATACATGTTAATGTATGCCCTGCAGAGAAGTTCACTCTCGACCCTGCTCACCAGCTCATCCTTCACTGCATCCACACAACAAATATAGTTAAATTTCTGGAAAGTATAATTGGAAACAGAAATTTTTTAACAATTATCATTTTAATCTTTGTATCCAACCTTTGGTTTCAAGAGTTTGTCCAGGAAGACGAGAGATCTCAATTACAGAACCTGGTGATAGCTTGATGTCATCAGATGCTTGACCCATCACCCTATCATCAGAACAAAAAGGTCAGATTTTTAGGGAGAATCTGCTATATCCAGGTACAAATTATGACGCAAAAGATAATCACTTGTTGGCTAGCTCATCATTCTTCTTCCCACCACTGAGTTTCTTTATGGAGGCTCCAAGACCTTCATCAAAATTCTTTCTTACCATGTTCATGGTGAGGTTAGAAAATACAATTACCAGCCTCACCGTCATCCCCATATCACTATCAATCGCCACCTTATACATATCTTCTGTGGGTTTCGCTGGGGCTTTGCCTATCTTTGACTTGAGAACATCTCTCAGTTTTTCGTTGTCCACATACATCCCTGCAGGTTGGAGAGTTTATCATAATCATTCATTTATCTAAATAATTTTGCCTTCCCTTTGCTATGAGTATGCAATTCCATAATTTCTGAAGTAAATAAAAAGAATAATTTGATGAGAAAGTTATACCAAAGCCATAAATCTTGATGCCAATGCCAAGCATGGATTTCTTCCTCAAACCAACACAATTCAGCTTCTTCCCATCAGCCAGCTTAACGGGAAAGGAAACCCCAGTTTTGGGTTCAATCTCCATTGCTACCTCCTCCTCCTCCTCCTCTTCCTCCTCCTCAGCAGCTTTCTCTTTGGCTTCGTTCTCACAATTCACCTCCGCTTTGCCCAAATCCTCATCAATTGCTAGCTTCTGAGTCTTGGCAATCACATCCTCAGCCGTGTTTGTCATCGTCAAAATCAAAGGAAAAAAAGAGAAAGTATTTTTGTGCTGGTCGTTGGTTGCAATGCAACTTCACCATAAAGCATGATTTCATATAAAGCTGGAAGATAAAGAGCATTGAATTGACATATTATTACGTCTGTCTCATTCACCCACCTTGATAAAAGAAATTATAGAGGTAAAGATTATTAAGGTCCAGTTTTTATTAAATAATATTTAATTGTTTGATTAAAATACTATAAAAGAGCTTTGAAATTTTATATCTTCAAATAAATTATAGAAAAAAAAAAACCTTATAATAAGCATAACAATTTGATCCTCTCCTGATTTTGGTCATTTTATCTGTATCCAAACATCTTCGAGTGAATTAATATCCTGAAAGTTATTCACCAACAAAAGCATTATGTTTGTACAGAAAACAGAAAATTGTGAAATGACAACATTTGGAATTCTCTATCCGTCCTTTTATTCAGTAATTGCTCAGGCAGCAAGAGACTTGGATATTATTCCCTTCAATTCCAGGATATATTTCAGTTTTTGAGTCAGAATAGAGAAAGCATGAAAGTTCCAAATTTTTCTTTGGCCTCCTTGTCCAAGGGATCGTCTCCCACATACATGTTGATGTATGCCCTGCAGATAAGTTCACTCTCTACCCTACTCACCACCTCACCCTTCACTGCAACCGCAAAATAAACATCGTTAAATTCTTTCAAGTACAACCAAATAAATAAAAGTTTCAATTATCCAACCTTTGGTTTCAAGAATGTGTCCAGGAAGACGAGAAATCTCTATTACAGAACCAGATGGGAGCTTCATGTCATCGGATGCTTGACCCATCACCCTGTCATCCACATCAGAATCATCAAGTTCTCAGGTAAAATCTCGCTATATATGCAGTTGAAGAGGCATTGATTCAATAGTTAATTACTTGGTTGCTAGCTCATCATTCTTCTCTCCTCCATTGAGTTTCTTTATGGATGCTCCAAGCCCTTCATCAAAATTCCTTTTCACGGCGCCCATGGTGACGTTAAAAAATACAATCACCAGCCTCACTGTCATTGCCACATCACTATCAATCGCCACTTGATACATTTCTTCTGTGGGTTTTTCCGGGGCTTCCCCGATCTTTGACTTGAGAACTTCTTTCAGTTTCTCATCGTCTGCGTACATCCCTGCAAGTCGGAGTTTTTATCAGTGACTTGATTCTTTCTGTCGCCATGTGTACTTGCAATTCAATAAATGTTGAAGTAAATAAGAGAAGTTTGATAGAAAAATATTTACCAAAGCCATAAATCTTGATGCCAATGCCCAGCAAGGACTTCTCCCTCAGACCAACACAAGTCAGCAGCTTCCCGTCGTCCAGTTTAACAGGAAAGGACAGCCCAGTTTTGGGTTCAACCTCCATTGCCACCTCCTCCTCCTCCTGCTCAGCCGTGGCTCCACTGTCAAGTGCAAGTGTCTCAGCTTTTGCAATCACATCCTCGGCGGTGGTTGTCATTCTTCAAAGTCAAAATGAAAATAAAAACACAGAAAGAAGGAGATGGCAACTCCTTCTGTGAGTGCGTTAATTGGGAGTGTGTGTGTGTGTATATATATATATATATATATATATACATATATATATTCCAGACTCTTTTTATGCGAATATCACATTATTTGCCTTAATAATTTATAAAAGAATTAACACACCAAAAATGGTTACTTTGCATATACACCATCTCCATTGACAAAACATTTATACACGTTATTCAGATTCCAACTACCCGTAATAATAATGCCAGAAGCCTGTTTTCCACCAAGGTCGGATAAAATCACAATTTTCACCGATTTAAATTTGAAATTTTTAGTTTTTCGTACATTTGTTAAAATCAGTTATTACTTTTAAACTTTAACAATAAAAAAAAAAAAAATAGCATTATTTTATCTAAATATTACAATAGAATTATATTAAAGGGTAAATATCATTTTTTTAAAACCAATTAAAAATAAATAAATATTTTTCATATCTTTTATACATTATTATATTTATTTCATATATTTTAAAAATATTTCTAATTTCAATAATTTGTAATATAATATTTATATATTTATAATTTATTATGTTTTTAAAATGTAATTAAAATTTTAAAATATTTTTTAATTTTTCAAATCTAACTTTAAATATATGATTATTTATCATTAACATATTTATTTATCTTTATACGAGTAATTTTATTTATTATTTTTAATTAAAATTAATGTAAAATAAAGTGAAAATTATTTAATAAAATTTTGAAGGGGAAGAGTTATTTAGATTAAAGATATTTTTGTTTGCTCAATAATTTTATATAAAAAATTAATAGAATTTGTAAATAAATTTAACAAATATGAGAAATTTTTATTTTTTTTAAACTTAATGAATAAAAATTTATCAATTTATCTGGGTGAAAGATATTTATTTAGGGTAATAATAATAATAATAATAATTGAATACAACTTTTGTAGAGTTTATTTATTGTTTTAGTTAAATATGTTTGAATTTGATTGCATCTCAGGCACTACTCTTACACATTAGAAGTCTGTAGTTTTTGAGACAAAAATCATTGTCCCATGACTCTCTAATAGCCTTGTGCTTATCCTAGTGAGAGTGGTGTTCTTATAGGTTCAACGTCCGATCATCGGAGAGTGAGATTCCCGATGATCACCAAGGATAAAGCGTCAGAGAACTCTACTTGCTGGATTCACGGTAAGTAGGAGTATGTTATGAGTACAGGAATCCTAGCATGTATAAGATTGATTTTCTTTTTCTGCTTCGAGGTTTAACTCTTGAACCCAGAACCAGAAGAAGCGGCTTTGTTTTTATTTTTATTTTTATTTTTTTAATTCTGTTTTGCAGAATGGCCATGAAAGAGCAAGGAAGCAGAAAACGGAACAGAGCGAGGCAAAGACAATCGCAAAGCATAGCAAACAGACTCCTCAACATCAACCTTCTGCTTCTGCTTCTTCAAACCATCCAAGCCCTCCACTTTGCTCGACAAGGTCCATCTCTTTCACACTGTTTTTAGTATCTGTATGCAATTTTTGGAATTTTTTCAATGATGGGTATCGAGTTTGGTTTTGGTTAAGCAGATGCGAGCCAGATTATCTGGGAGCCCTTTTAGGAAGCTTAACAAAAAGCTTACACCTTCTTGTTTTAAGTCCCGCTACAGGAGTTCATTTTATTGGTTTAATTTTTCTTTCCTCTCAGTGGAAAAGAAGCACGTAACTATTTCAGTGAAAATCCTGCATTGTT
Source organism: Anacardium occidentale (assembly GCA_026122585.1). Taxonomy (NCBI): domain Eukaryota; kingdom Viridiplantae; phylum Streptophyta; class Magnoliopsida; order Sapindales; family Anacardiaceae; genus Anacardium; species Anacardium occidentale. The sequence continues at coordinate 224,466 of JAJEJH010000138.1, forward strand.
GAATATGTTGAGCTTTTCCCATTTTAATCTCATTTTCTCCCAGAAATTGTATACAAAACACACCATACATAAAAGAAGAAAAAAAAGATTAAAAGTTCTTAGCTTGAAAGAGAAAAAGAACCGACCCGTTTGTTGGCGGAGTCTGAGAGAGGAGCGGTGGTGATCGTGGAGTAGTTGGAGAAGAGAAAGCTTCCGGATTTTATTTAAATTAAAATTTTTACTTAAATTTTATTAAATATATTTAGCCAAATTATATTTTTTTAAATTGTACGGGATTTTTAAATTTTGAAAAAATTTAGAGTATTTTTAGAAATTAAAAAATTAAGATGTTTTATGAAATTTGAAAAGAGTTTAAGATATTTTTAAAATTTTTAAAATTTAAGTTTGCCCTTCAATCATTTTAAAAATAATAATTACAACTAAAAAAATAAAATAAATTAGATACAAATTATTAAAGTTATAATATATTTTTAAAATATATAAATAAATATAATAATTTTAAAATAAGATAAAAAATTATTTATTCACATTTACAAATTAAAAGAATAAGTTTATACTCTTAATACATTTTTATCATAATATTTGAATGATATGATATATATATATTTTATGTAATATATATATTTTTAAAAATTTTTAAAAGAAAAAAAATTTTTTAAAATTTAAAAAAAAAATATATTTATTATATTATACACTATTAAAATTATAAAATATTATGAAAATATAGTAATAAATAAAACAAAAAAATAAAAATACTTATAAGATTTTATCATTTTAATAAATATCGGCAGAAAATAGTATCTTAGCCTTGTCATTAAATATATTAATTAATAAATCTCAAGGACAACATGTGAAATTTAATTAATGCATTAAAGTCAAATGGGCAACGACTAAGGATTCTGATAGAAGATTTTCAAGGATCCGCGGCCGTTTGATTATAAATCGTATGACCGAGTCAAGTCAAAACTTTTTAGAAGCTTATGGTGAAGAAGACGAATACTTTTATTTTTAATTATTCACAGCCGACCCCTTAATTAAGAGTCTGCGAATTTTGTTTTTCCACCTCACCGACACCGTTTTTAGGCTTTATTTAGTTATTTATTTATATCAAATTTGATCAAGTATTTATATAATAAAATCGGCAAATTTTAATTAAAATTGAAACACAACATCCAGCTATGTGTTATGCTGAAAATTGCATTAATTAAATTATAAAACTGAATCAAACTGCTAAAAAGCTATAATTTAATTTAGTTTGATATATAAAATAGTTTGATTTTAGATGATAAATTTTTAAAAAATAATTTAGGGTTTAAGTTGTGGTTTGAAAATTGTAAATTGAGAAAATTGTGGAGAATACGGGTGCTTGTTAAGAAATCTCCTTTCCAACCTTTGCACAAAGGTTGTCTACGGAACTTGCCTTATTTAAGTTTGTGAAGTTGATGCACGTCGATCACTTGTCATTAGGTTTGTGAGTGACATGTATACCATCAAACAAAAATTATTTTTATGTTAAAATAATTTAAATTATATATTTAATGATTAATTATATACAATTATTTTAAATATTATTTTTAAACAGTTAATTGTTTTAGTCATTAGTTGGACCAAACCATCCTTTTCACTAGATCGATATCTAATTTGATTCTGAAAACACTGATTATGATAACAACATTTTGTTAGGAATCATACTTGGTGCAATCTACCTTCAAAGCTACAACTCATGAAAATATTCTTATCCTAAGACACCACATAGATATAGTTGATGAGAGTGACCGAGAGGGCATTCGTTGGAATAAGGAGTAAAGCATGATTTTTTTTTTAGATTCCTCTTTATACTACTTCTTGAAGGCTCTTTGTTTGTCTTTGTTTCTTTTTCTCTTTGTCCCTAATTTATAGAACTTTTGATTCATAAGTATTGTTCAAACATTTTGAAGGAACAAGCAAAGATATGCATTCTTTGACTTGTAATTCCTACTTAGATTTTGTACATAGGAGGACTAATATCAACAATTAATGAAAGTTGATTCCTATAGAGCATATACCACTTTAAAAATTTTAACGTTGAAATGATCCAAGTTTGACTTTAGGGCTTCGTTATTGTCTTATTGCACATTTCTTGAACGGCTTATTAACATGGAAAATCATTTGTTTGTTTGGAGCTATAGACAGAATTGTGTAGACATTTGACTCAAATAGGTTACAAAACCATCAAACAATTTTTCGAACCACTTTTTGGCTCTTCTAACGAAGGCAATCGCTAGACAACAACATCTAGTTAGCTTAGAGACTTGGTAGAGCTCCTCCATAAGGTAGTTGAAGATGTCTAAGTGATATTATGAATATCTAGTTTTATTAAATGTGATAATCGATTGTACCTTGAAGTCATTTGGTAGTGTTGCATAATGCATTTTAATCGAATTGAAAAATAAATAAATATATTTGATTTGAATCTAATTTAGAATGCTTTTAATACTTCTTTCTTCCACAAGCCATGAGGAGAAAAATGTTCTCCAACAAAGACAAGTTTTCAACTTTTAATTCTTCATTCCAATAAAATTGTATTTGATTAATTCAACCAAAAATAGTTATAATTTGGCATTTTTCAACCAAATCTGATCTTCCCTGAAGTTAAGGAATCGTCCTCTTAATTTGTGAGCGTCGGTTGTGGCCATGTCAGACTTTTCAATCGAAGTCAACTCTCCGATTAGAACCCTAGAAACGGCCCATTGATTTTTATTCTTATTTATAATTAATATTGAGGACGTTAATTTTTTTTAATTTTTATAAAAGTCAATGCGGTGATTTATTGTACTTTTTTTATTTTAATTTAATAATTTTGAGAACAGTAAAACAGCAGCCAGCACTTAACTCCACGTTTGTTTCTTCTTCTAAATTCTAAGCCACTGTTTCTCTGACGAAGACTCAGTTTTTCTTCCGCTGCTTTATATTCCCCAGATCACCAACGCCTTATCATCATTTCTTTTTTTTTTTTTTTTATATATGATCTCTCCAATTCTATTCTCCACCTTCCTTTCATTCACTCTTACTGGTTTGGATCTGTTACTGAATGTTGGGGTCTGTCTGTTGACAGGCACTGTGAACTTTGTTTGATTCGGTTAATAGAGTTTAGTTGGGTTCTTCTGTTGATGAGTTGAGAAGAAAAATGGGATCTGCAAGTGGGTTTTTTTCTACTGGAGAGTTCAGTCTAGACCCCAAGTGGTTGGTTGATGCTAAGCAGCTTTTTGTTGGCCCAAAGATCGGAGAGGGAGCTCACGGTAAAGTTTACGAGGGAAAGTAAGTTGTCGTGCTCTGCTCTCAATTTCTTCGGCCTCATAATCGTAATGCAAATTTCGCTTCTTTGATTTCGAGACGAATTGAATTTCGCTTTGTTATTTTAGTTTTCTGTTATATTATATGTGTGTGTGTATGTGTGCTAGTTCCGTTCTGCTTGGAGATTATCTCAATCTTTGACTGTTAGGTGTTTTCAGATATAAGAACCAGAATGTTGCTATTAAAATCGTTAACAGTGGGGAAACCCCAGAAGAAATAGCCAAGAGAGAAGCTAGGTTTGCAAGAGAGGTTGCAATGTTGTCTAGAGTGCAACACAAGAATTTAGTGAAGGTTTGTTTTATTAGCATAATGCTCAAATTTATGATTTGATTTTAATTTAAATGATATTGAGCATCGAGGGTTATTAAGATTGAATTTCATAGAAAATCGTTCAATCATATTACCTATAACTAAGATGGTGACAATTGCGTTTTGCTAGTTTATCGGTGCGTGCAAGGAGCCTGTGATGGTAATAGTAACCGAGCTCCTATTGGGTGGGACACTGCGTAAATATCTGCTGAACCTGCGGCCTAGGTGCTTGGACATGCAACTAGCAATCGGTTTTGCACTCGATATTGCTCGTGCAATGGAATGCTTACACTCTCATGGAATCATTCACCGTGATCTGAAACCTGGTATGATTTTGCTAACTGCTGTGAATTTGATAATTAAGTTTATTTAGCTTTAATTTGTAATAGTCCCACTATAAAACTGCTGCTGAGTGTATCTTATCTGAGGCTGATGTATGGATTTAATAATAAGGGGTGTGTTATACTCTTTTATTCTGAGGCTGATGTATGGTTTTAATAAGTGGTGTGTTATACCTTGAGACACATTCAACTTCAGTTCCAAGTCTCAGCATGTATTTTTCTCCACTTGGAGATTCTATGTTATTGCTGTTTCACTATAAAACTGCTGCTGTGTGTATCCTATCTGTGGCATGGTCGCTTAATTTCCAAGTTGATTGGCAAACAAGTTGGATTATTTTTCTTCTATAATTAATTTTTTTATGGTTTTTATTTTCCTGATTTTGTGGGATTTCGCACCTATGACAACAGTATGTGAAACTTAAATCGTCTCCAAACACTCCTCCTCATGTTCCTTAATTTGGTGGGAATAATAGATTATTTGTGCTCTATTAGTCTATGTGCCCTAAAGACTTCCCTGTCTTATATTGTGCTCTGCTTGCCCGTTCATTTTTTGCCAAGAAACAACTACCATTTTTATTGTGCACCTCCACAATGTGAGCCCAAATTCACCAGTGAGAAGTGGAGATTTTGGTAGTTTAGGGACTGCATTGCGTCTTTTATTAAACATTCTTATGACACGAAGTTCAAATGTCTTATTAGCATCAAAAGATAGTTTCACATAACAAATGTTAAACTTTTTATGTTATAGTTTTTTATTTTGCATTAGTGAATATCTATCCTGTAGTTTCTCTTAGTTATTGTTTCCTGGGTTGGTTCTGACATCATCTTTGATTTCTCTAGCTGATGTTGTTTAATAAAGATTTCCTGCTTATGATTTATTGCAGACATGCATTTCCGATAATCTCCCAAAATCTAGTGGAGCAACTCTTGGATTTTTTTATTATCATCGTGTTGCATAAAATCTTAATTCATGTCACATCGACCATAAGGATTTTTACCTATGATCTTGAAATCCATTTTAATTGACGTAGTATTAACTGCATCATAGTCCCAAGTGAAATTCATTGAAAGAACAAGTACTTGTTTTAGGATAGTGTTAACAATTAAGCAGAAGACTTTTGACTCCATTTGCTTCTGTTCCCAGAGAACTTGATCTTGACAGCAGACCACAAAACAGTCAAACTTGCAGATTTTGGTTTAGCCAGAGAAGAGTCATTAACAGAGATGATGACCGCTGAAACGGGGACATACCGGTGGATGGCTCCTGAGGTATTTTACTATATCATCCAGATCTCCAAGATATTCTTTTACCAGCTGAAGTAGATATTCCACATTAAAATACTGATTTACCTGTGGTGACAGCTTTATAGCACAGTCACATTAAAGCGTGGAGATAAAAAGCATTACAATCACAAAGTGGATGCATACAGCTTTGGGATTGTGTTGTGGGAGCTTATCCATAATAAGTTACCGTTTGAAGGCATGTCAAATCTACAAGCAGCATATGCAGCTGCTTTTAAGGTAATTTTATTTGGCCATCTTGTTATATAGTTAACGTGGGAAGGATTTTTCAGTGGCCTTTTTTCACTGTTATTGTTGAAAAGGCACCCTCTTGTTAAATGGGTAGCCATATCAAGAAAGGCAGAGATACAAGGGATGGCAGGGAATGGATCTTGTGGCCCTCATGAAGGACTTTGAATCTATTGGCTCAAAATTCCTAAAGTAGACGGAACCTATCACTAACGATTCATGAAGAGTGAAACAGTTTCCAGTTCACATTAAAGGACTGTAATGTATAGGTGAAGAGGCCCCCATGCTTGTCCTTGGTTTTTATTCAAACTTGGGCGAGGGAATATATCTCTGTCATTGACAGTTGGTTGGATGATCAGGGCATATTTTAGGGGTCTCCCGTCCTGCAGTTCAACATGTCATTAAATGGCTGGTTCTCAGCCACACTTCCAGCTTCTTGCTGGGCATCATGATGTGATATTTTACTTTGTTGTTTCAGAATGTGAGGCCCAGTGCTGAGGATCTCCCTGAAGATTTAGCTTTGATCGTGACTTCTTGCTGGAAAGAGGATCCCAATGCACGACCTAACTTCACCCAAATAATCCATATGCTGCTGCACTATCTTTCTACAAACTCGCCACTAGAGCCTGTTGTTCCTCAGCGGACATTTTCTTCCGAGAACGCTGTGCTACCACCAGAATCTCCTGGCACGAGCTCTCTAATGGCTTTAAGAGTTGAGTCAGATTCAGCCCCAAACACCAGAGTGAAAGACAAGCCAAGAGGTTTCTTCTTCTGCTTTAACCAATGTAACTGATCCTTCCAGTGGCACAATTTTGTTGTTGGATGTATCCCACGTTATTTTAGGAAGAAGATCAATAAACTATAGCATCAAATATATAATAGAATTCATCTAAAAATAAAAATAACAATAAAAATGCAAATCTTGAGATGAGCTAGTTCAGTGGCCATAGGAGCTTTGTAGCAGTCTGTATTAGCTTGGCTTTATGGGTACTATTACAATGCTCTAACCCAGATGCTCCAATAGGAAGTTGGAGTTGAGGTTGCTGTGATGTATTATGATTGTATAATAAGGTCATCCAAAGGCTTCTACTCCTGTTTAATTTTTATCCTGTGAGAATGAATGTGTGTAGTCCAACCACTGAACCAGCAAAAAGAGCCAACTTTAATTGTACCAAATGATTTGGGTGGGTTTGCCACTACATTGTCTTTTACTAATGTTATGTTAATACCAAAAAGCAACAAAAATACATTCGCATTATAATTTAAAATTATCCAATTATATAAAAATATATTATTAAAATATCAAAATTATACATATATAATTTTATGGTATTATTAATACCTCTTAAATTATTAAAAATTACCTTTAAAATATGGTGTTTCAACTAGTTAAAAAATGTTGACAGAGAGATTCAAGGAGGTTTTGGACGATTTTTACATGTGAATGCCACTAATAATATTTTATAAATTTAAAATAAGCTACTACTATGAGAGTAAAATAATTATTATAAAATTTAGAAATTTGTTGATTTATCTTTTTTTTTTTTTTTCCTCAAACTTAATAGTATACTGATATTACATATTGACTCGTCACAAATATTTTATCGATATTTTCATTAACAACATTGTAGAGTTAAAGGTATTATTGTATCTGGCCACATCAAGAATGATGATAATATAATTTTTACACACTATAATTGATATTAGATGTGATATAAGATAGTGATTTTACTGATAATTATGTTTTTTAAGAAGGTATTTTACAAAGTCGAGAGTGTAAATTGACTTGTCGGAATAACAAGTGGCAACAGTATTGGTGATGGGATGTAAAGTAATCCGAAAAAGAAAAAGGATGAGAGTGAAAAGAATTGAAAATTGGGTGTTAATGTTATTCGACATCTAAAAGGATTTTTAAAAATTTTGTTAATTTGGGATAAAATGTTAATTAAAAAAATAAAATAACTAAAAAAAAAATATGATAGTTTTACTTTCCGATATTACGTTAAAATTACAAATTAAATTTTGAATGAAAAAATCTAATTTATACATTAAGTAGCAAAAAAAGTTTTTTTTGTCGAAAATGAATTGAGCTGATTGAAAAACAAAAACATGCTTGACTTGAGCATGGCTTAAAATCAATTTTGACCTTGTATGTAGTAAACAATCATCAAACCGTTAAATTTATTTCAATTCATTATTTGATAATCGATTAAACTTAATGAAATTTATATCTTGTAATCATATCTAAATCTCATTTTAAATAGAGTTAGATTCTAATTGAATTTAATTAACCTCGATTTTATAATTTTAAGGTTATCGAGCTTGAGTTTTAGAAAATTATATTAATTAAATTTACAAACTTTAAAAATTTAATTCAAATCACTTAAAACAATATCGTTTTGATTAATTAATAAGTTATTTTAAAAAAAAAATTGTTAATAAATTTATTAAAAAACTTATAAAAAATTTTGACTTAATTTGTTAAATCTCAAATTTTATTTTTTTATTAACTAAATCAAATTTAAATTTATTTAATTCAAAGTTAATTGAATTCAAATCTCACTCAATCATGTTTAATCTATCCGTTATTAATTTCTCATCTGTTACGGGGGATCCTAATGATTAAAATGTTACTGTTGTTTCGATTAAGCTTGGAGGGCACGTAAGCCTCATGTCCCTGTTTTCACGATTGCTTCTACGTAATTACGAAAATACCACGACGCGGTTTTCGAAGTTTGCCAAGTGCTCCACCTTCTAACGACATGATTTAGGTTCGTGTCCGAAGAGGTAGCCTCGGAAGTGGGTTCAGTCCACGTTTGGGACCCACAAGACTTTAGATTTCAAACCGAAGCTAAGGTTCGGCTTACAAGCCTCTCATAACAGGTCCGGAGATAAGTTTTCCCGCCCACTTACGCGCTCTCTGTTAAACTCGGAGAGTCGCCCACCCACAGTCGCAGAGTTCAGGTTCCTTAGTCGTGTGGATAAAAGGGAAAGCTTCCTCTAGACTTGATCAGCAATTTACACTTTTTCTCTCTCCCTCCGTCTCTCTCTGTTTCTTGAGCTTCGTTGTTTTTTAGGCATGTCAAGGTAAGATTGAAATCAGCGATGAGTCTGTAATCTGATTGTGTCGACTCCAGTCTCTCTTCAATCAAGATTTTAATTTTTTTTTTTTTTGGTAATTAAGATTTTAATTTTATTAAAAAGAGATATTTTTTATTGTTGTTTGAGGATGAATAAAGGAATTCCCTTGAATAAAAATTGGGTTTTTCATTAAATCTTGCTGCTTTTTCGCATTTCGGGTATATGAACTCGGTTATTGACAAATATATGTTGGATTTAATTTCTGGTGTTTATTGCACAAACTCTTATCAAGTAACTTTTTTTTTTTTTGTTAAAAAGAAAAGAAACAACTTCTGGGTTTTATATTTGTTCGACAAGGGGCAGCATCACTCTGAAAATTGACAATGAAGGGAGTTTGTAGGAGATTAATTTTGGAATAACCCTTGATCTATGGTTTCTTTATGAAGAATGAAGCCCGTGTGGCTTTATGGAATGGTTACTACTTCTGTATTTTAGTAACAGAATAGCCACAATGGCCAGTGAGTGTTAGATGTGTAAACAATGTCCTGTTAATCAAGTTTGATTTGCAACTGCCCAATAGAATGCGGTTGATCAAAGTTACTTGTCTCTTGATCTATGCCAAACATGTCTCCAACAAATAGCAGCCAAAGCTAAACTGTATAATTTTTTTGATTTCATGGCATAATTTAATAAGTTCAGCAGGCCATTCTTAGATTTAATTGATGTTTTGATGCTGTCCTTCAGCTTGCTCGAACTCTTTGTTTATTTTTTGTACCCTTTTTTTCTTGCTTCTTTGTTCTTGTCAAATATATAGCTTATATTTGAACCTTGAGGTTGTGCCATGTCATTGTTGCAGGAGTTGGCTAGTTAACAGTAGAGCAATTGCAAAGAAAGTGAGAAATGCCAATCGATCATCTTCTCAACAAATCAAAGACTGTGGGGCATATCGGGAATGCCCAAATTGCCATTATTGCATTGATAATAGTGATGTATGTTCGAACTTCCATTTTTGTTTGCATAATTACTCTAATAAGATGTTTAGATTTGTTCATGTCATCATAGATAATGTATTTATTCCAAAATTATTTATATCCTTGCACAGGTTTCTCAAGAATGGCCTGGCCTACCGGTGGGTGTGAAGTTTGAACCATCTGATATGGAGCTCTTGGAACATTTGGCAGCAAAATGTGGTGTTGGGGACTCGAAGCCTCACATGTTTATCGATGAGTTTATTCCAACACTGGAGGGAGACCAAGGAATTTGCTATGCTCATCCAGAAAATCTTCCTGGTGAGGAGCTCCCGAACTTGCGTTATTGTTTAGTTTGTTCATCCGTATTTGCTTCCTTTTGACTATCTTTTCTGCAAAATGAAGTCAATGTACCAAATGGATGCAAGCATGTAAAATTGCAAGTCTGCAAACCTATTATTCAAATAACAATATCTGAATTTGTTGCAGGTGCTAAGAAAGATGGAAGCAGTATACATTTCTTTCACAGAACAATGAATGCTTATTCTACTGGTCAAAGGAAGCGCCGTAAGATCCACAATGAACACAGTCAAACTGAAGATCATGTCCGCTGGCACAAAACTGGTAAAACCAGAGCTGTGATAGAAGATGGAGTGCAGAAGGGCTTCAAGAAAATCATGGTTCTTTATAAGAGCTCAAAGAAGGGCTCCAAGCCTGATAAGTCCAATTGGGTCATGTGTCAGTACCATCTAGGGACTGAAGAAGATGAAAAGGATGGTGAATACGTGGTTTCTAAAATTTACCATCAGCAGCAGAAACAAAATAAAAAGCCTGATGATTCTCCAGTTATTGAAGATTTGGATAATTTGGCACTTGAAACTAGTCCGAGGACCCCGAATACAAACCCTCCCATTCCTCCACGGCCAGAGAAATCTTTAACGTGTGATAATGCCGCTGATGTTAATATACTGACGTCACCTGTACAGGTAGGTATAAGAAACCTTGTGTGAAATGAATTTCTAAAACTTTTGTTGGATGGTTATTGTTGTCTTGTAAGGTTAGCCTTTGCTTTTTGTTGATAATGAGCTGATGACAGTTTAAAACACACCTACATTTGGATTGTTACTGTGTTTTTTTTCTTCTCAAAAAACTTGCTTCTAAATTATGCAACATAATTTAACATGGACGCTAGGGGTTTGACCTAGTTGTAAAGGCTCAAGGTGGTCAAGATTCAAATTGTTATGAAACCGATAATTCTTGATTTATTTTGTCTATGGTTATCGGTTTATGTGGTTATAGACACTCAAATTTATCTTATTCGATCAGTTATGATTGACCGGTTAGTATAAATAGGTTCGGATCATCCAAAAAAAAAAAATAAACATAATGTATCATGAATTGGTGAAAAACTCATTTCAATCATTGACATAATCTAAATAAGTTTGTGTCATTTAGGATTGATGAAACCAAACTTTATGATTTGATTTTGTTTCATGAGATGCTTTATTCTTATTGGTCCTTGATTTTGTGGCATAGGCTCCGGAGCATATTGTAGAAGCATCATCTGCCCCTTCACCTGCTGCTGTTAAGCCTGAGGATCATCTAGGGAACATAACATGGTTGGCTGGTGAGTCTCAGGATGTTGACTATCCTGACTTGAATTCCATTGAGGAATCTTTGTTGTGCAAGGAAGAAATCATTTCTTCTGCTCTCTTAGAGAATTCAGGAATTAATAATGTCTTAGACGCCGATTTGTTCTATGACACAAATGACATGAAAGGCAACAACAGTGCACCCTGTGGAATTTCTGATCTGAGGAACCTAGAACTGGATACCCCGCCAGATTTTCAGCTTGTAAGCTTACCGTCTTCCACTAGTGTCCATGCCTTAACACATTGTCATTTAAAGTTTGACATCCTTATTTGTGTCATGCAGGATCTACAGACATTCTCCGGGGAAAGTATTCTTGATTGGTTAGACCGAATCTGAAGAAGTACCATGCAAGCCCTGACAATAGATTAGCAAGTTATGTTCTGTCCCCTGGCTGAAGTTGTTTTCTTCCCTAACATCTGCTTTTGCAGCAAAGATTCAAACTTGATCATTTCGAAGGAGTTCTCTATACAGTAGATGAATCCAAAGACTCCACAAAGCTTGCAGCGGATGAAGTTGTGGAGTAGTTGCTTTAGGTTTCTGGCATTATTGATCATTTCTAGAGTTTGATTTGAGCAGAATTGTCCCTGTTGGTTTTTGTGTAGTTGCAGCATAATATGTAATGCATGTTAATGGACCAGTGAGGTGCTCAGATAAACCACTTGGAACATGTTAAATATTGATGTTTCGTTACTGACACATGAATCTTTGTTGTTCCATTTGAGAATGTTTATGACAGCAACCATTTAGAATTTAAATAATATTTGAACAAAATTTAGATAATATTTGAGTAACATCTTTGAACAGATTTTGGTAGATAAAATCGACCAAAAATGATAATATAAGAAAAGTTATACACATGATTAAATATACAATGCTCACAAAAAAAATTTAATTATACAATCGTGAAAAGTTTAAAGACTAGTTGGTTGTGATGTTGAAATGGTGATAACAGGGAAAGAATAATTTAATGATAGTTTATTATAGGCCAAAGGACTTGTTCCCATCCATAGTTTCAAAGGGGGACAAAGTGTCACCCCAAAGGTCTTGAAAACCCAGTCTTCTACTCTCCAATCAAATTTTTTATTAAATATATTGGAGAACAGTAATCATTCAATGGTATTTTTATCTTTTTAAAATTAAAATTTTATAAAATAATAAAATATATTTTATATAAATATAAAATTTAAAAATTTTTTAAAAATATTTAAATTTTAAAAAATGCAACAGCCATCGTCGCTAGTGCTGGCAGTGGTGGCTATGGCTAACAAAGTCAGAAGGCTAGATCTGGCCGCCTCCAGTTTAGGTAGAGGTGGCCAGATTCGACCACCTTCGCCTAAAAAATCAACTGAAAACGGTCAAAAGGGGTTGTCCTTGGTCATATCGGTCCTTTTTAGCCTTTCTTTTCAGTGGTTGGCCACCTCCTCCAAAACATCTAGCCGTCTCTCCTGAAACCAGGTGGTCGAAAACGACCACTTGGCTTTGTTAGCCGCGGCCACTACCGCCAACACCGGCAGCAGTGGCTGTTGTAATTTTTTAAATTTTTTAAATATTTTTTGAAAATATTTATATTTAAAAATTATTTTTTAATTTTATTATAAATTTTTAATTTTTAAAATGGTAATTTAATAATTTTAGTATAAAAATTATAAAAAATACTTCCAAGGGTAAGAGACTGAGTTTTTGAAACCTTAGGGGTGACACTCTGTCTTCGCCTCAAACTATAGGTGGGAACAAGTCCTTTGACCTTTATTATAATTTTAAAAATTTATAATTATTAAGTATAAGCAAATACTAAAATTATAAATTTTTTAGAAAAAGTTATTATTTAACTTTAAACAGAGAAAGAGAATATTTTTTATTTTTTTGCCAATTTTATTAAAGAAAATCCAATAGATTTTATTAACAAATTTGAAGGGCCATAAAAATTTGAGTGACAAATACATTAGGGGTAAAAAAGTATTTTCATTCTTGTTATATAACTGTGTTAAATTATGAGTCCAAATTTGCGGGTCAGACCCGGGTTGTCTAATAAATTTTTTGTAAAGCAGCCCATGTTCTCCAACCTAAAACCCCGAAAACCCTCTCCGTGGCTCTTGTAGGTCGATTAAACAACGAAGAACCATGAAATGAACAGATTAAGACGAGACAACGCAGAACAAAAGAAGATCAAATGTTTGCTGCGAGGAACATTCAAAAGCATTTCTTCAAGTTCAGAAACCTCTCCAATCCTCACCATAAGTACGTTCTTTCTGAATCCTCCTCTTTAAAAGCGACCCTTTTCAGCCTCTGGGTTTAGTTTTTCTCTTTTAAAATCTTTACTTAATGATACTATTTGAGTCAAGCCCTGGTAAATGTAGAGATTATTTTTGTTTGCCCTTGTTAATTTCATGTATTATTTTTCTGTAAAATTCAGCTTGTTTGGAAGAGAAGAGGCTAATTGGACTTAAAATTGGTTTAAAGGAGAATCTCATTTTTGTTCTGTTTGTATGCTTGTGTATGTCTCGAGGTCTGAACACGGCCTTAAAAATTTCTCCCTTTCGAATTAGTGTGTTTTTTCTTATCGTGGGTATTTAATAAATTACAGGAATGTTGCATTATGGAAGGATGTTTCACCTAAATTGGTGTCAACCAATGTGATGCAACCTAGTTCTTCTGATGACAACCCTTCCTCATTTAAGCGATTGAGTCATCCCTTCAGTGGGTGGTCTCGTGCAATGTCGACTTCAAGAAGAGGAAACAGCATGTCGACTTCAAGAAGAGGAAGCAGCATGCGAAGCAAGGTGGAGAGGCGAATGCAAAAGGAATCTGGTAAAACCCTAAGAGAGATCAGGAGAGCAAAAAAAATAAAGAAGAAGCTTATGACTGATGAGGAGAGGCTTCTCTATAACCTCAAAAGGGTATCTTATCTTGCCATATAAATCATTATGATATGTATTTACTTTAAATTGTTTTTAAATTCTAAATTTTTGTGGCTGCAATTAATTCCTTTCAAGAATTTTTGGAAATGCTGTTGCATGCAGATTGGTTGTGGATATGGTAGATTTGCTAGCAGTTGAATGTTGAAAGAATTTATTGAACCTTATTGGTTCTATATCCCAACTTATGGGGTAACTTTAAACTTCCACAACCCAATTTCTCTTGCACATGACTCTAGATTTTTTTTTTATGTCAATAAAGACTATTAATTGTGAAATTGTTATTTTCTAATGTGCTGCTGTCTAGACTGATTGCTGTTTAAAATCTCTAAAGTAGTAGATGATTTCTGGTGCGCTGTTGAAGGTGCACTAATCTTCTAAGATGAAAATTTTTATATAATTTCGTGTAAAAAATAAAATTTCATTGATCTTGTTGCATTTGTCTGTGGTTGCATGCTTGTCTCTGCATATTTGGTACGATCACATGCTAATGTATTGCAACTATTGCTCTCTGGTATGTGTGTTGTAAGCTCTTGTATTTTTTTTTTTCAACCATCAAGCAACTATTTGGTGCAGGCCAAGAAGAAAGTCGCTTTGCTGCTTCAAAAGCTCAAGAAATATGAGCTACCTGAATTACCAGCCCCTCTGCATGATCCCGAGCTATTTACACCTGAGCAGCTTCAAGCATATAAGAAGATAGGGTTTCGAAATAAAAATTATGTTCCTGTTGGTGTTCGTGGAGTTTTTGGAGGAGTTGTCCAAAATATGCATCTCCATTGGAAGTTCCATGAGACAGTACAAGTTAGTTGTGATAATTTCCCCAAAGAAAAGATCAAGGAAATGGCAACCATGCTTGCAAGACTGAGTGGTGGCATTGTGATTAACATACATAATGTGAAAACGATTATCATGTTTCGTGGTAGGAACTATCGCCAGCCCAAAAACTTGATACCTTTCAACACCCTTACAAAAAGGAAGGTTGGTAACTTAAATTCTCCTCTGTTATATTAGGTTATTCTATTTTTCGGAGGGTTTTTTTCCCTTTTTCATTAATCTAGCAAGTCATATACTTAAATTCTTCTCTGTTATATTAGGTTATTCTATATTTTGGAGGGTTTTTTTCCCTTTTTCATTAATCTGGCAAGTCATATGATACATATAATTTTTTTATTCTTATTCTTTGAATTGTGATTCTATTCATCAATAAAAATCAGACGTGGCTTGCGGAAGTGGGTGTACATGAGAAATAGTTGGGATGCATTCTTGTAAAAAAATTCATATGATATCTAACTTAAACATTCCATCAAAAATTTGAACTTAATTGAGCAAGCTCTTGAATATTAGAAATTAAACATAAAGGTTTAAGAATTGACTTTCTGCTTTTTCATATTTAAATGCAGGCATTGTTCAAGGCCAGGTTTGAACAAGCTCTTGAATCTCAGAAGTTAAATATAAAGAAGATAGAGCAGCAGCTCCGACGAATGGGTGTAAACCCTGAGGATCCAGTTGCCATGGCCAGCATACAAAGAGTTGCTTCAACATTCTTCAATGCAATTGACCAGAAGGAAGGAAGCCCTTATGTCTTCCGAGGTGACAAAGAGTTAGTTGGGGAACCCAAAAGGAATATAGAACATTCAGAACCTCCTGACGATAGTGACCAGGAGGAACTAGACAAATTTATAGCTGAAATAGAGGATGCAGCAGATAAAGAATGGGCTGAAGAG
The DNA here is from genome assembly GCA_026122585.1 of Anacardium occidentale. Classification (NCBI taxonomy): domain Eukaryota; kingdom Viridiplantae; phylum Streptophyta; class Magnoliopsida; order Sapindales; family Anacardiaceae; genus Anacardium; species Anacardium occidentale. The sequence goes on from JAJEJH010000138.1 coordinate 240,320, forward strand.
GAAGCTGCAGAGAACGAAGAGGCTGGTAAAATCAGGTATTGGAACAGGGAAGAATTTGGGGGAAGGTTCAGAAGATCTGAAAACCTTAGAAATGACAACCCAGATGATACCAGAGGTTGGAAGGATAAACATGGCAAGAGAAGATTTATTGGCAGTGATGATGAAGATGATAGCAATTCAGAGGTAGATGATGAATGGGGTTTCAATAATGTTCAAGAGGTGAGTGATATTGAGAGTGATGCTGATGAAGCTCATGAGGAGTTTAGACAAGAAAGAGGGAGGCGGGACAAGGTTGTCAGAGCTAGCAATAATAAAGGTTGGAAGAGAAATGTTGAAGCTAATTTTAATAGAAACACGGTGGAAGAAGATTCTGAGTCAGAAAACATGTTTAGTGATCTTGAAAATGCAATGTGGCAATCTGACTCTGAGGAAGAGCTTGATGTGGGAGTCTCTAGAGCAGATGCAAGCCCTAATTATGTAAGTGACAGCAATGAAGAGGATGGGAGGGTGGAGGATGTTCACAAGACTCGTTACAATACTCATTTCAAAAGAAATTCTGAAGCCAACTTTAGAAGTAAGATGGCAGAGAAAGATTCCGGTTCTGAAGATTTATCAAGTGAATCTGAAGCTGAAATGCTTGAATCAGAATTGGATGAAGATTCAGGAGCGTCAGTGGGTGGTAGATATAATTATATTAGCGGTGGTGAAGAATATTATCACCAACCAACAGATGAGAAGAGTGAAGTGATTCATAGACCAAAGAAGTCATCAAAACAGATGGATGAAACCTGGGACAGTGATTAGGGCAGCAATGCAATGCATATCATTCTTCCTTATAAGATTGTATCATGCAAACTAACAGAAAGCAAGGAACGCTTTTTTTATTCTTTTGTGACTGTAAACAACATGAATTGAAGGTTATGTTTATCATGATTCATTGCATGTAACATTGCACATTTTAAATGCGAACATGAAAGATTCAGAACCACATAAACTGAGGATGTTTTTCTGCATTCAATGGATGGTTAAATGGAAATGTGGCATCTTCAGCATGGCGTAGCTTTTCGAATAAGTACATGATTCTTTATTGCATTTAAATTTCAAAGTGTGTTTTATTTTGTTGAATGGATATTGTCCTTTGATTATGGGGTTTGTTTTGAAATGGCATGTTCCGGAGGTTATGCTTCCAGTTAAGAAGTTAAAACCTGGAAAGCTTCTGGGCGGAATTCTAGTTTAAATAGATTGTGTCAAAGTAATGGAATAGACAATTAATACGCTACAAAATCCAAGTCATTTTAATTTCACACACGATAAGAAAAGTCCGCACGTCATTGTGGAAAAAATAAAAGAAAATTTCATCATTTTCTTCTTCTTATGAATAGGAACAAATGATTTCTCAATGTTTAAGACGTTCGAAATTGACTCCTGACTTAGCGGCCTGCCAGTCAAGTCCTTCTGAATTCTTAATTTACAACGGTGGATCCAGTTTTAGTCAACCTCCCCTTCTTGCACCAATAAACACTTCACATCTTCTACTACCTATTTTTAAACATTTACTCAATCCCAACTTCCCCTTTTTTCTTTTTCTTTTTCTTTTTTTTTCTATTTCCTTAAAAATAAATGAATACCCACTGCCAAAATTACACCTTAATTTCATCTCTACTTGGGTTTGGACAAATACCAGAAATGAAAATATGTAACCCAAATTTGAAAGTTAATAAAAACTAGAGATGCTTCTTATATTAATATCGTGGAATTGTCAAAACTGTTTTTTTTTCATAGAAAGTGAGGCCTTGGGCAATAAAGTTGACGGGTTGATCTTGACTCATTGGCTCCTAGCCCTACTGAAACGTTCAATAATAGATATTTTTTTGAGCCACTGGCAACTTGCATTTTGGCTTGTACTTGTTGAGTCTAAAACGGGTTTTCTAAGAATAGGACAAATAATAGCAAGTCTTTTCAATAGCCACGGCAAATTGAAACTTATTACGTTTACTAATTGGTACCTATTATCGTATGATTATCCATCTGATAATATCATCAGAAGATGAGTATTGACATTTGGCTAAGTATTATGACATTTCCTTGAAGATATACCGAATCTGTAGGGCGGTTATGAGGATGATGACAATAAAACTATGATGTAAGTTGAGCGACCATTTCGGGCACTGACGGTGAAGTAAATAAAACAAGGGTTTTATTCAGGAAGTTATCTTGTGGAGGAGTGTCTTTTAGGGAATTATTTCAATTGGTTTATTCAAATTAAACAAGTCAATTGTTGGACAAGGGCCAAGACCATATAAATATTTAAGAAAATAACACTTGCTTCTTATCTGAAACTTGTGATAAATTTTTGTCCTAAATGCATTGTTGTTATATTATTAGGTGCATAACGGCATCAAGTGAGGCTTTCCCACCTATAATTTTATGTTGCAACTGAGATGGGCAGCAAGCAAGAAAAGGGATACTGTTGATTGCTTTACCCGAATGAAAAAGGGGTTTTTATTGGGTAGTTATATTTTGATTCATTATTTGCATTATTAATGTGTTGAAAATTCATGGCCGACAGAGCTCATAATTAAGAGCAGAGAAAGTCCAAACAGCATCTGTCCACTTATGCTTTTACGAAATTTCTGAACTTCCCCGGGAGCAGCAGCACCAGACAACACAAACAACAAAGAATAGTTAAAATGAAGTCTAAAAGAATATGAAATTTAATGTTGACAAATCAGGGGTAGTAGGGAAATTAAATGGCCTAGTGAAGATTCTTTAATATTTTGCGTGCATAGTGGGGCAGTCTGATTAAGTATTCCACAACAAAGTTGCACAAATTGACCACTTTCAATAGAAAGACATGAACCAGTAAATGCCCACCATTCTTGATCAGAGAAAAGTAAAAAATCTTAACCATGTTTGAGGATTAGGACTCTGAGGAAATTTCAAATCAAATCCACGTCACACAAATTAAGTAAAAGGAAATCCTTACTCTGAATTGAGATCCAGAAGAAATGGTATGGAGAAAGAATAAATCCACATCAAAATTAATAAAGATCCAGAAGGAATTAGATTTACATATCATGGAGTTAATAAGGCAACACATTTAAGAGAATTCACCATAAATATTAGTTTGAGAAAGCAAAATTCCCATCCTAAAAAAAGGCGGGAAATGTCATTCTACTCTAGCGATTGGGGGATTAGGCCTTACTGACAACATGCAATATGCTAGCCAAGGTCTTCATTCTATTCTGCTGAGAACAAGCTCTCCAATGGGAAAATTGTATACCTCCGAAACGAAGTAAATATACAGAGTTTCCCCACAAAATCCCAGATCTCATTAACGTATCTATGAAAAATGGCCTAGATGCCATCGGATATAAGGTATGCCCGCATTGAAACCTCACTGTAGTCACAATGAGCAATAGGGGCCATTAATGTGAAAAAGCACGATCTCTGGACTTTGTACAGTGTAATCACATCTCCAGATAAAAAGTTAGCCACTTTCTCTTTTGCAGTTGCCAGGCAAGAGATATTTGTAGTCCTCAGCATTATTCAACAAATATGCAGGAAGATTAACCGCTGAATAAGAACGAGGTACAGGACCCAGCTTCCCAATAATCTCCTGAAATGTATATTCTTCTGGAAGCATGTCAAATAAGTCAGCTCCTTCGCATATTACATCTTGAATCCTTTTGGGGTTCAAGTAATGAGAAAACCTCACTCTGTCATTGTGGCTGTAAGCTTTCATCTTGAATATGAAATCACTGATATGACGGAAGCAAAAGCTACAATGCCATCCTGAATCTGACAAGAGGAGTTCAGCTTGACGGAAGTGTGCATACCTAGTCTTTCCCGAACGATATCTGTGAACAGATGCTCTCCAGCTCTTGCTGTCCAAATAATACTCAAAGGAGTACAAGTAATTCCTCAGCTGAAGATGGAGGACAGGTGGAATATTATCACACCATCTCAGCAGATTAATTGTGTGGGCACTAGGAATCTCATCAACATCAGACATTATCAACAAGTCATCATCTTCTATCCCGGCTATTCTAAGAAGCTGGTCCAGTGCAACTCTTTGATATGCCTCTTCAACAAATGGGTTTTCACCTTTCTTAAACCTTCCCCCTATCATCCCATAAGTCAGCCGAGGCTCCACAAAATTAAATTTCTGCCGATTGCTAGAAAAAATCAACGGTTTGGGTAAGCCAGTGAATGTTGAATTTGACTCAAGAAGCACGAACTGAGTAATGTAAGGATACAACTCCTTCCATCGAATTGTAAGAATATCTACTTCGTTACTGAACAACACTGCATCAAAGACTCTTCTTGGGGATTCACGAATTCCCCATCCATGAAGCTTGCAAAGAGTCTCTTGTGTCACATTTTCATTATAATAGTGAGGGATCACATTGAAGGGCTTTGGCGGAGATTCCCATATTGGTCTGAGGAAATAGGTGATTTTCTGCCCGTGTAAATAGACAACAAAAATAAATGATGGGACAAAAACAAACACAAAAAGATAGGTCTTCATATCCAACCCTCGAAACATACACCGGAGCCTTGACATGGTCAATGCTCCACGAGACGTCTGCTGCATATCAAAAACCAGAATTTTCTAAGATATTTGATTAATGTAAGTTCAAAGCCTTAGAATTTGAGACAGGAAACCATCTATACATAATATAGAACATTATCAACAACCAAAAAGTAAAAGCAATAAAGTATTAACCAAAAAAGCAATTTAAAGGTCAGAAGACCCAAAGCAGTTTCATCCTGCTAACCAAAATGAGACCAAAACAAATATCAATATCTGCAAAAATTTACTTACAATAAAAGATTCAATGCTGTAAAACTTAAGTAAAATACTTGCATAAACCATTAACTTGCATATAAATTCCTAAGTCATTATCAATAATAATGAAAACACGAACTCAGGTGGTTTCAATGTTCCAACCATAGATTAACAAAACCAGTAACCCAAACCCCAAAAACCATTAGTTTTAGTTAAACATAAACCAAAAACAGATAAACAAAGAACAAGTAAATCAAAATCAAAACCAACGCTAATGTATTTTTTAAGCAATTTAGAAAATCAACCTATCCATGCTTCGATTGTCATGAAAACAATCAAATTTCTATCAAACCAAAAAAAAAAAAAGCAAGGAGTTTTAATAAAGAAAAAAAAAACACGTTTTCCCAATAATTTAAAACTAAGAAAAAACCCGCAAAATGAAGCTCAATAACAAAACACAAATTCAAAAAACAACACCACGGAATAACAACAAATTTAAAAATAAAAAATAAAAGTAAAAAGGGAAGTACCTCTCCACAAACGTCTTCACATATGTCATCAGTTTTCTTGGAATTATAGTACCCATCAGTCATGATTATAATTTCCCCAATTTCAACCACACCACAACACTAAAAATAAACCCTTTAATCTCCGCTGATCAATCAATCTCTGCAAAAAGCACAGAGATCGTTTAAGCCCCCCACTAGATCAGAAATCCCCCGAACAAGACTGAAATTCCTCAGAGAAAATCCAACACAGAGAAAAAATAAAAAAATTCCACGGAAAATATAAAACGATCTTAAATGCCCCCCATCCTCTCTTCCTCTTCCGACAATCACTCTCTGTAACGCTATTTATAGCCGTTTTGTTGTTTTCGCTCTTTCACCACAGAACTCTTCCCAAAACAGAGCTCTCTCCCACAATATTTATAATAAATAAATAAAAATGTCACTTTAAAATTCTCCATTATCTTTTGAAAACTTGTTATGTAATCTGACGGTTGATGATGACGCCACGTGTGTCTTAGAAAGACTTTAAGAAACCCTGTGGTGCTGACCTGTCGTTGGTTGATCGACGTCTTACAAAGGAGCCGTTTTGTTTGGTTCAACTGGCGTACGTTAAAATTTGTTCTTTCTGAAATTACGATAATGGGCTTAAACTGTTAGGTATCGAAGGAGAGAAATGAATGTTATTTTTGTCAAACCATGATATTTTTGTCCCACACGCAGTTTGACCTCGTCGTTCCTTCCATTGTTTGTTTCTTCCGTTTTGGGCGTCCGTAAATACGAGTTCTAATATAAAAATATATTATATATTTTTGAGAAAGTATAAAATATCTGACGTGGAAATAACAATAAATAAAAGTTAATTACATTTTCCCCCCAAGATTTGGCTTTAGAATCCATTTTTACCCCTAATTAGTATAACTAACATTTTTACTCAAATCAAATACAAATAACATTTTTACACCCAAATAAAACCCTATTAATGAAACAATAATATTAGAAATTAAATTTATTATATTATCTCCACTATTTTATTTTTTAAAATTATCATACAACTTCAAATTAATAAAAATTACTAACAAATTCTTTTTACATACCCAAATTATATCAAAAATCATTTATTTTTCCTTATTTTCACTTTCACCATTTTATTTCGCTTTCTTTATAAATAGAAGTGTATTTATCATATAATAATATAGTATGTGACAAACTGTAACTTTTTAAAATATTATGAGTTTTTTTTTTAATTTTAAAGAGTTATTAAAATTTTAAAAAAGTTTAAGAGTTTTTTAACAAATTTTAAATATCAATATATTTAAATAATTTCAAAAATAATAATTATATCTAAAAATTAAACAGAATATAGTCAATTATACATATAAATATTATATATAGGTCTAACATGTAAATTAATGTTTATTTATTTTTAGATTGATGCATAATAAAACTATTATTTTGACATACTCTATTTTATTTTTAATAATATTTGATTTTGAATGAAAATGTGTTGTTTATGACAATTAGAGGGTGAATGTGTATTCAGCTAAACATTGGGTGGAAAAATGTAATTTCCACATCCAAATACAGAACTGATTCGAATCCGTTAGGCGATGCCATGTGTCGACCATACAATCCTTCCTAAACTCCACATGTAATGCTAAGAATCCTCCTTTCTTTATTACACTTCGCCAACCCAAATTGCCCAATTTTAAATTACATTATTCTTCTCACTCAGCCCCCCAATTTTAATTTCGAAAATGAAAAAATTTAGGCGGTCACGTGCATTCCGTGTGCATTGTAATAGACATTTAATTAAGGGTTCAATCATGAAATGATTGATTAATTAATTAATTAATTAAGTTTATTGAAACCGACTGTTCTTTGATTCCCCACATTACAACGTGATAACCTATCAGCATTCATTCAATTATCCAAATTCATTTATATTTCCAAAATTAACCCCAAAGTTCTTCTACATGTGGGGGTTGAAAATTATGAAACATAAAAAAAAAAAAAGATTAGGTGACTGTGCGTAATTAATTAATTAATTAATATTTTTTCCACGAGAAAATCCAAAACGACAGAGTAGCAGAGCCTGGCGAGGCAGCTTCCAAGAAGTTTCAACGCTGGGAAACAAGCATCGTAAAGCATATTCTATTGAACCGAATTCTATGTGGAACCAAGGACTGATAGGGATGGTTTTCCACGTCCTTTCATTTTTATTTTCTTCGCTTCAGTCATTGGAAAATAATATATAATTACGTTTAATTTATGTACTAAGATAAAAATAACTTTCGCTAATCACAGTTATTTAATTGGCCAAAGGACTTATTCCCACTCAGTTGGAGGTGGAGACAAAATCCCACCTTTAAAATTTCAAAAACCCTAAAATTTACCTTTAAATCAAATTTAATATTAAATATAATAGTAAATCATAACAATTCAGAAATATTTTATTATTTTAAATTTTTAAATAGTTTAAAAAAATTTATATTTAAAAATTATTTTATAATTTTATTATAAATTTTTATCTTTTAAAAAAGTATTTTAGTTATTTTATTTTAAAATTTGTTTAAAATAATTAAAATTTGATTTAAAAGTGAAATTTTAAATTTTTAAAACTTATAAAATAAGATTTTGTCCCGTCTCAAACTATGAGTGGGAATAATTCCTTTGACCCTTATTTAATTTATAAGAGAGAAGCACTTATTACATGTAACTGTGATTTCATTAGTGGACAATGTGCTAACATTGAACTTTGATTGTATCAGGAATCATTTTTTAGTATGACTTTGAAGAAGTACTTTGTTTGCTTTGTATGGGTATTTACCTAATTTATTATCAGTACATGCTTGGATTTTGGATTTTGCCTTATTGGCACTGATTTTTTTGGTTCAGAAAACAGTCAAAATTGTGGGCTTGGCCCAACTTTGTGCACTTCATTGATCCCATCAGGGTCCAATTTTGATTAGAGTCACATGGTTACAAAAATTTGTAAGGGGAACTGTACAAACACAACACATTATTTGATCAATGGCTTGTGATGTTCTTGAATCTTAAGACCATGACACAGGGTTATGACATCTACCATTTTTATGTTAAGTTACTTTTAAGTTAATATTGTGTTAGCCTTTTTTCTGTTTGGATCTTACTCTTAACTTCATTTTTTTATTAAATCTTGTTTTGTCTTTGATGACACTCCTTTCTAAAGGAAAGTGCTATTATTTCTTAACATATATATAATATAATAAAACCTTCAATATAAATTAGTAATTACTGAAATTCCTTCATTTGAGACAAACTATGAAATGACCTCAAGTGTTATGAATATATAACATTGAAATTATTTTGAAAAACGTATAAAAAAAACATCTTAAAATATGAATTTATGAATTCATTTGAGAGTTTCCTTTGTACCTGAACTGAACTGAACCATATTTAGGAAATTTAATAGAAATGATAAGTGATAAATACTTAATAAGTAGAGATATTTATCATACAGTCAGTCTATTCTCATTTTTCCTTTTTCATAATTTTTATCTTATAGTTATAATATATTTTCTTTCGCCATTTAAATTGAAGGCATATGTAATTTAATTCAAATCGTAAAATTGAACTAAACCATATGAATATTATAGTTTGCTTGTTTGACGTGTAAAACAGTTGATTTGGATTAATAAATTTTATAAAAATAGTTATAGATAAGATTACAGTTTTCAAACTAAACCAAATCATAAATGATATTTATTAAATATACATATTTATTTTATATTGGTTTCCATGGACTCAAAACTTTTCGTCTTATCGACTCTGAACATTGTGTTATCGTCTTAGTTTTCAATTAACTTTGTTGGTAAGTTGAATTGTTTTGGATCCACAACTAGTTGTTAACTGCCAACTCCATCCTCCTATTCAACCAATGTAACCAACATTCATCCCAATGCTTACAAGAGCTTAAACACGAAGCCTACTAAAACCCAAACATTGTATTACCTCAATATCAACTAAAAATCCATCACCCCTTCTGTCTAAATACTTGGACCATTGATTTATGAAATCAGAATCCAGTTCTGCCACTAAAGCTCTATCAGACACTGATTGAAAACAAACAATGAAAGTTGAGTGTGATGCATTTGTGGCCAATGCTTGATCATTGGTCCTGCGGTATGATATGTCCATTTCTTTTGTGCAGGTTCGAGGTGCCCTAGAAACACTTGTCAGTGCTTTGACTCTTCTTGAAAGTGCCAAAGAATGAGGTTCAGCCAGCTTTAATGAATGATGATTTACTCTCGCGAGAGGCAGAAAGTATTTCTCTTCTTTTAAGTTTGTTGGTGAGTTTTTTTATGTAGATTTGGAAAGTTTGACATGCCAGTGATTCATTATTCATGTCTTAACTTGCTGATTTGGTTTCTTTCCTTCTCTTCGGTGCTTTCGCAGTCACAGGAAGATTTTTATGCAAGATATTACACTCTTCAAATTTTGACAGCACTTCTCACAAATTCTCCTAATAGATATGATTTAAATCACAAATAATTTTCTTCAGTTCCTAAAATTTTGGATTTCTTTTAGCTATGCTGGAGAGACTGCTGCTGAGTTCCTCTTCATGTTACAGGAAGTCGTTCTGACCATTCCTCGTGGTATAACTCGGCTGATGGATATGCTTATGGGTTGTGAGGTAAAAATCTTCTATCTTTTTGTAATGCATTTACTTCTGATGATTTAATCTTTCAATAAACTTTTATTCAAATCTTCCCTTTTCAAAGTGTTTATTTTTGTTTGGTAGTCTTTTACCTTTACAACTACTCACTTACTTGACCCGTGAAGCTGAGGTGAGCTTTTCCTTGCGTCCCTTTGAGAAAAGAGTTTTTTCTTCTGCTATGTATATCGAGAAAGATCAGATATGATCCTGATGAGCTTAAGCACATAATGTGCTTAGTTTCTCTCTATCTCAAAATGTTCTGTGCTGATACGATATTCAAAAAATAGTGGTCTTTTGAAGGTTAGAACTTCACAGTAGCTTCCTCTAATTATCTTTGTTGTTTTATGTCTGTTTTAAAATTCATTCACGCACATCTCAAATGTAGGTACATAGTACTGTTCGTCAAAGGTGGCTTGATGGTGATGGATTTATCATATCATCAATGAAGGAAGTTGCAAGTATCGCGGAGGAAAGAGACAGTGATACTTGAAATTAACCATTCAAAACTTGCTGAGCTTATGAACCACAATTTTGACCTTCGAAGGTAAGATATCTTTGCACTTGATAGGCTTAGATGACATATGTTCAAATTTTTTGCACTTGGTAACTTCAAATTTAGTTTTGAGGATGGAAGATGCAGCTCTCATGAGCATCTGTTGTAGTCAATCAACTTATCTGTATGTTGGTATATTGCCTACAGAGAAGCTTGGTTTGTGTATTTTATGCAGGAGCATGTTTGGAGACGCGGCATTGGGTAGTTTAAACATAGAAATGGTGGAGGTTACACGGTGAGTGGGTGCTGCTTCAAAATGTACAGGCAGTAGTGGAGCTGTAATTGCATTAGCCGGATTTTCAATTCAACCAGTAAAAGTCCTTCCTTCTGGCCTCACTGATGTTGATAAAAGGACCTTTTCAAATTAGGATATAAATCCGAGAATTTAGGGCTTTAACAGATGATTCATGTGTTTATTTGTTTATTGTATGATGCTCCTGGAATAAAATATCCTTCAAACTTCAATTCTATCTTCTGAAATTAACCTTCAAAATATTCGCAATAATGAACAAAACAAATTGCTTTTCATAAGCACCTAACCAGGACATAAGAAATCAACATATATGTACACATTCATTTAGGTTCCTGCTAACAATTTTCTCACCCTCCCTGTCTCTCCTTTCAATACTCCGATACAACATTGACATATTCATTACTGTGAAGACCAGCCTGAATTAACCTACTCATCACACAGTGAAGCCACGATCTCCCGTGGTGAGACCCAGACAGGAAGATCAAAGAAGGATTGCTTTAACTGTTGCTCTTGCCCATTGCACATTGCCTCTGCCACATCGCACAAGTTCGAGACATCACAAATTATTGCTTCCTGGGCTTCTACCTGCAATTCAAGGCTTACAGGCTGTGGTTAAGCAATCCAAGATGAGTCTTCTGAAGTGGAACAAAAGAAGAATGGGACTACGTATGTGAAACAAATACCCCATCACAACTAAATCCCTGTAAGTAATTCTTTCAATTCACTTTCTGTTCTTGGTTGCCATGAAAATGGATTAAAGATTTTCTATCAATTCCTCTAAAATTCAATCCAGTTAATGACACTTGTTTCAAGAAGTTCCACACAAAGTTCGTAAGAGCTAAAACAAAAACCCTCAAAAACCAATTCCGTTATTCAGTAAGAACTAAAAACCTAGGCCCTAAAAATCATGCTCAGTGACCAACAAAATTATATACCAAATGAAAGAAAAAAAAAAACAAAAATTCATGAATTTTTCCTCCGAAAACCCACTCAAAAACAAATCATCCATCCCAATTACCAGCAAAAGGAGCTCATCGACTAGTGACCCGCAACCCGTTTCCGTCTCCTCAACGAGGGTCGAAGCCGAATCCAGAAACGACGGCGTTTCTTTCATGTTCTGGAGTCGTTTATCTTGCGTCTTCTCCTGCATTGCATACAAACTAGTGGACAAAAGTTCCCACAAATTGATCTCTTTCTGGTAATGCTTTTTGAGCTTCAGCAAGACTTTTCTCTTGCGTTCTTTTCGTTTCCTTTCTTCTTCTGCTTCTTCGTCAGGATTTATGGGTTGAGACGTTGATGGTTCGGCGAGCCGCCGCTTCTTCCGCTTGTAAACGAAGCCGTCCTCGTTGCAGAGCTCCCATTCTTCTGATGCTGGGTCCATGTGCCTGGACTGGAGCAAGAGACCCAAAAATTTTGAAATCAAATAATAAATAAAAAATTTGAATTTGGATGAGTTGAAGGCGTTAATTTTGAATTTGGCCAAAAGAGATATTCCCATTCAAGATTTCACTTCCAAACAAAGTTTTTTCTTTTAATTTTTAAAAATTTAAACAACCACCTTCTACTTAAAAATTAATATTTAAATTTAATAATTAATCAATACTTAAATTTAATAATTAATATTTAGAAATGTATTTTTATTATTTTAATAAAAATTTAAAAAATAATAAAATAAATTCTATTAAAATAATAAAAATATAAAATATTATTTAAATATTAAAACTTTTAAAAATATATTAAAATTTAATAAAAGAAGCTGTCGTCATTAGGAGCATAGGCCACCGGTAATAGAATCATGTAGCATAAACGACTAAATGACTATCTGGTTTTGATCACTTCTTATTTTAAAGAAAACGACTAACAAACTTAATAAAAAATAATAAAAAAATGGTCAACTTAACTTTACAGGCTATTTTTGGCATAGTTAATAATCAATATTTAAATCAGATAACTATTTCAAGTCATCTGATTCTACCATCAACAATCACCACCATCGACCACGGTGGTTGTCTTTTTAATTTTTTAAAATTTAAATATATTTTTTAAATATATTTTTAGATTTAAATATTGTTTTATATTATTATTATTAATTTTTATTTTTTTAAAAAAGATATTTTAATTATTTTATATACAATGTTACTAAAAATAGATAAAAAATGATTTTAAAAAAAGGATATTTGGATTTTTAAAAATTAAAATATGGAAATTTGTCTTTTAAGTGAAACCTTGGGTGGGAATGAGTCCTTTTGCCTTTCAATGTTCCTCTGAAAGTTCTTTTTATGATATTCTAAAATTAACCATAGAATTTTCCAAATAATCACTAGCAAAATGCCATTTCTCATTTTGAAGCTTGAAATGTCCATTTATTTTTGGTCTTTCTTAAACACTTTGTCACTTGATCACAAGTCAATATGATAAATATACGAAAATATGCACCCCATATTATCCTAGATTATTAACAAATAATCTTGATATTTGAAATATTTTACGACTTTTTAATAGAATTGTTTGACACAACGATAATATTACCATATCATGTATGCCCTATGTCCAAATAATATTATGATACATTATATGTGCATAAAAGATTTTCATGATTAAAATATTTGTTTATCCTTTTATTATAGTTCTTTTATTCTATTGATATTCATTTATTACACAAATACACATAACATTATGATGAGAAATTTTAATTTTTATTAATTATCAACATAATACGAATCATGTCCATATTACATACACATCAATCAAAATGGTGGTGGCAAATATGAAAAAATGATAATTTTGAGAAATAAATTAAATAGGCAATTTCCTCATTTTAATATTTTAAAAAACTAATTCTTAAGTATTATTTTCCCCCCTAAAATGTGACAAAATGTACTAATAGTACATGAGAAAAATTGAAAAATTTATCATTATAAAGTTTAAAAGGTGTGAAGTATGTTTCAAAATAAAATTGGCTAAAAGACTTATTCTTACTTAAGATTTGTTGAAATAACAAAATTTCATCTATTTAGTTTGATGAAACTAAATTCCTACTTATTTGTTAATTTTTTATAAAATTGTTGAAAAACAAAAATACCCTTAAATTAAATGATCTTTTGTTCCTAAAATTTTATTAAATATTATTTATTTTAATTTATATTAGTTAGAATTAAGAATAACTAAAAATCTATTAATATAAATATGGATAAGGGTGTTAATAATAAATAGTTCTATATTTGGGGTAATTACAATATTTTTAAAATTTTAGGGGTTATTAAATTTAAAAAAATTGTAGTGTTTTTTGAAATTTTAAAGGGGTTTTTTAATTTAAAAAATTCTTTAGGGATTTTTTTTGAAAATTTTAAATTTTAATATGATTTTCAATAGTTTTAAAAATGACAATTTTACTAAAAAAATAAGTTAAAAGTGTAATTAATAATACAAACTATTAAAATTATAATATATTTTCAAAATATATTAATCAAAATGATAATTTTTAAAATATAATAAAAAATAATCTATTTAATAATTTAAAAAATAACATTTATATCTCAAATATATTTCTATTATAATATTTAAATAAAATTACATATATTTAGGCAAAATATGATTTTTTAAAAACATTTAGAGGCTTTTTAAAATTTGATAAAAGAATGAGGTTGTTTATTTAAAATTTTGAGAGTGTTTTTTGAAATTTAAAAAGACTTTGCGGTTATTTTCAAAATTTTAAAACTTCAATATGTTTTCAATAATTTTAAAAATAATAATTACACTTCTAAGAAACATAACAAATTATAAATATAAATATTATATTACAAACTATTTAAATTATAAAATGTTTTTAAAATTTATGAATAATTATGATAATTTTTAAAATAAAAAATAAAATTATTTATTTATCCTTAATAAATTTAAACAAATGATATTTAAACTCAAAATATTTCTATCTTAATATTTGAATAAAATAATATAAATATTTTTTAATTATTTAAATTAACAAATAATTAAAAAAAGATGAAAATTTCATTTTTTTAAAATTTAATAATTAGAATTTATCATTTCGTCATAACTTGGATAGAAAAATAGCTTTTTTGTCGATAAAAATAAAAAGAGAAATAATACTACCCCGAGGGAATTGCCTAGATGGTAAATTGGTTTACTACCAAAGAATTATTTCAGGATTAAATTTTTAACTTTAATTATATAGAGTTTAACATAAACCAAAAAAAAAAAAGAAATAATACTTCTCCCAGGAAAATATCATGAAGTCATTTTTTATGTGGATATTATTTGACCCAAAAGTCCAGAACACAAGTCGGGCCCCCAGGATCCAACAAGAATCCGAGATACTTTATTTACCATACGTGTCAGTGCTGGAAAACATTTAGAATTAAATCACAGCTTAAATTTCTTCCACGTGGCAATGATCCGGACACAGACCTTCCTCACCATCCAATCAGAATTTTTTCTTAATTATTTATCGAACCATCATCTGACAGCGGATCACTTTAATCACATCTGTCCACTTTTACGAAAAAAATCCATGCTTAAGAATAAAATTAAACGCGTAAAAAAATTCCCCTGAAACCAAAGCAAAAGAAAGTATATAAGTAAAATAAAAAGTAATAACTACTTTTTTTTTCCAAATGAAATAAAATTTCGATTCAACTGGACGTAGGAAATTGTGGAACTGCAATCAGCCAAGATTTAAGTTAAGATAAAACAACGTTGTTTTTTTAGCGACGACAATGTCGTCGCCGGACATTGGGGATATCTTGGAGAAGTCGAGGGAGCTCGATCGGTTGAGGAAGGAACAGGAGGAGGTTCTTATTGAAATCAACAAAATGCACAAGAAGCTTCAAGCTAGTGAGTCTATCAAGTTTATCCTTTAAATTTTTTTTTTTTTTTTTTTATAATGTATTGGTTGTAATTGAAAGGTTTGTTAGAGGTTAAATAGACCTGGTGTTTGAGAGAATTAGGTTGATATTTGAGGGCTTGTTTGATGTTAAATTAGCAATGTTAGTGTTAACAATTATGTTTTTTTTTTTTTGCTTGAGCTTATTTTGTTGAATTTGGTTAGAGTAAATCGAAATTTGAAGTGTGCTAAGTGACTTTGTTTTCTGGTTAGGAATATCTTGAAGCTATTTACTTAGGCTAAGTTACTAGCTGGTTCTAAATTTACAAGAGAGGTGAAGATAAGGTACTCTAGTTTTGTGATTACAAGATGTGGACATTGGCGATGTAGTTTAATGATCATAAAAGACAAAAGACTTTGAAGCTGGGATCTTCTTTGTGGATACTTCCTGGTGATTGATTATTTGGCTATAAGTCTGTGTGTTTAGGTACAATAAATGTTCCAAGGACAATTCTGCATATTGATGCAGAAGCTTAATTTAGTTTAGTGTGTTTACAAGAGATACTAATACATAGATGTTGCCAAGTGGTATCTGATTTTGATATGCTTATACATCAATTTGAGCATTTAGGCAGTTCAAGCAGAGATAAACTTGAAATTAAGTACAAACAAGGGATTTATTCTTCTTATTGTAATTAATTTCACAAGTGATTAGTTGATTGGAAGACTATGGAGAAAGCAATGAATGGTTTCATGCCTAATTTTTTGATGCTCATTTGATGGTGGCAATTTCCTATTAGAAGTTGTTAATTTGCTCATAAAACAGTTTTTGTGCACCATACATTATTGCCCATTATCTTATGGTTTTCTACTATTCTGCCTTTTATTATACTGAGTCAGCATTATCTTTACATGATCATTAAACTTTGTCTTGTACAATGAACTTTTCTTCCACCAAAAATAGAAATTTATTTAATGAAATTGTTGGAGCTCCCCAATATATAAGTCAAGATCAACCAGTAATTAAATTTACCAGACCGTAGAAAAATGTTTTCAATGATATTGTGTTGGTGGCATTTTAGACATATGCTTGCATTTGCGAAATTCTTATTGTATTTTTATTATTATTCTTTTTTATTGACACTTATACAAAATTTTAGAAATTCTTGAGAGGATATGGTAATGGGGATTTATATTGATGGGTCAACAAATGATAAAGCTCAAAATCTTTTTTTTAACACACTCCCATGCCTGAAGAACTACTTAAACTTGCATATCCTCCTGTAATAGCGCTTGTACCCTTGCTAGTTGAAATTTGGATGGTTTTCGCTTGCCTGAGTTGATTTACATATATCCAAAAGGCAAACCTACTTGAAAAAAATTGGGTGCAACCAGATAACATTTGATGGTTTTTGCTTTCTTCAGTTGATTTATATGCCCATGCTAATAGTTGCAATTAGTTTTTATCAAGTCTAATGTTTCTTTTATGTAATTGCAGCTCCTGAGGTAGTTGAGAAGCCTGGTGATAGTTCTTTATCAAAGCTTAAGGGTTTATATATTCAGGCAAAAGACCTTTCAGAAGCTGAAGTAGCGTATGGCTTATTATATCTCATGAAGTTGATTATCTTTTGCTGCTCTTGTCCTATTTCTTTCTCTTTTCTAATTTTTATTGTTGATTGAAAAAAATAAATAAATATTCAGGAGTGTGGTTACTTAAGTCAAAATTTGTGTAGTAGTCTACATATCGGGTGGGTTGATATTATAATTTCATTATTCTATTCTAACCCATTGTTTCTGTCATTTGTTTAGTGTTTCCAACATTTTGCTTAGTCAACTAGATTCTTTTTTGCCATCTGGACCACAAGGACAACAACGAAGAAGAATAGGTATTACAATTTAGCTGTAATGTGATATATGCATGCGCAAGATTTGTGTTTGTAAAATCCTTTGTAATCAAGTTCTTATATGTAATTTTTTTTATGAAATATATAGCCAAAAGATACATGTGATGCAGAAATCTTCATATCCTTGTAATTGATGATTCCTTTCTGTTTCTTTTGATAATATATATTAGGAGTATGCAACTAGGCAGATGGATATGCCAATATCGTGTGAATTTCAGTCTTACTAGGCACTGACCGTCTCTGCCTACCTTTTTGAATTGTAATGACTGTGTATAACATTAGGCTATTTTTACTTGAACGGAGGAATTAAGCTTTACATGTGCTTCATGTTATGGTCATATGGTCTATTCCTCTGCACCAGCTCTGTTCTACCAAAACCAAAATTTCTTCTTGTCCCAACAGAAATAAAATTAATTATTGGTATGTCATGATAAGTTGATGTGTTAAGTTATCAATTGAAGCAAGAAAGATATTAATTGACAGTATGCTGTATTTTGTTGCAACTTAAGATTTTGTGCTGTTAAAATATAGCAGCTTCAATGGGATATGTACTGCTTTGCTGTGCATGGTTTTACTTGTTTATGGATTGCAATATGAGATGATGGAGCTTTACACAATAAACTTGGATGTGGGAACATTGAATTGTTAATATACCAGAAAAATCTAAAATTTCTTTAGATTCCAACCAGATATGGGATGTTACCTTTGTGAAATTCAAAAATTTCAAATTTTTTATTCCAAGGAGTTATGGGATGTTATATTTATGAAACTTTACTAATTTTTATTCTTAGAATTAACACTGTATAAGCTACAGAAGGTAATGATCAGAAAAGGAAACGAATGAAAAATGATTCTGATATCTCAAGGCCTAGTCATGTGCGAAGTCAACTTGAAGCTTGTGCTAATCTAAAGGGTGAACAGGTAACTGCATAGCTCTATGGTAGTCAGTTGTTCATGATCTGTTTTCTCTTGAAAATTAGACTACTTATAAATCTGGTAAATTTTTCTGGAATTTGTTCCTTAATGATAAAAGTTTAATTCCATTCCACTCTTCCAACTTGAGGAGATCTTTCTTGTGTTTGCTCAGGTCGCAGCCAGGGTAACAGATGGTGACAAAGACGAATGGTTTGTTGTAAAAGTAATGCATTTTGATAGAGAAACAAGAGAGTAAGTTTTGTTTTATGCTTAACAGACCATATTTGAAATTTAGCTTGCTCTGGATTACAGCACTAAAGATGTTCGTTATGTGTGCAGATTTGAAGTGCTAGATGAGGAGCCAAGTGATGATGAAGAGGGTGGCGGTCAAAGGTATCTTCTTGCATTGTTGCCTTGTTCATTGCTCAAACATGATAATTTTATACCTTTCTCTATTTTAGTGTAATACAGTACATTGTAAATCTTTACCTATGTTGTAATACATGCCTTATGCATACAATCTCCTACTCAACATGGTATCAGTAATTCTCTTATGCCTTAATGTTCTCAATATATTCAGATGTTGGCCTATATGTTCTTAATTTTATTCATGAACGATGAACCTCCTTATAATTTGTAAAGCCTGTCATAGTAACTTATATGGTTATTGGTGGTAACTGGCAGGAAAAGTCGAGTTCAAGTTGTCTCAACCAATAATTTAGAAGTTAATATATGGTTCTTCACTCGAGTCTTGATCGTGTATCTGAAATAATCAAGTTCAATAACGTTCATTGATGTCATTGGTATTTTCAGAAAGTACAAGTTGCCGATGTCATGCATAATACCTTTCCCGAAGAGAAATGATCCTTCTAGTGTTCCAGAATTTGCACCGGGAAGACATGTTTTAGCGGTTTATCCAGGAACTACTGCACTCTATAAGGCAACTGTTGTTAATACACCACGGAAGGTGACCATTCTGTTCATCCTCTTTGATACACAGATCCTTAGATCAAGTCATCATACTTTGCATCCAGATGTTATTCTACCATATTTGGATTCAGTTTTATGATTTTTTTTTTTTGTTTCTGTGCTGGGACTGTACTATTCTTCTGTGATTTGCTGTGGGGTGCCATCAACCATTTTGTATGTACGCAGAGAAAAAGTGATGAGTAAGTGATATCCTTGCATTTCATTCTTTATTTTGAAGATCTGGGTCTTCTTTTTTCCGTCCTACATTTTTGGACAATGGTTACAAACAAAACATTTAATGTACAGATAACAGTTTTGCTTGCCAACTGATTCATTACGTCAGTGTTGTTAAAAGGGAAAACATTTAGAATTGGTTGAATTACTTCACAATTAACAGGCTGATTGTAAATTCACTATCAGACTGGATCTCCTATAGATGGATCCATACTGGGTTTTGGCTTATGTTTCTATAATTTTGTTGTTGTCATTGTATCATGCACCTGATCATGCAACAATCTGACAGTTATTTACTGGAATTTGATGACGACGAGGAAGATGGAGCCTTGCCTCAAAGGACGGTTCCCTTCCACAGGGTGGTCGCTTGGCCAGAAGATCGCCACTGATTATCATTGTCTATAATTATGTATAAATTTATAGTTGGTATGTAGTTCAATAAACTGTAACCTTAACACGCTTAAGTTTTGCTAGGTAATGTAATAACAGGATTTGTAATTCAGATCTTCAACATTATTCTGTTATATAGTGCTTCAATATCAGGGAAACGAACTTGCATTTCAGACTGCCTTCATGTTTGCAAATGCCAAGATTCAGAAAACAGAAAATGCACCGAAGGTTTCCTGATTTATTTAAAGAGAGACTAAAGTTCTCAAGGTCATACAACTTATCAACTTTTAAATTGAACCAAACTTTCACATCTTTCCAGAGATGAACCAGTTTCGCAATCTCTTGCAATACTAACTCCGGAAGTTTTTGCCAGTATAACTATGATCACAGACTCACTGCCTGTGACATGCTTGAACAAGCGGGACTGGTGGATCTGTCAACCTGCCGGAGTGAGTATGATTAGCAACCCATTGATTTGCTGCCTGAGTATAGTGTACACCATCCCAGCTGATATACTTCGAAGGGTCTTTACAGGAGGCTCCATACACTTGAGTGTTGTTGATGTTTGCCCTGTTTCCACACCACACATGGTCATAGTTCACATGGTACCCACAGCAGACCTCCAATGGATCAGCATATCCTGCATAATAAACCACATGAGATTATCAGGTTTGATAGTAGCCATCTGCAATGGATTTCTTATTCTTATACAAGATACTAATCAATATTTGCAGAACATGAAAGCAGGCATCTTGTGTCAAGACCACCATGCAATACAATCAACAAGTGCCAGTGGTCATCATGATATGTCAAAATGAGAACATTTACCTAAATTTTTGGCCTTGCTGATCAAATCATATTTTGCAGCATAAACATCTACGTATGTTATTGCAGCTTCAGGGAGCTCTGCCCTTAGCTTGCTCACTGTATCTTTAAGCTGTTTGTTGAACTGTATAGCCATGTCATTTTGAGTCTTGACACAGCCATACTGATCAAGGTAGCCTGGTGGTGGGCTTTTGATGTAGAACAGATTCACAGGCAAGCAACCAATAGGCCCTGTGTTGTGAATCCAAAATGTCCTCCCTCCTTGTTCATAGATATTCTGAAAGCGGATATTTTATAGCTCAGTACAATATTTCATTGTCATATTTTATGCAGGAAACAATTTTAATCAGGTCACAAATTTGTTAATGCTAGGCAATTGCTATAAAATATTGCAACTTACAATTACAGCTGAAGCTAGCTCATAAATGATGTCTGGCATTGCAGCTAGAAGTTGATCGGAATTCATCGTTCGAAAGCCGACAGAAAGATCATTCTGTCCTATATCAAATGTGTAAATAGCCTTTGCAAAATCCCCAGGTCTTGGAAGTTTGTTTCTATCTGTGTCTGATTTGGCTGAACATCACATTCACAATTCACAAACATGAATTATCATCAAGTAAAGCAATGAGAAAATGGGCATCATTTCACATTATGAATAAGTCAGAAATGAACCTTCATGGTAAAGATCGTTGGTGCGTGCTTTGAATTGGTTAAATTGCACAATCTGCATATCAAGAGAAAAAGGGCTAATTCCATACTGGAAAATGGTCTCGTTCTGCCGTCTAATGGTTGATCCTCCAGTGGCAAAGTTGGCACCATGTAGAAAATCTGCTCCCAGCGAATTCAAATACGCACTCAAGTATGGCAATTTCAGACGCTCAGCTGCATAAGTGAAATGGTATTTCCATTAGAATCTCTCTCTATTTGCCATAACCAACCGCATACATATTACACTGAACAGAAGGATCCAAAAGACAATGGTTACCTATAAAGTCTATGATGAGACGACCATCAGAATCTCTACCAGCTGGCTTATGGAAAAAGCCTTCTCCATAAGGAGCTCGAATAGGCTCAAACGCAGCTGATATGCCTCCAGTATCTGAATTAGAGTCACCAAAGTTGTAAATTGCAGGGAATTCACAAGGCGGTAGAGTACCGGCACTCGCAGTCAAGCCCCATAGGAGAATAAACCCACCAAAGAACGCTCTCAAACACTCCATTTTCGGTTTTCCACAGTCGTAAATCATTCTGGTCACTTTATTTTATATATATATCCAAATGCAGATTAGATTACCAAAGAGCCATGGGTAGACAACTGAATCCTGCCCTGGCCCGTCAAATCTGTATCCAGTCTGGATCAGTTACTTAGTTGTCTTAAGTCAATGTGAAAAACTATTGGGTGTGGTGAAAATTGGAACTCGGCGAATTACCAAAAAAAAAAAAATTGGAGCTGGGCAGAAAGGCGACTAGGACAGTCCGAGAATGGACGAGGCAAAGAGTAAATACAGAGGTTTACTTGTCCCTGGATATGAGGGGATGAGTAGGCACCGTCTGATCTTTGATCATGTGGCTGTAATTACAGGTCTTCAAAGTGAAGTGGACAAGTGGGTTACCTGGATTGTGCATTGGGATGATGGATGAAACTGAAAGGATTTTTCTTCAAGTGGAGCCACTCTTGTCGGAAGCACCTCAATCTGCGGAAAATGAAAAACAAACTCCACATTCCAGGATTGCCCTTCCCTCTTAAAGTAAGAGTTTTGTCTTGTGTTTTTTGTAGGTAAGTGGACGAAATTGCCCTTCCACCGCTGGGCTTGGTTATCATGAGGCCCACTCGACGCCTCTGCTATGGCTCAATAAGTCATTAGCGGGCTGATAATTTGTTCTTCTAGAAAGTAAAAAACGACGTCGTTATGCTGTTCTCGAAATCTGTTGAAAATATGCTTGTCCTTAAAAGGAGCTCTGCTTTCACTATAGAGGCTAGAGCGGCAATGGCTTTGGACAAGGGGGAGAAGCTAGGAAAGGAAGGGAAGAATCTGTTGGGTCCGCCGAGTTTTATGGAGCTGGAAAACGGCAGGCTTAAGTGTGTGGAGACGGGCCACGAAATGCTACTCAAAGACAAGGATTCCTATTCTCAGTCCAAGCGGTGTCGTTTAGGGCTCATCGACTTCGCTTTGTCCCACAATAAGACCCCTCTTAACATGTTCAAGCAAGACCCTCTCTCCCGGTAATCCAGGCTTACTTTTTTTTTTTTTTGTTTATTTTACCTTTGATTTAGGTTTTGGGTTTTCATTTTTTGTTTCAAGGTTGTTTGAGTGTGAAGAATTTATGTCTATGAAGCTAGGTGGTGAAGTTTGGCTCTGGTTTTTAGTATCTCTGTTGAATTTTTCGTTAAAAAAATAACGCTTTTTGTTTAATCAATTAATTAGAATTAAAATGAAATTTGTCTTTATATAATTGAGTTGAGTGGAAGTTACTCTTGTTTGAGTGGTGAATGTTCAATAGTTCTCAATCCAGCACAAAATATAATATGTGGACGATGATTTGTCCTTGTAATTTTTATTTGCATTGTTCATTTATTAGTGCAAAATTGATATGTAAGTTAACGGGTGATGCGGTTAACAAGACTGAAGATCACATCTGGAAGCATATAAATGGAAAACGGTTCCTCAACAAGCTAGGTTTGTGTTGATTTTATTTCACTGGTTACTCGAAAATGTCTACATGTTGTTGTTTAATCTGAAATCTTTTATTCTCTCTTAATCTATATATCTCTACTAGTAATGGATTATCAAATTTTGGACTGAATATTTAAAGGTAAATGACTGAACAGAGCAAATGGAAACGAAAAAACTTGAATCAAATGGAACTAAGGAAGAAGAGGAAGGAAAGACAAGTGCCAATAGTTTAAATAAGAAGAATAAGAAAATGAAGAAGAGAAAAGAGTTTGAAGAAATTATCTCTGAACTGAGGGGGTCTTCAGATAAGGAGAGTGATTTGGAAGAAGCTGATTTTTGGATGCCTTCGGTTGGAGAACGGTGGGACCATGATGATGGTGGAGATCGATGGGGTTCAGATTCAAAGTCAGGGGAGAAAAGTGATGAAGAAAATGAAACAGGTTTGTTTAGGCCCTGTGCTGTGCTGAATATTTTATATTGCTATTATATTATTTTTTTTAACAAATGGCTTGAGTAAGAACAAAGTATAGAAGTAATAGAAGTCCATAGTGATGAACATATACAACTTGGGACTTATAATTACCTATATTTGGAAATCGAAAATAGTGGTTGAAATTAATGGATTCTTGCTATACTATATTGGAAATTTTAAAAGAAAGATTAATTCTTTATGAATTCAGTTGGAGGTTAAAAAATAAGTTTGCAGATGTTGATTATCTATTTTGAGTAAACATTGTTCCTTGTGTCTTCCATCTGCTGCATATTATGGAAAAACCAAAAGGATATGATCATAACAAACTGTTAGAACTTTTGAGAACATTTGTTGCAGAATCTTGCTTGCAAACTTTTACATTAAGTTGGTTGACTACCTTTATTTGCAGTTTTTGAAACAAAATCTATTTGATATGAGTGTAGTAGGAACAACAGCGCACAAGTGGCATTCAATTTTCTATTTAGCTGGCTGTTTACTGACATTTTCAGTTTGATCAATCTCTTCTGCAACAAATGTAGTTCTGGAAATTAGCAGTTGTGTTGATTTTCTATCACTCTCAGTTTGTTCATTTGACTTTGTGTTTCTTAATTAGATGGCGAAGTTGAAGATGGTATGAAGGAATCAGAAGAGCTTTCTGCTCGGTATGTTACTTCATAATGATATGTTCTTTATCCTTAAATCTTTTGACCTTATTCTTCACGGTCATGAAGTATTTTTCTGATGATGAACTACTTCAAAATCTTCTTTTGCTTTGCAGAACAAAGAGAATGTCCATAGAAATTGGACCAAGCAGCTTTGCCTCAAGGAAGAAGAAGAGTGGGAAGGACAAGTCTTGATTTCTTATTTGATAGAATTTTCTGTGAGGTATCTATGGCAGCTCCTGATTACAGGTTGATTCTAGTCCCAAAAATGTTGGAAAAATTTAGGACTATATAGACAGGGAGTCCAACCAAATTGCTTCCATAGTCATAAATCAGTTTTTTACGAGACAATGAAATTTTGTTTATGTTTTTTGTTTTAGTTATTCTACTTAGCCTTTAGGGATGAATTTTTGTTGCAGTTTGTGCCTTATATTGTTGTTTTCACTTGACATTCCTATCAAATTTCGCATATATGTGTGTACATATATTGTCTTAGCTGTACCACTTTTGAATTTTCTTGCTGGTTTTGTTTGTGTCAAACCTTTTTGCTATAACTATAAATTGGGTAGGGTTAAACTCAATTGACGGCTTACACAGTGTTAAAACTTCTAGCTATATTATCTCAATTCTCGCCCATTTAAGTTCAAGATTCTGTGAAATTAACATACACGCCAACACTGTTATCTCATTTTTAACATATTTTCCAGAATGTTGAAGAAATTGTGTTAATTTTTTTTTTTTTTAATCCAGACAACGTTTATATTTATGTAGTTTGATTGGACACATATCTAAATATTCCAGATGCATTAAAATCTGAACTGGGATTGCCCTAAAAAAGATGAATACTGTATTAACATATTCAGTCATTTAGGTGTTCCTAAGCTTACAGATTGTGAGCTGGACGGAGACTTGAGAGTGGTATTGTGATTTTAATCTGTACCAAAGTATCGGTGGCCAAGCCCAAGTTCATCAAGTGATGCCCTTACCGATGATGTTAGATTCTGGCAAGCCCTTGCTGATGAGTAGAGATATAGCTTTTGACAGCGGAGTTTCCTGAAGCCAGATTGGGGTTGCGCTTGGCAGCTTGAGGTATCTGTGGGTAGCTTTTGATGAATTAACCGACTGCGGCAATATAAGGTGCATGTTGTAGCCAAGTGAAAAATTCTCTGAGGTCAATGACAAAGGAGAAAAGAGACAGTCGATTCAATGAACCTGCAGACCATTCCCTTACAACATGCCCTTAATGCAGATCGACTTACACCATTAAGCTTTTTAGTTCCTTGTAAAACATTTGAAGAGTTAAAATTGGCAACTAGAAATGAAGTAGAAATACCTGAAATGTTGAGAAAATAACCTAAACATTTGAATACATTTTGCAGAGGTCATGCTGGCCAAGCTTTGTACGAATGTGTTGAACTATCAAGGCAATTGCTACATTGTTGTGTCCTCCTCCAGGGATGATAATGCCTGCATGCTTCTTTGATGACAGTATATATTCTTCAAAACTAGGCTTTACAAATATAGCATACAGCAAATTTTGGAGAATGGATTATTGAGATATGTGCTCTACTTTAAAGTTAAAGGTCACAAGCCAGGAATCCCCCTCTCTATGTTGGTCCTCTGTCCTAGGATGGACAGGGTAACTCTCATGGAAATCCAACTATCCTCCTTAGACAATTTTCCAAAATCAGATCATTTTTAGAACACATTCTTTGGGAAACTCCATTCACACTCTATAGACAGTTTTTATTGTTCTCATTGTAGTAGATATAAGAGTTGCTTAGCTAATTCCAGTCGCCGCTATCACAGTATACCTTATGTAATGCACAAAATTGTATATATTAGTTGGTGATAAATAATTGTAATAACAATTTGACACTAAAGGGAGAGTTTCTATAAAAATTACTAAAGTATCATTAGTATTTGACATACTATTTTTCTAATGTTTCTCAAAGACAAATGTAGTACATGACATGTTAATTCTAAGCAGAGCATTCTTTTCAAGACTCACCATAAAAAGATGCCAAAAAAAAAAAAACTTAAAAGGGTCATATCCTCATACGAATATGGGCACAACATACAAACAACTCATGCTATTAAATGGCCAAAACTCAACATATAATGTCTCTTGAGGTGTGGAGTTTAACTCGCCAAGGGAAAAAAACTTATGTTGCAAAAGTTTCTTACTGTGACACATTTTTTATTTTTAGAGTGAAGAGGTCCTTTGACATCAAGCAACTTGCTTTCTCTCCTCACACACCATTATGAGGTGTGTGTCAATTTACATTATAATGGTGATAACTTTCAACATTTAGTCTTTAGCACACATCCAAAAATCAAGAACACCACTCTAATAGTAAGATTAGAGGCCATTATACCTCTAGGTGATTAGTCACGTAAAAAAACCATAATTTTTTAGACAACTATTGCTCATTTTCACCAATATGTGCAATGGCTAAGTGCCCCCATGCAAGGGATCATGAATTTTCA
Source organism: Anacardium occidentale (assembly GCA_026122585.1). NCBI lineage: Eukaryota > Viridiplantae > Streptophyta > Magnoliopsida > Sapindales > Anacardiaceae > Anacardium > Anacardium occidentale. Next base: position 267,499 of record JAJEJH010000138.1, read on the forward strand.
CCAATACCTCCTACCGAAGGCTCTCCCAATGAAGACTATAATAAGGTGCTTTTGAGCATAAGACTTTAGAAGCCTATATAGTATGCCACACACAATGGTATGCAATTGTTCCTCAAAGCAAAGACAAATACCAGTAAACCATTTATCTTGTTGTCCAAAGATACTATTTACTCAGCTCCTTCATGCACTAACACCTTAACTAGTTAGTTAGGTATCATAACTTGTTGAATTTTTAAATCTAAGTTGTGATTGATGTATACCATTTTTTGGCATAAATTTTTTTTTTCTCCAAAATAACAATGTTTACTCGATTTTAAGAAGGTAATACGAACTCTGCTTGTTGAATCCAAGGTTTAGGATTTTGTCATTGCATAATGGTTAACGTTTGACATAACAGGCAAGGTGACATGCATTTTCAAACTCAAGTACAAAATATCGGGTAATATTTTTTGACATGTGAAATAGTTTTCCAGTTAAGAGAATAACATCTGTTCAACATTTCACGTGTTGGTGTCATAGTTAGCTTTAACATATGAGACAACATTGATTACCAAAATTAGTTTCTACATGTAAACCATAGCATGCATCAACAAAGGTCTCGTCCTTTTGAATGCAATGCATTTGTGTAAGCAACATTAACCTTTGAGATGCAAAATGTATTTCATGCCTAAGCAATATAAACATCAATGTTCAATGTTCGAAAGTATAATTGACATCAAGATTTTAGAGGTATAAGTTATGTCAGGAAGTTAAGGTTTGACATTTGCTGTACACAGATAATTTGCCCTTCGAAGGTGTTAGCTTCTGGCGTTCAGAATTTAATTTGCATCTAATGGGACGATCTAACACACAACAAAAGTAACTTTTAAAAATTAAACATAAAATAAAGAATTAAAACCTTGGCCACAATCTTTACATGGGAAACGTTTATAGGATATTATATTTACATCATGTTATACAAACACAGCGTGTGCTTAAAGGAATACAATTTGTAACTAAGTCATAAACAATGGGAAAACATATTGAATTGCTAAGATTAAACTTAGAAGATCATGAGTGCTTTGCCTATCTTGGGAAATCATGGGTACTTTCTTCAGAGACTAATAAAAAATTAATGGGGGAAAATTTTCACAGATTAATAGTTCTATTTATAATTCGCAATTCCATAGTTATATACAGACAGGCAGGCATCTGTCTCCACTAATTTAAGATCCTTGCAAAACTAGAAGAGAACCACCGGAGATTGAAAAAAAGAATCCAAGAATACCTGCAATACAAGTACACTAATTACTTTCCGAGTAACATTAATTTATATGAAAATAATACATCCCACAAGCACAATATCCTCCCAGAGATTACATTTTCAGCTTCTGTTTCTCTTGTTGCATTTGGCTGCTTGTGGCTCTATATCTATATGGCTGCACCATCTGAGAAATAAATTTACTGCAACCCTTCCTATATGATGCTGTTGTAGAATCTTCATCTAGCCAAATAGATGAAAAATAACTGTATCAAATACCGACTGCCAGCTTCAAACTCATTATCTCTAGTGAGTTGTGAAGATCCAGAAGTGCGATCGACACGCCTTCAAAAGAACAAAGATGTATGTAAAATGAAAACAAGAGTACTAAGTTTGGACAGACATAAACATACTCCATATTTTCTTTGGGAAAGATGAGAATTATAAATGAAAGAGAAAGAACAATCTGTTTTAAGAAAAACCCTTAACATTTCAGATTGCCTACATATTTCTCAATATTAACTTTACTGTAAGTGAGAGAACCTTCAAGGCACCACTTTGCAGAATGATAAAAAAAAATTGTAGGAAGATGAAATGTAAGCAAGTGAAAGAGGAAACAATTGTCTAACAGAGCTTTCATAATTACAAAGAAAAGGTTATGCTGACAATATACCTGGTGGAAAGAGCAGTTTCAGATTGCCATAACACCATCATCCCACAATTTCTTTCTTGCAATCAAAACTCTTTCTTCACCAGAGGAGAGAGCATCAATCCTTGGTTCAACTTCTGATAACCAACCATCCCATCTTAATGCAGTTACAAACTTTCGTATATAATTTATTATAGAAGGTTTGTCTCTTATAATTACAAATCCATCTGGCCGCAGAATTCGATCCATTTCAATTAGTAAATCCTCCACTCCACAACCAAGCTCCTCAATTTCTGAAAATACTTTCCACGCATGAAGAAGATCATATGTTCGAGGATAAGTCGAGAATGCTTCACACCTATATCATAGACAAAGCAAAACTCATATCGAAAGCTTTATAACACCACAATATTTAATTATGCTTTGGGAAATAATACATGGCCCACATTCAAAAATAAAAAAGGTATTTTACTAGGAATAACGTGTCATAATGATATCAATATATATATATGAAAACAAGACAAACAAAAGCCAGAATAAAACATGCGCTAAATGTCAAAACAAGAGTGGAAAATTCATCAAGGGATGAATTTGTCAAATTGAAAGGCATACCAATCATGAACAGTTCCAATGAGACCTCGATCATAAATTATCTTCAATCTGGCAGACATGTGGACAGGAGCAACATTCATGACCCAAACGTCTTTATCTTTGAGGGCAGAAGCAAATCCCCCAAGGTTAGAGTTCATATCCATAACATTTCTTAAGGAATTCTTCTGTAGAACAGATTTCATTTGCTTCCAGTACTCAGTCACTCTAGCTAGCCAAATATTCTGCATGAAAGAACATCTTGATGAATAAAGTGATGAGTAATAAACAGAACAAAGTAGGATACAGCAACACCAAACATGCTCTCCACCAAGGTCAAAAACTTACAGAGTCTCGGCGGAATTCCTCTGGACTGACACCAATTTCTGCTAGGCGCAGGGGTGCTGCAGTAAGCCTCATTGGCCAAGGAACTAGTCCACTACCTTTTTCTTGGTGCATCTCTGTCAAAGAAGAAAAATGGTTACTACCAGCATTGATAAAAGGTTAAAGCAGAAAAGTTAAAAAACTAGAGTTTATCTACTAGCCCATGTTTGACAAATAAATGGACATCTGAGAACAGTAATGAAAATAATAGAATTCGGTACTAAGTTTTTTTATTCAAAACTCTGCCTAGGTAACACTCAAAATAAATTTAAAGATATCTTGATTCAGGTTTATGAGAGATTAGTAGAACATAATTCATATTCTTCTATTCTCTTTGGAAGAAAGACAGAGGTCAGAAGAGTCCTTCCAACCCAAATTTCTAAAAACTCTAGGACCATAAAGTACTCTGATAAGATAGACGAGCAATGACTTCACTCTTGATATAATGTATTTCATGTGATAACAATAACAAAGTTCTGCAAACAACAAAAAGGACTAGAGTTTTCAAAAATTATCTACAAGTTACAGCCTGAACAACAGACAGAAAGAAGTGTTACTTACTAGCTGAGTAAGGGGAGATGCATGCTTTCATGAACTCATTCCATGTAACGTCTGGGTCATCGTCAGACCCACATAAAGGAGGCCGTGTTCCAGGTTCTCTCTTCAAGTAACAGCTATTGCTTACTGGCTTTGCCCATATAACAGTCTGGTCCTTCTTGGAAACAACTCTCCAGCACATTCTTCTCAGGAGATCATACATAGCATTCCAGATTCTTCGATTTTCTGGATCATGTGCATAGGCTTCAGGAGATGAATATACAAAATACCCCCCTGGTCTTAATAATCTGTCAAGTTCTAATAAGAGAATCCCATCTCTCTGAAGCCAATCAATCCGACATCGTGAACAATGTGCAAGTTCAAATGATCTGCTTGGATAAGGAAGTCGTTTAGTTCCCAAGACACCTAGAGTTGACGGAATGCCCCTCTCCAGTGCAAACTGTATCTGGTTCTCATGTACATCATTAGGTGCTAAGGACATAGCTAAAATGTCATGGGAAAGAAGATAGGCTCCAAAACTTGCAACCCCACAACCCACATCAAGAACATTCCTGATGTTTCCGCCATTGTGAAGCTTATCACCAGGAAATTTAAGCATCTATACCAGTATAATGATTTAGCAATTAGCTTTTCAACAAGGAAAAGATTGATGCATTATATATCATATCAAAACAAAACAGCCTAGTACCTTGGAAAGAGCAACAATGTACTTGTCCGCTCCATCATGGAAATGCGTCCCTCCACCAGGAAAATTTATCTTCTCTCCATTTACAACCATCCAATGCTGATCTGACTTCTCTTCTGCAAGATGTGTATGAGGTATATTCGCTTTCCACACTTCATCTCTGCTCGCCGGCCACCTTATAGGAATCTGCAACTCTAAAAATAATCTTGTTGGAAAAAAAACACTAACTGATACCAAATATATAAGTGACACCAGGCACTAACCTTGTAACCTTTAGGAGGTGGAACCAGGCAATTGTAACGTCGCTCTGGAGGTGGACAATGCCGCTCATAATGCTCCATTAATGTCAAATTAGGCTTTAGTTTCAGTTGATAAATAAGGTTTCTATCTAAACATGGTATCAACTCTGAATATTTCATATCACAGATCTGTAAAAATGAAATGGATAATTTCAGCAAATTAAGAAGAAATAGACACGAAAGAAAATTGCTCTTAAAAAGAGAACGTTGAGTGGGTAAGACAAACTAATATCATTTGTTTACCATCATATAAAATTCTAAGACACATATATTCATCTTAGAAACCGAAATCATTTGAAAAAGGAAAAAAAATACATCTATAACATAAAATTTGAGGATAAGCTATGAATAACATGATACATTGCTCAGACTTCCCAGTCCTCTGAACTGAGAATTTTCTCATATCAACTACTATCATAAATTCCTATCCAACGAAACAAAATATTAGGAAGAACACAGTTATCCCCATTAAACGAGTCCAATTAACAAGTTTTTCCAAAATACACAAATTATTTTTTCCTCAGTAACCAATTCTTAATGGTTATTAATCTTTAAATAAACAACCAAAAATCTCTTTAAACAAAAAGTAAAAATAAAATCAACTAGATTTACATACAGGGATGCTTTTGGGTACTTCAGGATTAAGCTCTTGATCGTCAAATAAGTCATCAAAATCGTTGTTCCTTGCAAAACCACCTAAAACCGGGTCAGATCCATCGAAAGAATAATCGTCGGATCTCCGGAGTCCTGGAGCCGAATACGACCCGTAGTACAAACAAATCAACCCAAGAACACCAATAAGTAGAAGAAGCACATAAATCACTAGCTTAGAACTATTTATTTTCTCCCACTTCTGCTTCATTTTTGGACTCCGAGTTAAGAACCCAACCCTAACTCCGCTCAGCACGACTAGGAGAGAGAAAAAAGCTGAGACCACCAGACCTTACGTGACGTGAGATTCAGAGAGAGTGAGGAATCGCGAACTTGTAAGAACCCAACGGTGTTTTCAAAGTCATAATTTATTCCATCATCTAGTGGGAGCGGGACCCGTGAGCCTCGCATGTAGAACGAAATTTGATTTGTTCGTAGGAAAATTTCATGATGGTTCGGAAACCCGTAGTTTTGTTTAATTTACAAGAAATCCAATAAATTTGAAAAGTAACATTTAGATTACATTAATCGGTAACTTCTATTTTCTTAGAAAATTAACAGATTTTTTTGGGCCATCAAAATCACAGGGACTAAAATGTATTAAATGTGAAAAATGAGAATTAAATTGAGGAAAAGGATGGGGATGGGTGTTTAAAAGAAGAATTGTGTGGAACGTGACGTGAAATGAGTTGAAATTGAATCGAAATGGATGTTGCATACGCGGAGGGGTCCGAGATGTGCGGCTGAGATTTGAAAGGTTCGCCCTTTTATAGAATAGATAAAGTTTTTTTTTTTTTCATTTTGAAAATTTATAGTTTTGTCGCATGATATATAGTTTATTTACATTTATACCCAACAATAAATGGTTTTTTTCCCCCTCCTCCTTGTTTACGTAAAAATTCAGTATTGATAAGAGTCAAATGCATAGAATGTAAAAATTAAAATACGAGTCAAATCATATTATAGAAACAATTAACATGAGATCACTTTGATCACTTTCAAATTAATTCAAATAAAAAAATTGAATTCAGATATATAATTTACTAAATTCATATTTTAGACAATTGAAAAATTAAATTTCAACGTTGGTATAAGAACCTAAGGTTGTGATTTATTACAATTATGTAAAATTAGCACCATCTGATCAAATTACGTAAAATTATATTTATAAATATGTTAAAATGTTTGTTTAGGCATTTATTTCATGATTTGTTTATGAAATCACATCGCATTTTGCTTGGAATAAACAAAAAACTAGACTTAATGTATCACAATATTTCAATGAATTGTGCATGAAGGGATGTACAATCATGCATGTTTGATTGCACTCCCATACATGCATAAGAAAGTGTATGGCCATACATAAGATCAGTTATTAGATAAATTGTGTCCTTAATCGTTGAGAAACATGATAAAGACAATAAGAACCGCTTAGATAACCATGCCTAAAGGCTGCACAACCATGAACGATATTATTTGTCAAATAATTTATAAGTAAATGAATTGTGGCTAAGGCTTATAACATTTTTATTCATCGAACTTTTTATATAGACAATTCAGTGATTTGAGAGATTTTGAAATGAAAAGGGAATTGGTTTTTAGAGTCTGTTGTAGCCACATAAAGACTTTGCACACCTCAAGATCCAAGCAGGGACATTTTTCAATTTGATGTTAGAGTGTAAGATTATGGTGTGACGTTTTTATGAATATATGAACTTGAGTAGCTTGACTGCATGTTGAATATGTAAACATATTTGGGAATCGAATTGCATGATAAAAAAATTATGAATCGATGATATGGACTGAATGTTGGATGAAATAAATAACAAGCAAAAGTTTAATGTTATGGAATGAAAAACATTTTCTAGGGCTAAAGACTTAAATTCTATTCAATAAGGCATAAAGACCATTGCCAAGACACTAGAAATTAAGTTACAAATGATGGTGTATGATTGTGCATATGGTGGCGAATGGTCATGTTAGGACTCACATCCATATATAAAAGTATGTATGCCCGTGCATATAGTTGTGAAGTGAATGGTAATTAATCCTAAAGGTGCAAGATTATACATAGTTAAGGATTCATGATTGTTAGACATTACAGACATGCAATTGTTAGACATGAATCAGTGTACGATCATGACAATAGGGGCATATGACCATGCACAAGCAATGTTAGGTGAATAATTCTACATTAATTGTTATATTCATACACAACACTAAGATTGCAAATATACCCTTATATTACATTCTAAAAATGGGGAATCGAATGGAAATGCCTTAATAGAGATAATTTAAGGCTAAATATGAGAATTAGGTGTCTGATTGTGTGGACAATGACACAAACCTTGAGAATCAGGCTAAATATGAGAATTATATAACTTTGCTCTTAATACTATGCATAGTCATGCATGGTTGTAAATCATCATTTGCCACAATAGAGTTCCAACTCTCTTTTCGTAAACGTGTTTAAATTGTAAGGGTATAATCATCTTTTCACCTCTTGAATGATTGTAACCTTTTATGTATAGTCATCCTCTATGCCATAACCTATATGGCATGGACAGAGGTGCATGTCCTTTGTATAGGCTCCATAAATCATCTAAAAAACTTGTGGTTTAGGTGTATGAGGGTGTATATCTTCATGCATGACCTACATTGTGTTGATTTTGTATTATATAATATGTGTCACGACTATGCATGTGCATTTGCAAGCCTAATTCAAGTCTATATCAACCTATTTCTCTTAACACAACAACAACAACCACATTGCCAAAGGTCTCTAAAGTGTATAAAATGTCCAAATATCACCAAATTAGCCATAAACAAATCGATCAATTTACATATGATTTCCCATTTCGAATATCACAAAATCTTCATAAAATGCTATAATGTTTCATTAAGCTCAATATATCGCATTCTACTGATTATATATTTATATATCATGCTTACTAATTACATATCGCACATATAAAAGCCTTATATCGTCAATATGCATTATACTCCCTTAATGCATTTCAATCTCACATGTTATATCATAGTCAAATGTAACTCATGCCACAAATGAAAACCTTTCCTCATACTTGCTTCTTTTGCCTAGATAAGTTTGACACAACCCTTTCTCTTCCATTCTCTTTCTAATCCCATCGAAAAACTCCATTGGTCACTAAAAACAGTTTTTTGAGATGAGCTCTCTCTCTTTAAAAACAAGGATAATAATAGTTTTATTGAAAATATGCAATGTCATCTAGGCTTTGATCATGTGCTTTTTATAAAATTTTTTTGTCTAAATTGACTGCATGGGTGTGGACACTAACATACTGTAGCATCCCGGGTTTTTCTAGAAAAACCCTTAGGGATAGAGTTTTGGGGTTAGAAATATAACTAGGAATAGGGTGGGGGTCTTGAGGAGTTCAGGGGTGAGATGGTAGTTTTTCAGAGCCGAGTGGCCTTCGTATGATGCCTTTAGGGAGGTTTTAATCATGCGGAGCGCGGGAAATGGATTTTTATTCATTTTCCCTGGTGCACTCCCGTGCACAGTGCCCTGCACGCCCGTGCAGGTGGGTAGCAGGAGAGAGAGACGGGAGATTTATTAGTTTCTCACCCAGCAGCTTTCCCATTTTCAGCTTAGTTTCTTTCTTCTCAGCAGCTCCCAGCCCTAGATCAGATTTCCAGCTTCCAGCAGCTCTCAATCCAGTTAGAGAGATCAGAGATTAGCTTGAGAGATAGTTTCCAGCAGCCATGGCGAGAGGTAAGTGTTTCTTACTCTCTCCTTCAGTTTCCCAGCTTGTTTGATGATGCTGGAAACGGTGTTTCCGTTTCCAGTTTGCTGTGTTATGTTTGTATGTTGATATATGATGATGAGATGATGATTATATGCTGATTATGTGATGATTTTCCACCCAGAAACATGCATGCTCTGTTTGTGTGGGTGTTAGTGAGAGAATTAGTTGATTTGCATGGTGGAATCAGTAGGAATAGATGAATGATGAAATTGATGATGTGTATGAGTTTATTGAAGTGCCTTGGATGTGTGATTATGTTTAATTTCAGTTTGGATGAGAAATGGATGTGTTTTGGATGGCCTTCTGCATGTTCCAAGTGGGTGCTCGAGTTGCAGAGCCGGACACACGCCCGTGTGCCCTGGATTCTGCAAGGGCACGCCCGTGTGCACGAAGTGCACACGGCCAGATTTACAATGGGCACGACCGTGTGTCCTGAGGGACACGGCCGTGTGCCAGCTTCTTCAGTAGAAATACGCAGCGATTCCAGAGGAGAGCACGACCAGACACACGACCGGGGCACGGTCCCGTGTGTTTGGGCACACGCCCGTGTGCTTTGTTTGGCACGACCGTGTGTCTCTCCTGCACGACCGTGTGTTTGGCCCACACGCCCGTGCGTCCATCAGTTTTTTCCAGAAAAAGGTAGAATTTGACTTCTAAAGGTTTGGTAATCCATCCAAAGGCTAAATGACCTCAGATAATTCAGAAATCAGATAAGAATGCAGCATATGCATAGCATGACACAGCATATAGCCTGAATGAGGATATAGGGATCCGAATTCAGTAGATTTCAGCAGTTAAAACCCAATGTATGAGTTGCAGTTTGGGGTGAACTCGAGGGGGCATCTGTGGGACCCAGCTTTCTGACACCAGTCAGTCAGCTCAGCAACAGATCAGTTTCAGTTTCAATTTCAGCAGATTCTAGCCAGTAGCTAGAATGTTCAGCCCACTTGGCCAGGATGCCGAATCCCTGTGTTCATCAGCCTGATCAGCACAGCAGGTACCTTCGGGTACATTCAGATATAGATTCAGATGCATGCATCACCATCATCAGTTATTTTCAGTATAGCATGACATGACATTCACATCATGCCATGACTCATTAATAAGCAGGTAATCAGTAATCAGATAACAGTAAATCCAGATAAGCAGTTGCAGTGCCAGCAAGCGACTAGATGTATGGATAGGGCCGAGGCCAAGGTTCAGTGTGTGTTTGTGTGTTGTATGTCGCTTGTTTGGGCGGGGAAAGTAAGGAATGCTTACTGGGTGATCTTTATCACTCATCCCTTTCCTTCTTCCTTCCTTTGCAGGTTGTGTGCTGCTGGCGAGGAGCGGGTGGACCGAGGCTTGCGAGAGGGGACCCCACACACATTTTCCAGATGTATTTTATTTTCAGTATGGACCTGTGAGGTCATGTATTTTGTATATTTTCAGAACAGTGTAAGGACATATATATATATATGAAAAGCCAGTATGGGCTCATTGTATATTTCAGTTACGTTTCAGCTTCCGCTTATGTATAGTAGCAGTAGGGTTTTCTTTTTCGTAGGATTCCCGTCTCGGGTACCCAATTTCCAGTTTATTAATAGAAAGAGATTTATTGTTCAGCAGCAGGGGTACTCGGGGCGGCGGGTCCTACACATACATCATCATGCATTGCTTTAAAATTTCCAATATGGCATATTATCCATTTAGATGACATGGCATCAGATGAACAATTATGCATCCTTTGTGTACAACCGTTCATCGACTTAAAAATTCAATAAATATGCATAATTCAAGTCTTAATTTATGTCATATTTATCCAAACTCACAAATAAACGTGAAATAATAGTTTTGCCCTTAAGGCATACATACAGACGTTACAAATAAGTTCAAATTAAATCAAGTCATCTATTTAGCTCATAAATTAAATTAAGTCAAACTCTCTTTAGTTCGAGTTCGATTGAGATTAAAAAAATGAATCAAATCCTTTAACAAGAATTTGATAAAAATTCGAATCAAACCAAATCAAATCGAACCCTCTTAGTTCAAATCTAGCCATAACCACCCAACCCTGCAACTTTTCTTTTTACTCTACAAACTTTTTTTTTTTTGTCTTTAGTTTGTTCGATATTTTTGCGTTGAAGAATTTTGAAATTCAAAGGCGTTAAGGTCATTGTAGTTCTCTCAATTGGATTAGTGAACCACAATTATAGTTTGAGCTTGAATTTAGTTGCAGTGGATAAATTGTTTTTGCCGGTGTATGAGATTTTCAAATTTGAATTATAAGAACTAAATTATAAAATTTTAAATTAGTAAATAAAAAATTAAGATGAGATAACGAAATTGTAATTCTTTTAAAATTTTTTAAAATTTTATGTATGATAAATTATTATTTTATTTTTATAACGTTAATTTTTTAATGAAATTATATTTTAGCTGAAAAAAAAACAATTTATACAACCAAGGCACGCTGGGAAAAATGAACCAAAACATGATTCCAATAAATTTATTTATCCAAAGTTTTTATATATGTATATTTAGGCCAAGCGATTTATTCCCGCCCAAGTTTTCCTAGACAACAAATTCACGTCAAAAAATGTTTAAAAAATTAAATATTTATTTATTAACTAATTTTTTTAATATTTTTAATAAAATAATTAAAAAACTCTCCACCAAAAATATAAATAATACTAATATTAAAATAAATTTTAACATAAAATAATATTAATATAATAATAATACATATAAAAAATTTTAAAATATTAAAAAATAAAATAAAAAACCAAATAATCATAAATGACAATTTGATTTAATTGATGGTTAAATTTGATGAAGGTGACCATCATTGAGAAAAAGTTAGAAATAATTGGTTTCAAGTATGTTGATCGTTTTTGGTTCGATGACAGATAAAATTTTATTTCATTTTTATTTCTAATTAATTTTAAATTTTTTTATTAATTTAAAAAATTATTAATTTAATATTATTTATTTTTATAAAGATAGTTTTATAATTTTTTATTTAATAAACATAAAAATATTTTTTTGATCATTTAAATTTAATAATTAATTATTAAATTTAAAAATTTTTAGATAAAAATTTAGTATTTAGAAAATGATTGGATGGGAATAAGTCGTTGGGCGCTATATTTTTAAGAAATTGACATGTGACATGTTGTACACTGTACCCATAATCTGCGTAAGACGAAATCTAAAATTGACCATGTTACGTCTCCCCCATGTGCAACTCTATATTAAGGAATAAAAGCTCAATAATTTCAATAAAATAAACATGGCTATGAAAATATACGATAATTCTGTGCGCCCTAAGGTTTGGTGGGTTTTGAGACCAGACATGTAACTTGGTGGTGAATTCAAATCGCGTGGGGTTTGTTTGGTTTAATTTGATTAATTAAATATATTAAATATATTAAATGATTTTATTTTAATATATTAACTAAAATGATATTATTTTTTATTAAAATAATATTATTTTTATTAATACAAATTAAAAATATTTGAATTATGAGTCAAATTTGAGTTCTTTAAATGAAACTTATAAAATACAAATTTGAATTTGATTCGAATTTGTTTCAATTGAACTTGTTTCAAATTTGTTTAAAATTTAAATTTGAATTTGAATTTAATTAAATTTAATTTAATTTGATACAAGCGAAAATGATTCAGCTCTTACCAGATTTAGTCTACGGACATATTAAGTCAAGCAATCTTTTTGTACATGAGATGAACATTGAACGGTTTGAATTTCCTGTTTATTAACTGGAATATTATTTTACATAAATAAATAATTCAAAATATTTGTTTTTATTTAAAAGGATTAGAATTATAAGACAAGGTATTATCTTCTCTTTAACTTAAAATTAATTTAAATTATTAATTTAAAAATGAAAGGGTACAGTTGTCACTTTTTCAGCCAAACTCATCTGTCTGCTTATCTTTTTGGATTCATACATATCCACCATCTCTCCATGTGCCACCCTATTTCTCTTACTACTTTTTAAGGCTTCTTTACTTTTTGTTTTTCGAGGAATAGCGGAAGGAATCTCCACTCACTGTACAGTCGCCTCTTCTCCCTCTTCTTTGATTCCAGGTAGCTATTCTCCAGATTTCTTTTCTCTGTTACGCTGGTAATTCATGCTTCTAAAAGCGGCTTTTTTTTTTTTTTTGTTCTTGATTCCGAAATGATGTTAAAAGAAGTGATGATCTTTGTTAGGAACTTTTGATTCTTTTGTTACATTTTCTCTAGACTTGTCATTTAAGGTTTATTGTTTTTAGTCTTTACAATTTGATTTTATTCTGTTTGGTTTGTGTGATTTGGTGTGTTGAACTGTTAAGTGTGAAAGTATGAATCGTTAGGAAAGAGGAATTGTCTTGGAAATTGCATTCCCTTGCATTGCCAAACATCCTTTTATTTCTTATGAAAGGTGGTTTTTTGGCTGTTGATTTGGATTGCTTGGTTTGGCCCCTATGGTGTGTTTGATAGTAAAAGAGAGAAGTGGGTTGTTTTAACAGTCTGTCAGGGAGAGAATTGAGAATTACATTAGTGATTTTGTTGCTATTTTTGGATAATAGAATTTCAGATTCAGTTTTTCATGTTTGAGCTCTTGTGCTGTTTGCATTATACGTATTGGTTCAGATTGATGTAATTATTTGCGTGCTGTCTTGTGAAGGAGACAAGTGGATGTTGTTTGAAATTGATGAACTTGTATCGATAATTTAGTTGATGGGAGCTGGAAACTCAAGGTCCAGTCGGAGGCAGAGTTCATCATCGCGATCGACTTCATCTTCATGGGGTTCTCATCATAGGTATTCTCAGTCACAGTATGATCAAGAAAATCAGATTTTGGGTTCTCATCATGGATATTCTCAGTCACAGTATGGTCAAGAAAATCAGATTCGGGGTTCTCAGCACGGGTATTCTCAGCCACAGTATAGTCAAGAAAGTCAGGTTTATCCACCCCAGCAAACATATCTGTCACAACGGTATAATTCCTCTTCTGGTAACACAAGGAGGTATTCAAGAATTGCTGACGATTACAAGTCCTTAGATCAGGTAATGTCACATACTAGAAGCTCTTGAGTGGATAAACTAGGCATTTATTTTTTATTTTCATGGAGTTCTGAATTCCTTAATTTCTTGGTATGATAATTGAATGGCTTTTACAGGTCCTAAAATGATCCATCTTCCATTATATTGAGTCTTAACAGTCTGTCAACTGCATGTAAAATTTCATTAACCTTCTGTGTAGGTGACTGAGGCTCTTGCTCATGCTGGCCTTGAATCATCTAATCTCATTGTTGGCATTGATTTTACAAAGAGCAATGAGTGGACAGGTTAAGTTCTTTATTCAGTGCTTTAAATTAATGTTCTGGCTTTATTTAGCATGCTGAAACTAGTTTAATAAATAGGTGCACGATCATATAACAGACAAAGCTTGCATCATATTGGAGATGGCTTAAATCCTTATCAACAAGCAATATCCATTATTGGGAAAACCTTAGCTGCGTTTGATGAGGATAACTTGATTCCGTGCTATGGATTTGGGGACGGTATGCTTTACTTCACTTTAATTTTATTTATTTATTTATAATAGTTTATCTGAAATTTGTGTGGTTGATAAGCATCGTATTCTTATGATGGTAGCATCAACACACGATCAAGATGTCTTCAGTTTCTTTCCAGATGAGAGATTTTGTAATGGATTTGAGGAGGTGTTAAGTCGGTACAGGGAAATTGTGCCTCATTTACGACTTGCAGGTTTGACCTGTATCCTTCTAGTGCCATGTTTTTTATTCTGGAGTATCTTTTCAAGTTTAATTGTTTTGTTCCTATATCTTACACTTTCTGATTTTTTGTAACAGGGCCAACGTCATTTGCCCCTATAATTGAAATGGCCATGACCATCGTTGAGCAGAGTGGTGGTCAGTACCATGTATTATTGATAATTGCAGATGGGCAGGTATTTACCTCAAATATAAATATAATCTTAGATCTGTAAGCATACAGAGGGCTGGGTTACTATGATCATAGATTACTCAAATTGAAAATGAATCGGAAAAAGATTTAAACTTATTTATTCTAGATATAAAACTGATAATGTTCTGTCATTATTATTTGTGCTATGCAATAATAGGTGGTTTATCTTAAGACAGTTGGATCTTTGTTATAACTCAGGGTTCACGCAACTTTGATGGTTGTCTCAGGTAACTAGAAGTGTTGATACGGAGCGTGGCCAATTAAGTCCACAGGAGCAGAAGACAGTTGAGGCTATAGTAGAAGCCAGGTAAATTTTGGCTCCTATATGTTGTTGGTATTGGTTTGTTTGTCTGACTTATTATATCTTTATATTGTTCTAGCAAGATTCCCCTGTCAATTGTTCTAGTTGGGGTAGGAGATGGGCCCTGGGACATGATGAAGGAATTTGATGATAACATCCCTGCCCGAGCTTTTGATAATTTCCAGGTAGGTGTCTGGGACATGATTATTTCTCTTTACCCTTGTCATCTAGATGTGTAACTTTCTGATGGTACTTACTTTTGTATGTGTGTATTCTTTCTAGTTTGTGAATTTTACAGAAATAATGTCAAAGAATCATGGACAATCTCAAAAGGAAACAGAGTTCGCTCTTGCTGCTTTAATGGAGATTCCTTCTCAGTATAGGGCAACTATAGAGCTTAACATACTTGGGTAATAAATGATTCTTCCAATCATTATTATTATTTTTGAGTGTCCTTATATATATATGTATATATTGACATAAATTTCATTGTCATTGTTGTCTTATTACTTGCAGGCGCAGGACAGGAAATGTTCCAGAGAGGGTCCCCCTCCCTCCACCTGTATATGGTGCAACGACTGTCAGCAGCTCAAAACCTTCCTATTCTACCTCTACTAGTTTCAAGCCGAATGCTCCTTATGAAAGGGACAGCCAGCCTGTCAGCTCAGCTCCTCCTGTTACAAGTTCTACATATGATAATCAGGTATCTTGGTTTTTGGACAGAATGACAAAATTGTTTTTTGAACTTCCTTATCAAGATGCCATTGCACAGTAAAATAGGAATTAGAACATGTTGGGGAATAGGATTGGGGAAACTCAGCTGTTTTCTAGTAACTGCTAGAAGAAATAACAATGATGCAATAAGTTGTACTGGTTTAGTATCTGTATTCACTTTATGATGGAGGCTCTGGATATTGTCAGTGCAAAAAAATTGCTATAAGAGAAAAAGGCAAAAAGTTGAAAATGTTGCCAACTAGGCTATTTATTTCGTGAAATTACAATGGAATTTTTTATTGAATGTAAGGTATCTTTGTGCTCTGCTTTTACCTTAGTTAATTCAACTGTGTCTAGACTAGTGCATCACATTCTGAGTGAGGCTTTAAATTTAACGTCTGCCAGTTAATGTTGAGATACTTTGTGATTCTTTACAATTCCTAGTTGGTCTGCCACAAGAAAGCAGATGTGAAACAAACTGAGGAATTAATGTTTAATGGTGAGTTGCATTTGGATTGTGCACTTCCAAAGTCTGTGCTGGTTGCCTTAGAATCTTCTTCCTCTTTGATTATAACATTGATAAATAAAATATTTATCTTCATGATAGAGTTTTAGGTTGATTATGAATGTTGGGGCTAACATTTATGTTGTTCTGGACAGCTTTGTGTCATCTGCCTCACTAATGTGAAGGATATGGCCTTTGGTTGCGGTCATCAGGTAGATCCCAATTTGTATTCCTGTTTTTTGGTAGCAGATGGTAAGGATATATACTAAGAGAAAATACTGACACTGTTTTCTGTGTTCCTTCTATCAGACATGTTGTGAATGTGGACATGACCTTCAATTATGTCCCTTGTGTCGAAGCCCCATTCAGACCAGAATTAAGCTCTACTAAGCTACATAACTATGTTTATGAAGCACAAATTACTTGCGGTAATTCTTTGTAGTTCATCAGCTATGGATGAAAAGCATATAGTCTCATGTATGTTTGTTGAATACAGGAGATATTGAAACATTAAGGCTCAGGCTAAGCTATTGTACATATAATTTTCTCCTCTGATTTTATGTTCATTCACATTTAGTTTTTTGGCTGATGAATTTTTCCAATTTAGTTTCCTTCTTTTTTCAAGATTGGTGTAGTAAAAGCTATAAAGATTTATAGCTGTGACACAGCTGAAAAAGGGCATCTGATTTATTGAGCAGATTGGTGGTTTGCATAGATAATGTGGGCCTGACATATTTTGTTCATATGGTTGGTAGCCTCTGGTGCTTGTGGGGTTTTTAATTTGCCCACATTATTTTAAATATCCGTAAATGAATATTTTATTCATTTTCCATGGCTTAATGAATTTTTAATCCTACCCAAAAACTCTCTCGTTCTTTTATTTGCTTCTTGTGCTGGTGTACACATATTGACGTAAATGTTTATCCTCCATCCTCGAGTCACTGGCTTTAACATTGAATGCAGTTCAACTGCTTACGAAAACCAACCACCTTGTTCCTCTTTCGTTCACGCCACTTAGATGACATAATGACATTCTTGCCCACTTCGCTTGGAAAATCGGATCCTTATTTACAAAAATCACTTATGTTGCCGACAAGGGTAGCCTGAATGGTAATGTTGTAGTTTTATCATACTCCCCGGTTTTTCCTTCCTCTCGGGTAAGTGTTGAAGAGATTCAGGGAAAGTTAATCTCATTTTGGTGATATTTTTGTTCGGAATTATCTCTTCCTGCAGGCTAATCCTACCTCCATGAAGAGCATTCAAGAATCCTGCCAAGCCAATCAACTTAAGCTTTAAGGCTTGCCTTCTGGCTTCTCTTTCCAGGGTCGCTTAAGCAGTGGATTGAGTCTCATATTCACCACTGCCACCCTAAATAACAAAAGAGAAGTTCTATCTTTCTATCATTGAAATTAATAAACTCAAGGAACTCAAACCAATGATGGTGTGTGTTGATGGCAAGAACCAAGATCAGAATAAGTTTGTCTAATTTCACCTCTTCCGTTTGGTTTCTATTCCTTCCACAACATTTTGATTTCACCTCTTCCTAACCCCAAATCTTGATGGAAATAAATGCAACTAATAATACAAATCCCACCTAAATTTTGATAAGTAAACTTATGATTAGGAAGCGAGACAACTAGAGTTGGGAGAGCAGTCAAATAAGAAATTAGAACCGATCTTAAATTTGAAGCCATGACAAAAAATATGAAGTGAGTTAATCTGAATCAATTATAACTTAAACAACTCTGAAGTTGATCATGAACAATATTGTTCAAGCCACAATACACTGATAGAACAAGTGAATGAAACTATAAAGAAAATGAATAAGAGAGAAATGTAATAAATATGAAAAGTGAAAGATTTGGATTGAGAACCAATTCGAAAGATAAAGATTTTCATGATGTGATTAGTGGAGAGGGCTTAAGTTTACATTTTATCACTTGACGTAAGTTACCTAGTTGACATAATTCTATGCTGAGTAGATAAACAATCGAGTATGAATTATTTCATGTCAATAGGGGGAGGGGGAGGGGGAGGGGGGGTGGGGGTTAGAGAGGCAAAGTGAATGTTTCCAAAACTGAAGGGGAGAAACGTAATTTTTGTAAAATCTAGGGTTTAATGAGTTACTGTTTGGAGGGAGCAGGTGGTGCCAGAACTAAACCCTAATTTCGTGCATCTTGGGCCGAGATGGGCTTCTAAGTCAACAACTGGTGGGCTTTATGCTTCATTGTTAGTGGGAGGCCCATGAATAAACCACAAAAAGGAAGCGCATTCGCAATTTAGCAGAAAGTGGCTCCTCGTCCGTCGTTGTAAAATCTTAAAACCCTTTCTGTCCTTTCCGCAATGAAACTCCTCCAAGCCATTTACAGTAACGTTGCATTACTTCACAGCTCCACTTCCATTCAAAATTCTTAGACTTTCCAAGTTGTTTCATTCTTTTTTGCTTCTTTTTGAGCAGGTCACCACAGATCAGTGAGCCGAGCCCTGAGCCGCCGGTTCTTGAGTGCTTCGACGGAGGAGTACGCCAAGAGAAACTACGCGAACAACGTCTCGGAGTACAACACCGTGGTGTCCTCTCTGACTTCTCAGAGAAGACACTACTTGTTGAGAGATGCTTATGATGATATGATGCTGGACGGCGTGCAGCCCACGCGCGATGTTTTTCATTCGTTAATTATTGGGACCATGAAAGGCAGTCGCTTGCAGGACGCTGTTTTCTTTAAAGATGAAATGAAAGCTGGTGGTTTACTTCCTGATGTATGTTCATTTCTTTGCTTCGTTTTAACCAGTTTTGCGAATTTCGTTAAGCTTTTCTGTATATGCTGGAGAAAATTTAGTAAAAGTGAAGGTTAAAGTGGAAATGTGAAAAGATGATAAGAAATCGCTTGTACATTGTCCCTTTTATAATTTTATCGGATTGATTCTCTGGAAACATTTTTTTAAAAACGGTTACCAAACGTGTTTTTTTGTTGTTTGAATTCAGAAAATGCATATCTTTTTGCAAAATACTTAAATCAATGCATCCTTATTTATTCTGTAAGTTCTTGCTGCCAAATTTTCTGTTACTGTGTTTTGTTACTTACTTCTGTTTGTTAATTGTCATGGTTGTATATGTCTTTGTGTCATAGGTCGCTTTGTACAACTTTTTGATATCAACCTGTGGGAAATGTAAGAATTCTGAACAGGCTGTTCGGGTATGTCTGTGTGTTAAATTTTATCAGAAACTAAAACAAGATTTTATGAAGTTCTAATATTTTCGATCTGCCTTATTCTTTTTGCTCCTCTTTTAATTGAAGATATTTGAAGAAATGAAGAACGATCAAGTTAAGCCTAATGGCCAAACGTATGTTTGTTTGCTTAATGCATGTGCAGCAGCTGGCCGAATAGATCGAGTGTATGTTTCTTCTTTTCTGGTCCAACTCTTCTCTCTTTTTAGTTCACTGGCTATGTTAGGTCCTTAGCTCAGGGCCCTACTGACCTGGTGGGCTTGGGTTATATGCAATACGTCAGTTGGTGGTCTGTGTTCTTACCAGTTGATCAGAACTTTTAATGCTTTCTCTACAAGTTAACAATTGTTTACTGTTGCTACTTGGTTCACTGATAAATGCAGTCATATATATAAGTTTTTTTTTTGAGATCATCACTCTTGAAAAGATGTACTTTTTACTGTATTAATTAGTATCTCACGTTCCTCACCAAAAAATCTCACGTATTCATTGAACTGGCACCCTTGTGGATGAAAAACAGTTCGGAGAGAATTGTTTGTTTTGGGGAAAAAAAAATTGTAGTTGGTAGGTGATGAGAATGTCAACCATCTAACCTTGTGCATCATAGGACCTAAGTAACCACTGGAGTTTTTCTCTGTGCCTATCTTCTTGAGCCAGTAGCTGGCTTATTGATTGAAGGCTACTATCATGTTGTGTCCTGTAATAGGCTGTTCTGTCAGCCTGTCTTTGTTCATCCTTGTGTTAATTAAATTTTACAGGTATGCAATTGTTCGTGATATGACTGCAGCTGGTGCTGGGTTAAATAAGTTCTGCTATGCTGGACTTATAGCCGCACATATGAATAAGAAACCACGAACGGATGCTACAGTCGCTGCCAAAGTAATTTATAACATTTCCATCTGCTTTGAGTATGAATTCATTTTGCTTTTAAAAGCTTTTCTAATAACTTCTTTATGGTGAAAGATTATTGAGTTTGTAGAAGCATCAAAGGGTTGGACATCTGTTGAAGCTTCAAGTACCAATGCAGAAAATGTAATGACGGGTGTTTCTGAAGAAGAATTGTACAATTTACCCACAGCTGATTATGCACACAGACGTGGTGGATTTCTGAATAGGCAACTAACAGTATATCATGTTGCATTTTATGCTTGTGCTGAGCTGAGAAATGTAGAGGTACTATCTCACATTAAGGCTTGTATTATCATCACTGCATGATACAATTCTACCAGCTTCTCTCCTCCTCTTTGTGCCTGTCTGCTTTTCGCTCATGCATGGAAGTTTTTGTTATATTTTGAATGATTTTCTTGCTTTTTATGATATTGACAATATGGTATCTGTGTTAGACAAAGTGTATGACACTATATTACATCTGCCAATTTAGAAGTGCTGGCCATCATTTGTACATTAGAAATCCTCTCTGTCTCTAACGGCTATAGATTAGTCTGTACTTGTACCATATTTCTTTTCTGATTTGGCTGAAGCTTAATGGAAAACATAATAACTTTTATGTGGAAGCAGCCTTTAAGTTTATTATAATTCTTTGCCAGATCTTTGTCGTGAATCCATGGATTTCTGTACACGTTGAAGAGTTGTTGAACTGTAAATATATGCCTTATGCTATTTTGACACCAAAATTTCTATGCCTTATTTTTTATGTCATTATAAAGGGCTTTTAATCTAGGTTTTTAACATACTCAACTGTTCACTAGAAGCTTATAACAACTTTTGAATGAGATTGTTGAGGTTCCTTTTTCTTGCTGATCAAGCTCATCTTGAACCTAGATGTTTGAGTGGTAATATATATATATATATATATATATATATATATATATATATTTTAAATTTGTGGAGTGCTATTTTATGGGTTCCTTTTTATATTGCTGAGCTTCTATTTGCATCCTATGCTTGCACAAACTATATGCATTGCTTTTGGTGGTTTTGGGAGGGGTGCATTCTTACTTATCCAGCTCCAGGAAACAAAACAGAGAATGTTGCTTGCTCTCTCTAGTTTTAGCAAACTTTAAACATCACCAAACTATGAACTTTTTCATGACTAATAGTACCATATTTTTATGCTGCATAAAGAACTTGCTGCCAATTTGTCATTGTTAATTTTTGCATACTTTTTTTTCGTAATAGGCAATGGAAACACTTTTGGAGATGCTTCAGAAGGAGGGAAAAGTTCCTGATGTCTTTATTGTGATGCAGAAAATGAGGTATAGTTGTTATTAATTAATTTCTTAGTTACTGCTTTATCGTTCTTTTAATACCTAGAAACTTCTCAATATTTCCTATGGTTTCATTGGGGTCTAAAGTAGTGGGGCTAGTTGCGGATCTTACCACTGGGTTAGCCAGTAAACTTGTTGGACATAATATTCTAAGTTTAAATCTTATGGGACATAATTTTCTAAGTTTAATCTTATGGTTGAAATTGAGGCCTTTTACCTCTATGTCTAACTCTTGCTGTTCTCAACCTTTTTGTTAACATACCTATTTGCACGTGGTGTGTATGTTTGCATACAAATTCTTTAATACTGATTCATTTGTACATTTGTATGGATTATGAAATGATATCTGATTTGATTCTGAGTTTCACTTTTTTCCCTTGTCTTTGAAATTTTTGTTTTAATTATTTTGTAACTGGGAAATGTTCCATGCTATATCAACATGGTTGTATACTTCTCAAAACTTGAGCAAGTTATCTTGAGCTATTAGGTGAATGTACTAATCAGTAATTTGCCAGACCAAAACACTAACTTCATCGACTGGGTTTATCTGTTTAATCTTAGTCTGGCTCTTTCGATTGTAATAAATTTCAACATATTATTTGGCTCGATTTTCATTCAGGTGCTATCTGCATTCTGGAGACATTGATCGTGGGCATAAAACTTTTGAAGACTATCTAAATTCAGGGAAGCCTCCTGTGGTGGAGCTATATGTGGTGAGTTTTGTAACAAGAATACATCTGCAATTTTCCATTTTCGATTTGTATGAAACTACGATGGTATTGTGTGAGAAAATGTAAGAAAGTCCAATAACATTTATAAGAAAGTCCAATAACAATCAACTAAAAGTCTGGAAGAAACATCCAACTTTCAAAACTATACCATATCAGCTTGTACTATAATAACTGGAAACTCCTTCTTGATTCATATGAGTTTAAAAGAAATAAATAATCTCAAATTATTTTGATATTGATGCAGCTAAAGGCAGATCTCTATCCTACAAATGTTTCTATTTGGATTTCATGGGCTGTTTACTCTGCAAATCTTAATTCTCCTAAATGATTGATGATGCCTCTTTCACTTATATATTGCCTGCTAATTATTTGGAAGATCAAAGTTCCCTGTTAGTTTCAATTTGGATTGAGAGAAATTGAAGGATTTTTTATGTTAGTACAAAGGAAAAATATATCTGCAGTATTTTTGGTAAATAATATATCTGCAGTTGGCTAAGATATGTTTATCTCTTAATTTAGGTTAGTTTGTTGAAAAATGCAATATTTACACTGTCAAGTTTACTCAGTGGCATCATTCTATATTTGCTAGTTCAATTAATTTGAAATCATTAAGAATAGTAGGCTGGTATTTACCTTAAAATTGAGAAGCAATTAATTTGATTGTGGAAGAACAGACACTGAACTAACTTGTGTGGTGTAGACACTTGTAGAGGGAGCCATGGTTGGGTATACTCCCAAGGGCATGCAACTTGCTCAAGACACATTGGTATGCTAAGTTATAAGTTGACGTTTTTTTTAATCCTTGTTGATATGTTATTAGTAATATGATCTTTGTCATGGTTCGTTTTATGCACTATATGGTTTTCCTTTCGAATGCAGGTAAACATGAATTCTAGGAACTTCTTTTTGAGCCCTAAAATGGGAAGTGATCTCCTTCTTGCAGCATCTGGAGAGAAGGTGAGAGAATATGTTGGTTACAAGATGAGATAACTGTTGCTTGTTGTTTTCCACTCCATCTCAAAGGATTCTTTACAACTGCCTTTCATTTAATGTTTTGTTGATTTATGCAGACGGGTGGATATACCACTGCTAATTTTATCTGGGACCTCATGCAAGCTCGCAAAACTCCTCTATCATATCCTGCAGTGGAAGCATATTATAATGGCTTAAAAGTAAGTCTTCTAGCTGTTTTCAGTATTCACCAGAACTTTTGACTTCCAAAATATTCTCTTTAAGAGTGTAATCTACACATATTCTTATGTTAAGCTTTAAAGGTTGAAACTTTCATTTCCTAGTTAGAAGAAAGGGAATTTAAAGTTAGATTAAAAGAGCTAAAATTTTAGTGAGGATCTACATGATAGTTAACCGTAGATTCTTATACATGCATGCAAATTGTCACTTACAGCGACACCCGAGTTTGTGAAGATTTTTACATGATTCCTATAATCCTTTTACCTGGGGAAATTGCAGGAACGAGAGATACCGAAAGATGATCCAAGACTGCTATTAGTTTCTCGCACCTATGACAACTTACGTCCAAGATTCGGATGGTCTGGACGGTAGACACAGTAGTTGCCTAAGATGGACTGACCTGACGAACTCAGTTGGAGCCTCCAACATAGTTTGTCATAAACCGTTTCGCTTTACCAAGCCATGTTATTCTTTTCAAGCAGAAATGCGACACCAATATGCATTCGCAACAAAATTGATGATGATTGAAGCCTTCTTTCCTATTGTGAGATATTTCAAAATCTTAATTTATTATTATTATTATTATTTCATAATTAATGTGTAGGCTTGTATCAAATCCACCAAATACTTGGATCTTGATTCACTAGAAGTGAGTGATATTATTTAGTATGTTTAGATGATCTATCCTTAATAACTTTGTTGCCAAATATGTCCAATTTTTCCTTTTTCACTAGCAACAGCAAACACACATATGAAACCAAAGAACAACCAAGTAGTACCTCAAGACTTAATTATATGAATTTAATAAGAAACATACATATGAATTTATACAAGCAAACACAAACTCAACTGATTTAACAGAAATAACCAATTACAATCAACCAAAACTAGCTTACCAAATAACATAAATTAACAACTAGCTAAACAAGCTACTTATCTCTGACTTTGATTTGATGAAGCCAGCACAAGAATCCTCTAATAGAAGAGCAGTCGAGCTGCACCGAAGCACACCCTAATCCCCAAATGCTCTTCTCAAAGATAACCTGACTATTTTATTTTTGATATCCATCAAATACGAAAAGATGAATTTTGATTTAGTTTTAAATCAAAATGTACCGTTTTGTTTTAGTGTCTTTAACATTTTCTCTCCAGTCAAAGTAATAGTATGCTATTATAAGCTTGCACAAAAAAATTTGTGCTTAATAATTCTCCTCCCTAAGAAAAACAGCTCACAACCCTCTAGTATTTGAAAACTGAACATGAAACATCATCAGTATAACACCCACTACAAGACAGTAGCCTTAAACTGAACAATCTTAACTAGAGAAAATTTAACTACTGCTCCTAATTTTCACATCTACTCACTAGTACTACCATCCTTCCTTCAAACTGAACTATCTACACTACTAACCATCATAATACATAACACCCTTTGAACTGAGCCACCTTGCTCTCCTTTTTGTTAATCAATCCTCCCTTAATTTGAACACTCTTTGCTCTATTTTTTGTTCATCTCTGACTTTGATTTGATGAAGCCAGCACAAGAATCCTGCAGAAGAGCAACCAAGCTGTACCAGAGCAAACCCTACTCTTGAAATGCTCTTCTCAAAGATAAGTCGACTATTTTGTTTTTGATATCTGCCAAATACGAAATCAAATGCACTAGGGAAGCCAGAATCTCATAGTGGCAAGCCAAAGAGTCATAAAAGTTAAAAGAAGCAGCGAATATTAGAGGAAGCAACAGCTAAGGCTGACTAACGTGGAGTTTGCTACTTGAGTCGAATTCCTCCCCAAATGGATCACGTAAAGCTTCGTCAGATTCGCTCTCAATATGGGCAGATTACCTGAAGGTAATTGTTCTTGAAATCATAAGCGAGATGGTGGACTTCAAGAGCAAGTTTTTTTAGAAGGATATGTATGTTTGAAACAATATGCTCTAATTTATGTTAGATATCTGCAACTAGATTAAATTGATTATGAATTGCTCATTTATGAATCACACAAGTTTTTGTTTCAGCTCCAGAAAGCCTGATGTCTCTTGTTGAATTGTGTCTAATTATTTTTGGCTCTTTCAGGTGTATTACATTTGATTGTCCTTCTCTTTCTGTAGGTGGGTTGAGTTCAGCAGAAGTGTTGCAAAGAGGGTTGCTAATATGTTAAATGGTGAACAAACTGGTATGGATACTTCAACAGGAATAGTTCTTGGTAGTTCTATTTTTAACATAAAATTGTCTGACAGATTCATGAATTCTTGATACTGCCCTGATTTGTAAATGAATCAGATATTTGTCTTCAATGTGATAAATTAGTAATGTATGTTTCCAACTTTTTAGTGCCCTTTTTTTCTTTCTTACCATTACCTCTCTTAGCTCAGTTTTTAATGTACATATTATTGAGACAGAGACATAGTTCAGATTCTAGATTTCACTTCTCAGCTCATTTAGAAAACTGTGTTTTTTAATTCGTACCTGTTATCTCAGAAGCAGAAAGTGCAAAAAGAAATTGGAACCGATTCTGACCTCCATGTTTGGCAGGAGCCAACAAAAGTGTGACTCGTCCATTCCCACAGAAGCGGCCCGTTGCAGATGATATAACACGAAGCATACTTCAACTCTGCAGGGGTAAGCTTCGATTTTTTAACAATAAAATTATGTGTACACTTGCGAATACTTATATATTCAATTATCATCACAAGATTAGAATATGATTAAATAATTTTAAATTAAAGATAAAAAAACCCTAATCACATGATGACATATATTTGGATGAGTAAATAGCTATCCATTGGATGACATTTTCTTCTAAATGTAATGACTGAAAGGACGCGTCTCAGGAATAAGAGAATCGTGGTACAAGCAAGCTTCAATTTTCTTTTGGCCATAGAAATAACACCACTGACTGCACCCATAATGCAATAATTGCAGATTTAAAGGAGAAGAATCCTCGAACAAATTGATTTAGTTAAATATAAAATAAAAAAAGGTGAGATAGCATCTATACACTGAATGTCTTCCATAAAGTTTGATCACATTTTTTTTCGGATATAAGTGTGCAGAATACCTATGTAAATTCTAGAAAGGGATTAACCACATAATTCGATTTTGGTTCTAGTTAATTGCAACATCCACTTCGCTGAGCAACTGCTCCATCTCTAGCACCTGCCGGACCTTGTGGGCGTCCATACCCAACCTTTATTCCAGATGACTGCACTCAAAGAAACAAGGTTGAATGTACCCATGACTCGGCAGAAATCCACCTAAAGGCATCAGGGAATGAAAACGTTACCTCATTGGATACATCAAACACGCCTTCTTGAATATTTTGAAGTATCTTAGCAGCAGTCTTTATGAAGGCCTGTAAGAAAAATTACCATAGTTATTTACCGATTGAGTACTAGCAGTTTTTCAGCCACACACAACACCACTGGAAATTAAAGCCTGCTTAAAATTGGTTTAGTTAATCACCTCTTCAACGTTCTGAGCTGTTCGTGCAGATGCTTCCAAAAACAAAAGTCCATTTTCCTTTGCAAACTGTTCTCCCTCCTCCTTGCTAACAGCCCTCCGATGGGCAAGATCACACTTGTTCCCAATGAGCATGATTGTCATATTGGGATTTGCATGCTGCTTGGCATCCTCTAGCCAGCTAGCCAAATGATTAAATGTCTCTCTCCTGGACAATTAGAATTTAGATTCTTGGTTTAAATCCAATATTCTGACAGGAAAGGAACTGGTAGAAGAACTAACAAATATATGCCATATAAGAGTAATGAAATTTCTTTTTAATTTCTCAACAACATGATCTTGGAGATCACATTGCTCATCAAAACTCATAATAGTTAGTTCAACAGGGAGGAGAGGAGGAGGGTCAATCCCAATCCCGATATCTCTTTCTTTCTCTCACATCAACATACATGAACATTCATACTCACCTAGTTATATCATAAACCAGAAGTGCTCCAGCTGCTCCTCTGTAATAAGATCTTGTGATTGATCTGAAAGATTCTTGTCCAGCCTGAAATAGAACCGGAATTTCAAATGTAAGAATAATTGTATCGCATAAGTGTGTACTCTGGCTTAGGACCTAAAATTTCAAGAATAACAACTATTGAATAATTTAAAAAAAAAAAAAAGGGAACCACAAAGGTTCTTACTGTATAAGACACGATATTCTATCAACTAAAATTCATCCAACATAAAGCACAAAGCATAGATTTACCCAAATTACCCCAAAATTAATTACAAATATTAAAATTAATGGAGTTTCAAGATAAGACAAGTACAAACACAAAGCAATCAAATAAGTGGGTCTTACAGGAATCTATAAAGTAATCTACTCTCCATCATAAACAGCTTCTATGTGACAAAAGTAAAAAATAAAATATGTTAAAATCTTGCCTTGGAACTTGCTTTAAGTGCAGTAAATTGGCGGATGCACTTTCATGGCGTGAAAGAATCTAAAAAATCCAATAACAAGATCCAACACACAACGTACTTTTACCCCAAACAATATCCCACTTAACTTGATTCACAATGAATTAACCTATGTTTGATTGACAATTGGGTGATTCTATATACAAGGAGTTTGCACAGGAAGGAATTAAAATTCTTATCCAAAAGTAGTGGTCTTTAAAAAAGGGGTTAATTACACAAATTTAGTAAGGTAAAAACCCCTCAAACTTTTCTCATCAATTACTTAGCTAATTCCTTTTTTTTTTTTTTTTCGGAAGATAATTACAGAGGTTCATAATTTAGCAGGGCGAATCCAATTTGGTAAGCAAAGCGAATAAAATAATCAGAAAAAAGAAGTGACGTACAGTATCCCAAATCTGAAGCTTGATAGGACGGCCATCGATGGTAACCATACGAGCACCAAACTCAACACCAATGGTGAGATCATGAACTGGCTGGAACCTCTTGTCAGTAAACTGCAAAAGCAGACACGATTTCCCGACTCCTGCAACACCCCATAAAAAACCCCAAAATCAAATTTACATGGTAAGAAAGTCGAGGGTTTAATCAGTCAAGTTAAAAGAAGTTACCAGTATCTCCGATGATTATGTACTTGAAGAGATAATCGTAAGACATATCTGATACGAAACGATGTAGTTTTTGAAGGAGGAATAGGTCGCTTTCTCTGCGCGTAGACTGAGAATTGAAAGAGGGAAGAAGTAAATAAATGTTTATATAGGCAAAATTTGTAGCTTGGGGAGGTGACGTCACCTACACGGAAATGATTCTTAGCCGCTTCTTCTGTTTACTTGTAGATTAATGTAACTCAATCTTCTATTATTTAATCCTTAATTATAACAATAATTCTTCTGTTTTGTCTTTTTTTACTTGGAAGGTTCCTTTTTCGGTCCTATTTTTCATTATGTCAGATCATAAAAATCAAGATTGTCTAAGGTTTAATATATTTCTTATAAAAGGAAATTCTCAAAAGTTCATTCTCATGTCCCCTGGGAACTTTGAAAGGCATGATACAACATCAAGTTCTTAATTAAACCGAAATTACTTCTTTGCTTATCCATAACTGCAGCCTAATCCACAAACATGTAAAATAAAGAGGGCAATGAGCTTTCGATCCGGAAATTGTAGGCTACAACATTTCAGCTCTGTGCTCTTCTGGTGCTGATGGTTTTCACTCTTCCATTGCCTCACCTCCAGCTTCAATGATTTCTACCTTTTCCTTCAATGGGGTAATCTTTGTTAAGAGGACCTCTGCGAAAGATGCAAAATAAGGATGAATCAAACTAAGGCCATTGAGAAAGTAAAAAATATTAGAAAAACTCTTATTGGGAAGCCATTACTAACCAGTCTTCTTTGGGAAAGAATAGCCTTTTGAACTGACGTAAGTGCGAGGATTTGGCAAAAGGTGGTTCCTCAAGTATTCCTTGTGCCCCTGTGCCAACATTCATTATGAGGGAAAAAGTTCAACAGACGGAGATTAAGATACGTACTCAAAAAATTTACAAGAATGGAAAGTAGCATCGAACCTTTGTTATTACACAAACATCAACATTGCTTCCACTTCCCAAATCATTAAATATACCAGAACATATTGCCTCAACTACAAGCCTTATCCCCTCATCTTTCTGTGAATATGAAATTGGCAACTCAGATAAAATACTGATACAAGTTTTGATTTATAAGAAAATAACTTGCAACATAAATTAAATAAAACATAAATTAAATAAACATGTTCAAATGGCAGAAGGGTGCTAGTTGCTTGATCTACCACAGTTGCAGTCACTTAGACAATTCAATCCACCGCCTAAGTACATATGGTAGAAGCCAATCCAGAGACCAACCAAGTACTAACAAGGTTCCCGAGTAATTTAGGTGTAAAATTGACCAACTTTTGAATTCTTCACACCAATATCAAAAGAACACCAATTATACCAATACAGACCAAAATGCTCCAAATATAAAAAGGCAAACTTACAGTTAGACCTTCTTTGTATTTAGATTCAAATATAGCCATAGCAGCAAGAGAACCAGACCCCATTGTAGCATATGGTAATGTGTCAGTTGATCCATGAGGATATATCTATAAAATCAGCCACAAAAATTATTGAATAATAAAATTCGCTATCATTTCTGCAAGAAAATTAAAACTAACTGTATGCAAATGAGGTCCAGTGCAATCAACTCCACCAAGCACTAGAGCAGCTTGGACATAGCCTTGGTAGCTGAATAAAAAATAAAAAAAATCTAACAATCAGAATCATACACACTTAAAAGACTATCCAGAGATACGTAACTAATAACACGAATTGCAATAAATTAACTTAACTTGAAAAGGTGCTTCTTGAGAAGGGTCAGTGCTGTAACAACTCTTGACTCTCGACCAGTGTGGTAACGATGTAATTGCAACTGGGAGCTGACCATGTCTAGGGAGATGACAACATTTTGCTACAAATTAGCTATAATAACATGATAATGAAAAATAGGAACAGACAAAATACCATTAGCCAAAACTATTTTCTAATTTACAAATTAAAAAATGGACACAGAAAAAAGAAAAGAAAAAGTTGCAGTTAGCACTAATTATGGAAATGTTTTAACACGTTCCCAAAAATATACCAGTTACAGCTTCTGTATCAGCAGCAGTTCCTGCTCCACAGCAATATATATTTGGTGCCATGTAATGAATTTTCTCACAGTTCTTATCACAAACTATGGGTCCTTCAGTTGCTCTGGTATCTGCCCCGAGAATGACACCATCCTATCAAAAAAATTGGCAAGAGATGAATAATGTTGCATGGGTTATTCAAGTAGGGTATTGACAGAAAAGAAGTGTTATATCAAACATAACAGATATGCTGCACTCTTTTTAAGTTCGAAAAAAAAATATATATATTAACTGTTGAGAACAACATAGATTACGCTGTTCTGCGAAAATCACAGTGGAAAACTTTCAAAAGCAAACAAAGATAATTACAGTTGAGAACAACATAGATCATGCAACTGCATAACACTCAAATTTGAGAGCAAATTCCACAAACATAAATTTGATATTGAACATACCCGTAATGAAACTTTAAACAAACAATCTCTAAATGTGCACACAGGTTTAAGCAAATAATTACCCAGATTAATAAGACTACAAAAACCATTTCTTCAACGACCTTAAAAAAGTGACTATAGCTTAACAAAATTGTGTAAGCAATGAGAGAAAGAGAAGCTGAACACCATTTGATGGTGAATAAAATGATCAAAAGGATTTCAAGAAAGCCCAAAATAAAAAAACTAAGTGAAATTTGAAGATCACCCTAGCATCCATATCACTAATTACTCAATTACAAATATTCTTATTTGACCCTAACAAATTAATAGCGCTAAGAAAATATTCTAACTATAATAAAACCAAATGATACAAATGAATTAAAAAAAAAAAAAAAAAAGAAAACCAACTTCAGCACTCATAATAGATTTTTTTCTCTACATTTATATATAAAAAAGAAGAAGACAGTTCTCAGTTCAGACAAGTAGATCAGTACAATTAGCATCAACTTTAGCTTTATGCAGGCACATATCTAAAGAAATTGAGAATTCACACTTAGATAAAATTGAGAAACTAACATGTACATGACAAAGAATAAAAAAGTTGGGGTTCATACCTGAAAAATCAACCCAACAATAGTTGTCCCTGTCTTCCGGTATGAGGGGGGATTAACACCCTTCTTTGAAAGCATATCATTTCGTCTGCAGAGATCAAAATTGAATCCACCCTGCAGAGGAACATCTACCGCTGAATTTGACATTTTAAACTTCAACCTGCATAAGTAAGAATGTTTCTCACACCATCCGACTACCAAGATACAAACCAAAGGATCCTTGAGCATCATAAATAACCAAAGAGGGCAGAATATGATCGCTAAAAGAGCCAAGTAGATTGCATAACATAGTAAAAACAACCTAACTGATCAAATTATTAATCATAAAAGCATATAGTAGTCAAATCAATTCAATGTAATACATGCACTATAGTATATCAAACCCTCGAGTCATTTCATTTTTTTTTTTTTCTGTTTGACCAGTTAAAACAAGTTTGAGACCTGGGTCCCGGCAAAATCCTTTAATTTTCGGAAAAGCAGAAAACTTATAAAAAGGAAAAAAAAGTCTATCAAACTAGTTATTCCTATTCCATCTTAGATTCGTATATTACATTCATAACAAGTTTAATTCTTCTACCAATTCAATCAATACTTTTCTGCCTATTAAAGGAAATCTCGCTACCAAATGCTTAAAAAAGTACTTGAAACCTTTTGTTTCAAATGCAAAGGGTTAACTTATAACAGGTTTTTTTTTTCTTCTATAACAGTTGAATCTGCCCTTAAGTTGATACAATTACAATCCCAGAGCACAAAACCAAATAAAATCATACAAAAGACAAGACCTTTGTGTACCAAAAAAGAAGAGCGAGCTTACCTGAGTGAAACTCACTCTGAAAAATCGAATATCACAAGAAGTTTAGTTAAAGCTAAATCACGCAAGACCACCGATCGACTGAACTGAAAGAAATATAAATCGAGTTTGCCGATTCTCCAAGTTTTGTTGTGAGAACCAATTATTTACTAATCTGCCCTTGAGCCTTTTTTCAGTTTGGAGGCCCATGGTTGCCCTTTGGGTGGCCCATTCTAGCAATAGGCCCATTATGATAGATGTAGTAGTTTTCTAAAATTATATTATTTTCACAAATTATTAATAACTCCATCTCCTAATATGGCATATTAAGGTCTCTCAAATACTTAATTTTATCTGTCTGACTTTATCTTTCAACTGAATAGAAAATTAGAATCCACAAAGTAGATCTGATCAGGGTTTAACAAAGTTTGAGGTGTTGGCACTAGGCTAATTGGTCTTTCATCTGGGTACATTTTCGGGGGTTAGACAAGACAATGTCTCCGTGGATAAAAAATATCGCGATTCACATAAACCAAGTTGATTCAAGAAGCAATGATAATTCAGATTGAGATCTCCTTTCAAGTAGGTTCTTTTGCCCATTGAGTTACACCTTTTGATTGTTATAATGAGAGGTTACATATCGTACATATGCTACTCCGAAACAACATTTACAGAGTCTTTACTTTCAAGCATATAAAACACTCCAGAATGCAGCACCTTCCTTGTTCTGATGCTTTAACTTTCAAAAGCTCCATGGATTTTCTGGGAAATTTTCAATTATGAATCTTGCTAAAGATGATGGGCGCACCATACTGGGGTTGAAGGGTTACAAGCGGCATTGGAGCATGAACATAAGTTGAAGACAAGAAAAAAGTATATCGTTGGATGATATTGGATAGGACGACTTTTGCCTCCACCATGGCTAGGTATTGACCAACACAGACTCTGGGGCCTAAACCGAATGGGAAAAATGAGGCCAAGTGCTTTCTGGATTCATTAAACCTTAGCGGATTGAACTTATTAGCATCTTCTCCCCATAAATTAGTGTCATGATGTACAGCAGTTAAGGCCAAATAGACTTGTGTGCCTGCAGGAATGTCGAGGTTCCCCGGTTTCACCTTGGCCAGTTTGTTTGATTGCCTCATCAAAAAGACTGAAGGAGGGTAAAGTCGAAGTGTTTCACTGAGTATCATGCCCACCTGTTAAGAAAGTTCAAGTAGTAACAAGAATGTCATAAATCAAGATATACTTGTATGAAATTGCATTCTTAACTAATTCAATCGCCATTTCTTAGGTACAATGAACTCTGTGATGCAGTAGTTTAAAAATGTGGAAGGTTAGAGAAGAATTAAACTCACAATCTTAAGCTCAGCTAAGTTGTCTGCAAATAGCCCTTTGTCTCCGCTGACGCGAATCACTTCTTCCCTTGCTCTGGTTTGCCATTCTTGATGCCGTGCTAGAAGTAGAAGTGCCCAAGTCAAAAGATTAGCAGTTGTTTCCTTTCCTGCAAAATAAAAGGTCTTGCATTCATCTATAACTTCTTCTACCCCTAATCCCTCTTCTTGATTCTCTCTACCATTACACGATGACATTAAAAGACTAGGTAGATTTTTCGAGTTTTCTCTTGCTAAGCCATTATTCTTGATCAGCATCATTATTGCTTTATGAGTTTCCGAGTTCAGTCTCCACCTCTCTCTGTTTTTCTTGGTAGGCAAGAACCTTGTATAATAAATACATCAGAAAACAGCCTTGCTTTGAGTGGTCAAGATAATAAATAGATTAAATCTTGTAATTAGGTGAACTAGCAGTGATGAAAGAAGAATTCACCTGAACCCTGGAAAATAGACACCTCTTTGAGCTTCAATGAATAGTTGAACTTGCTGTTCTTGTAACTCAAAAATACGTTTTCCTTCTTCAAAATTGCTTCCAAAAGCTGTACGTAATATCAGCTGAGAGTTCATGAAGTTCTTTATGCATTTCCATCTCAAATTCATCTCTCCCTTCCCTTTTTATCTCCCATTTCTCTCAATCATCTTCATGACACTCGCCACAATTTCTGGCACCCACGCCTGCTCAAAAGAAATTTCAGTTTCACCATATTTAAGATTGCATTAATTAACTAATACTAATTACCTTAACTCGCTCCATGTTGAAAGCCTGATTGGCGATTCTTCTGTGTAAAACCCATAAATCACCGGTAAGCCCAACAAGTCCCTGCCCGAATAGCAGCTTAGCCGACGGGTTAAACGGAATCTTTTCAAATGACCCCCCAGTGAGAACCTCCTTAATCATATCCGGGTCAGATATTGCAAGCCGGGGCACTGACCCAACCCAGTATAAAAATGTCCTCCCATATATGCCCGACCATCTGGCATAAAGAGGCACGGCACGGTAAACAATATCATGGTCAAAGGCTGGTACTCGCTTCAACGCAGCTTCTACGTACATACGGCGGATCTCCGCTGAGTTTCCGGTCACCAAGCGGTAGCCAGGACCACTTATACCTTGCTTCTTGAAGTGGTTTTGGATCCGATACGGGATCCATATGAACACGTGAGCAGATTTTACCGCAAATAACAGAAGGATGAAGAAAATAGAAATTAGAAGAAAGTGCATTGCTGAAGAGAGATCTATAATAATAATTGGTTTTACTATTTCAAGTAACAAGGTCTAGCTTTGATGACTTGGCAATCAATTATTATTTCATGGTTCAATTTTGTATAGATTTGACTTCCACAATTCTTTTTTCGGTAATTATCGATACTTTCCATTTATTAAAAATAAATAAAAAAAATAAGCTAAAGAAAAGAAATTCATCAAAGGTATCGATACTTTCCATTGATTATAGATTTGACTTCCACATAGCTTATGTCATTTTCATGTTTTTCCAAATAAAATATTACATACATGAATTGTATTTTTTTTTTTTTGCATGTTAAATCAAATATTAGTGTACCATAAGTTAAAAAAAAAAAAGTTTCTTGATAGCTTGATATTTGGGATTGATTTATTACTTAATTTGTGTGATTGATGATTACTTGTTTGATTAATGAGATAATTAATTATTTTAACCATTAAAGACAACAGAGTGAAACACGTATCATTTTGTATTTGTTAACAAAATTGAAAAACCGTTTAAAAAGATGAGACTTTGTAAAAAGATTTATAAATTCAGTAAGATGAGTTACATAAAAGCATGAAATATTTTATTATCAAACAAAATGATAATCTATCTTAATATGTCTCATACGTTTATGAAATATATCATTATAAGTTTTTTGAATAACACTGATTATTATAATAAAAAAGAGTAATTGAGAGATGGTGTCGGTAAGAGCTTGATACAAATTACTTTTTATTGCGTCAAGAAACCATAAAATCCTTTAGAAAAAGACAATATCCTGAAATAAAGCGTCCGTTGGTGGAATCATCAACCCAATCAGTATCAAAATAAGTTTGGAATACTAATGATGATGAGGAGAAGAAATGTAAACTATGGAATAACGCACCATTAACATGTAATAAGATACGAATCACTACAACATAATGAGTGGATATGAGAGTTTACATGAAATGATTGACAGAATAAACAACATATGCAATATCAAGACAATTTACTATGAAATAAACTAAGCTCCCAACTAATTTATGACAGAGAGTTAGATCTTGTAATGGTTCACCATCTATAGCAATCAACTTGACATTTGTGTCTAAATGTGTATTGGTTGTTTTAACGTCAATTAGTCCAACTCTATAAAAAATATCAAAAACATACATAGTTTGTGTGCAATAATACCCATCAAAACTTGAAAATAATCATCAAAACTTCATATAAACATTAAATATGTGAAACCAATTATGTAAAAGATATATCCAAGTAAACTGAAAATAATCATCTATAAATATAACAAAATATATTGAATCTTTCACACCTTTAATAGGTGCAGGACCCTAAATATTGGAGTGAATAAGATCAAAGGATAAAACAACAATAGAATCACCTTTATTGAAGGGAAAATTAAGATATAATCTTGAAATTGTTGCAATCCCGTTATTCAACTCAAGCCTCAAACTCTTCTTACAATCTTGGGATTTGCCATGCTTCTTTTCAGGTTTGTACTTTTCATTAGTGACATATCTCAACATTATGCGACCTTTAAAAAGTTATGAATGAACTACGCCCAATGATTATAGTTGGTTTCGTCTAGAATAGTAAGAATAAATCGGGGTACATCATTCAAAGTCTTTTGAATAAGAAGAAATATTGGAGCCATACTGGATAACCTGATACCATGATAAAATATGAATGAATTATATTTCTTGTATGTGAATTCATGTACAAAAAGACTTAGTATTTATACCTGTACACAGTGAGGTGGAGAAATAAAAAAATAAATTGCTTATGCTCCCATGCAGAATTATAGGACAATGGTTATTCATTTTCTTCGTAAAATCAACACCTTGTACAAGATCAAACTAGGGTCAGTTAGAAAGGTTAATAAACTGCTGAAAATTGGAAAAAAAAAAAAAAAAAAAAAAAACTGTTGACATTTTGACAAGAATCTATTAAAGATTTAGACAAAAAAACTGCTGCTTAAAACTACTAAAATCTGCGCAACAGGTTTTGAAAATGTTTCACAATACCCTTTGATTCAGGATAAGTTTTTGGTAATGTAGAATCTTGGATAATACACCTCTTGGAGCTGCAGCCAAAAGTTGCATTTTTAGTTCTTATAACTTGAAAACGCTTCCCTTCTTCAAAACTAGTTCCAAAAGCTGTTATATAGATATAATATCAGCTGAGCGGTAATCAAATTTATTATGTACTTCCATCTCAAATACATCTATGTCTCCTCTTACTTGCTCCCATTTTTCAACCATCGTTATAGTACAAGTACAAGCTACAATCTCCTCAATTCAAGCCTCCTCAAAGTTCCAAGGAAATTTATGGCTGTGTCTACCAATTGGCAGAAGTATTTAACAAAACTTCACTACGTCCCTCCGCATGCAGGGGGTCAAAAGGCATTTTCCGAAATGACCACCCATTTGTATTCATAAGCCCCTCCTTGTCCTTGATCATAGCCGGATTAGATATGACACGTTTGGGAACTGACCGAACCAGAACAAAAAAGGTCCCCCATACGGGCCTGACCACCTCTTATAAGGAGCTGTGCAGTAAACAATATCGTTGTCAAAGCCTGGTACTAGTTTTGATACTGCTTCTGCTAAGAGAAAGCGGATTTCCACTGAGTTCCTGGTGATCAAGCTGTAGCCAGGACCGCCTATGCCTTGTCTTTTGAAGTGGTGTTTGATCCGTTGCGGGACCTATGAATGAGTGAACAAATTTTACCAGAAGAATCAAGAAAGCAGAAGCAAAAAGATGATGCATCGCGGAGAGAACGCTATGATAATTGCGGGTGTGGTTTTCTTCTTTGCCTTAAATAGGTATTGAAGTTTGGCGTCGTATTCAAGGCTGAAGCTACTAGCCAACGGAATTCTTCGTCCTTCAATTATCAAAATAAATGCTAGGACAATAATGTGGCAGAGAATGAATTTTATATATACATTAAAGCACTCTCACATCTGAGAAACCGTTAATTAAACAGTGCATACGGATTTGTTTGATTTAACTTGATTCTCCCCATTGTATAATTTTTCTTCTTTGATGTCTAAGGATTAAAAAATCAACTGTATTATATACGAATAACGCCTCACTCTCTCTTTTATTTACTTTTTTTTTTTTTTGGTAAGTAAAATTAACTCTTAAAAGCCTTACCAATAAGGCTAATAAATCATCTTCAAAATTATTGGATAAATTAGGTATAAAGAAATTATTATTTTGTGTGTTATGATTAAATGTTTAGGTCCTCTTTATTTACTTCCAGATGAAATCAACTGTAGAAATGTGCTTCAACATAGACACAAAATACTTTTATGGAAAGGTCCAAAGCATTCTGTGATACATATTTTTCTAATATTATCACTTCCAACGCATCAATCCCTGTTTAAGAAAATTTTTAATTCTGAATCTTGGTAAAGAGAATGGGCGCACCATATTGAGGCTGTATGGTTACGAACAACATTGGAGCATGAACATAAGTTGGCGACAACACAAAAGTATATTGTTGGAGGATCGTAGATAGGACAACTTTTGCTTCAACCATGGCCAAGTTTTGACCTACACAGATTCTGGGGCCTAAACCAAAAGGGAGAAATGAAGCTGAGTGCTTTCTGGGTTCATTAAATCTTTGCGGATTGAACTTGCTGGCATCTTCTCCCCAAATATTAGTATCATGATGTACATCAATTAAGGCCAAAGAAAGTTCTGTGCCTGCAGGAATTTCAAGGTTCCCTAGCTTTACGTTTGCCATTTTAGACGTTTGTCTCATCGCCATGACAGTAATAGGGTAGAGTCGAAGTGTTTCATTTACTATCATGGTTACCTGTACGAAATTTTTAGTATTGCATCAGTACTAAATATGAAGCAAGGCCATAAAAAAAAGAAACTTACGATCTTAAGGTCACTTATGTTCTCTGCAACTAGCCCTTTGCCTCCACAGACACGAATCACTTCTTCCCTTGCTTTGGTTTGCCATTCTTGATGTTGTGCTAGAAGTATAAGTGCCCAGGTCAAAGCATTTGCAGTGGTTTCCTTTCCTGCAAAATAAAAGGTTTTGCATTCATTTATAATTTCATCTTCCCCCAATTTCTCCTCTTGGTTTTCTTGGTTTTTGTAGGATGACATTAAAAGGCTAAGTAGATTTCTTGAGTTTTCTGTTGCTATGCCGTTGTTCTTGATCAACCTCCTTATTGATTCCTGAGTTTCTAAGTGCAATCTCCACCTCTCTCTGTTTTTCTTGGTCGGCAAGAACCTGCATATAATACAAGACAATGTATATCGGGAAACACAATCCGCTGTAAATACTCAAGAAATTAGATGCCTTTGAATCTTGCATGTGATCCCAAGCCATGTGAAATTACAATAAGCAAACTAACTGTCAATGCTTTTTCCACTATCCCAACCAGAATATGTAACTAGTACGAAATTCATGTTTGTTGTTCAGATATTCTATTGAATCTTTGTTCCAGGTTATATATTTATTAAATTTGTAAGGTTTTTCCTTGTAAATATATTTATCTATGTTTGTTTGTATACTAGATTTGTAAATGGGTTTTTACATATGAATAGATTGTTTTGTTTTGTTTTGTTTTTTTTTATTTTTCTAATTAGGTCAACAATCACTTCTTAAAGGAGTGATTATCCACTACCCTATGCGATCACATAAATTTTTTAAAAAATATGAAATTTGTGTGATATCGTTAAATATTATATAAAAATAGTTATTCTTTCGAAGAATGATTGTCTAATAGTGTTTTTTTTTTTTGTTAGATTAGATTATTAAAAAATAAAAACATCATTATAATAACCGGTAACTATAAAAA
This sequence comes from Anacardium occidentale, assembly GCA_026122585.1. NCBI lineage: Eukaryota > Viridiplantae > Streptophyta > Magnoliopsida > Sapindales > Anacardiaceae > Anacardium > Anacardium occidentale. The sequence continues at coordinate 307,561 of JAJEJH010000138.1, forward strand.
TAGTTTTGTGACTTTCTTCTTTTAAAAGTCATATGATTAAAAAGATTAATTTATTAATTGATCGAATTTTGAAATAGATCACTTTAGCTTGAGTCAAACCAAATATTTATGTGTTTTTTCTTTTAATTTAACTTATTCTATTTTTTCTTGATTTGGGTGTTAAATCCCAATAAGTGATTCAAAATAAGGTTTGTGATTTAGGAAGAGACAAACTTGATTTGAAGGAGAGCTTGATTCTATTATGTATAAATTTAAGATTCCTTTACTCAATCGAAAAGTGATTTAATCTTATGATGAAGTGCATTTCAAAATTTGTTAGTGCAACAAAGGTTATAAAAGGTGTTAAACATAAGGAGATGTCTTATGGTAATAGGAGCACGATTTAGAAGAAAATTGGTAGTACCATTAATGTATTGAATGAGATTACATCAAAGGTTTGTAGGATAAAGTCTAATTTAATATTAGATTATATAACTTCCTTATACCCTTTAAATTTAACTGTTAGCTAAGTCAACAAATGAGACTTTAGATTTTACAAACTTAGGATGTGGGAAGCTGGACAGGATCATAGTATGGGTGGGAAGAAGTCCTTTGGCCAGTTAGATTCTGCTACTTATGTCCATGTTTTGCAGTGATATATTTAGATTTTAGTATTTATCAAAAGCCATATCTGAAACGTTATCAATGGATATAAAGTCTTCTTACTCAGCAATATAGGGCTGTGTTGCCTTGTCTTGGTGAATTTATTCAAGTTAATGAAAGTAAAGTCACCTGAAGAAAGGAAAATAGACACCCCTGATTGCTTCAATGAGGAGTTGCATTTGCTGTTCTTGTAACTTGAAAACTTCTCTTCCTTCTTCAAAACTACTTCCAAAAGCCGTTCGGGATATAATATCCGCTGACACTTCATGAAATTCCTTGTGCACTTCCATCTCAAATTCCTCTCTCCCTCCCCTTATTTCCTCCCATTTTTCCAGCTTCTTCATGATGCTCTCAATGATTTCTGGCACCCAAGCCTGTTCAAAAGATATCTACGATTTTATCTACCTGGTTGAAGGCATAGTAACAGCTGGAGGAAAAGAGAAAGAGTGAGTTGTAGTTGTACCTTAACTCGCTCCATCTTGAAGGCCTGAGTGGCGATTCTCCTGTGTAACGCCCATTCATCACCCGTAAGCCCAAGAAGTCCGCCATATACAAGCTTGACCGAGGGGTTCAACGGAATTCTTTCGAATGACTTTCCCGTATTCATAAGCACCTCCTTAATCATATCTGGGTCAGATATCGCAAGTCTGGGCACTGATCCAAACCAGTACAAAAATGGTTTCCCATATAACTTTGACCACTTGTGATGAGAAGGCGCTACACGGTAAACAATATCGTGGTCCAGGCTCGGTGCTGGCTTACGCAAAGCGAACATGAGGCGGAACTCCGCTGAGTTTCCAGTGATGAAGCGGTAGCCAGGGCCTCTTACGCCTTGCCTTTTGAAGTGGTGTTGAATCCGATACGGGATCCATATGAATGTGTGAACAAATTTTACCGCACATATAAGAAGAATGAGTAACAGAGCAGCAAGAAGAACTTGCATGGTTAAACCGTCCGAGGTAAGCTACCGTGAAGCCGTAGCTTTAATGATAGCGTGCGGTTTCCACCACATAAGCCTTCATGTTTCCAAGTGCGATGGAATCAGGCTGTCAATGTCAATGAGCAAGCTAAAACCAGCCGTCCAAAAGCAATAAAATATTAAACGAAGGTATCTTAGCTGACATCTCTTTTCGGTGCCATATTTGTTTTGACATGCTAACACAAATAAAAGCATCTTTACGGAATTTCTTCCACTAGCATTTGGGAGCATTCTTGATCGAAGTGCTTCAACTAACATAGACTTAAAAATACCTCGACCTGTTCCAAGTTGCTTTCTAGAATGATGCTTTCAACGATGTCAAAATTAAAATCCTCTAGAAAGCAACCTACTGTTGACGCTGGGCGCGCCATATTTACTTTGCAAATCATCATGAGTCCTTTCGAAAATTTTCAATGAATCAGGGTTATGATTGGATTTGAAATGAATATATTCACATTTATACAAATTTTAAAACTTTTTATAAATAAATATAAATGTGAATACAAATATCATTCAATTATACTTCTATAATAGGTGTTTTTGATTTTACGTTTTCTTTACGAGGAGTCATAAAAAATGTGTTTCGATGTGATTTAAAAAAAAATGTGAGCTCTTCAAAATTATAGTTATTATTGGTCTATACAAAATTCTCCAAAATAATAATACGACGAGTACAATTTATCAGCCATTCACCTTTTCTATTTATAAAACAAGAGGTAGAAATTATTGAATGATTGCATAATTGAGAGAAAATATATCAAAATATTAGTACATTGAATTTAAATACGTAAAGAAATTAGTTGATTGTACCATCCCATCAAAAATATAATAATATTTGTTATTTAAGTAAAGGCCAAACGGATTACTCCCACCCAAGGTCCGATGGCATGATAAAATTTTCTTTACTAATTTTTTAAAATTAAATATTTATTTGTTGGTCAATATTACTAATTAAATATAATAATTAATAAATAAATAATAATAATATTTTATTTTTTAATAATAAATTTTATAAAAATATTAAAATAAATTATAATATTTTTTAAAAACTTATAAAAATAAAATAAAAAAAGTCATCGTCATCGATAACATCACAAATGATAATGGTCATCGATAAACAAACTAAAAGGTAAAAAAAGCTTTTTAATAGAGATAACCAGATATAGTTGTATTTATCATTAATTATATTCGAAAATAGTTTAAAATAGTTAGTCTTAATCCCACCATTCAAATTTGGTTATTCTATGAACGAAGAGACTATTTTCGGTTTCTTGGTTTCATTATTGATAATCACCATCGTCGGTGACAATGATTATTTATTTATTTTTTAATATTTGTATATTTTTATTTAAATATTAAATTATATTTTATTATATATATATATATTTTTTTTGGTTAAGAGTAGTTTAATCATTTCAATAAAAAGATTTAAAAAAATAAAGAAAAATGTTCAACAAATTGATTTTTGAATTTCTAAAAGTTAGGTTTTTTCATCACATCTTGGTGGGAATAAGTCCTCTGGCCAAATAAATTAAAAAACTGTTGAGACTCATCTTTCATAATGATACTAGACAAGACTCCGACTCCCAATTTGAGTCATCTTAATTATAGATGGAGAATCTAATCACTATATGTTATCTACATAATTAGTCATTTACTTATATGATTAGACCTTTTTTTAGTATAACTTTTGTAATTTTGATAAGAGAAAGTTTATCCACATATCAATATGGAGTCATTGCGGATTATTATTTTTTTTAATATATAAATATGGTTTGTGCTACAACATGGTCTGTCATTGGATTCTTTCTTTGTCCACGATTAAGTGAAATAATGAGATTTTAATAGGAATATTGGGGGTTCTTTCTCATGTGTTCTTCGAAAATAATGAGGTTCGAAACAGAAATTCCAAACTTGAAGAGCTCAAGGTGCCGCACCTGAGGTTCTAACTTAAATGATTTGTGCTATAGAATCAATAATTCCCGTGTTGATTTATTCGGTAATGACTGCAAAACCATGAAAGACAAATGTAAGGGGTTTATATGGTAGTTGTATAGACAAAAGTAATAGGATAATCCTTATCCCTATGTCTTTTAATATCCTTTATTAATTTATTGCTTTATCAAGTAAATTTAAACAGACCAATTTCTGAGTGGCTTCTCTCAGGATGATATGAAGCAGTAACAAGTCTTTTCTAAAAAACTGAATCAAGCCCAACTAATCTTTTTTATTTCCCACAGTCACTCTTGTTGGTTCAATATCCAAAACCAATCCTCTTGGGAATTCAACATAAGGATAGGCAACTGGGAAATCATCAACTTTTAATTTCCACCTGCAGTTTCAAGGAATAAACTGAATATAAAAATAATGTTGATTATATACATGAATATTCGAATAATAGTGAAGTATCATCAACAGTACTATGCAGTTTCCTGATAAGTGGGAAGCAGTTGGTTTATACCAGAATATATGTTAAATCGTGACTTGCGACCTGCAATGATCCATGCATGTCAAAATTAAATGGGCGGTTATTGCTGATATTTTACCTGCAATTCAGGATAAAATGATGAAGGAAGAAAGAAATTTCTACTTTAGCCAGATCTGCTCCTGGGCAGAGTCGAAGTCCTCCACCAAATGGCGTCACCATCTTGCTCATTGCTTTATAATCCTGTGATCAATACACATAAAGGATTGGTACATAGTAGCTAGAGATAACAAAACAAAAAAAAAAAAAAATCATAGTTTATGTGTTATTTTCTTATCAAGTGTTTCCTCCATCTATATGGAGTAGTTTATATTGGGGAGGCTATACTTACTGTCCATCTCCAAGGATTAAACTCTGAAGGATTTTCATGAAGAGTGGGGTCTAAGTGTACCGTGGAAAAGACTGGAAAAACTCTCCATCCCGAGGGAATAAAATAGTCTGCAATAAATGAAGCACAACCTTACAATGCAATAAAATATATGAAGCAATAGATAAATTAATAATGCTAACAAAAATATTCATCATTTGTGTCAAAAACCTTTGAATACGATATCTTGTAGAGCTTTCCTGGGGACAAATTTGGCAATATTTCCGCATCTCAAAGCTTCATTTATAACCTATAAGCAAACTTAGCTAGCCTTTTGTTAGTTCCCTCGAGCAAGCATGTCGAAATCTTATGCAGAAAATAGTTATTTACTCTGTATATTTACATTGTTGGTGAACTCCATTTTCTTGTAATCTTCCCAGTTCAAGGATTCCCCATCACCTTTTATTTTCCTTATTGCTTGGTGTTCTTCCTGGAATACAGTACTAGATAAATTAATCAACCTTTATGGTATGTATGCATATATGTATGTACAAGTAGAGAAGGACAAGGAACGGTGAACATAATTATAGATACCTTTAATCGCTCCAAAACATTGGGCGCATTGGCAAGAAAGTAAACTATTAAAGATATAAGTGTAGCAGTTGTCTCATAGCCCGCAAAAAAGACGTCTAAAACTACGTTTACTCTCTCTTCATGGCTTAAGCCCCGTTTCGCCATAAGCACATCTAAGAAGTCTCCTTCCCCATGCCTGGAAATATCTTGTTCCCTTTCTCTTATAATCTCTCTAACAGTGAAAGATAGTCGATCTCTAGCCTGGACACAAGCCATTAATTTTTCGTGTTGTAATTGAAACGTTCAACACACACACACATATATATACACACATATTTGTAGCACTTTACCTTCACAGCTTTGGTATAAGCTGTCCCAGGGATATATATTGGCAAGGACACGAAGCCTTTCATGAAAGTTTCAAAATCTTGAAATATTTTTAGGGCTCGCTGTTGTTCTGGCCCAATACTTAGAAAATGATTCACCAAAAGATAGAGCGTAAACTGTATTAGACATATCATAAAATTCATGAGCTTCACATTAGTTTATAAGTTCGTGCATGTAAAAAATTACTAAACTTAATGTTAATTCTTCCTTACCTTCTTAGTTTCTTTGCTGAAGACAATTTGTTTTTGTTGTGTCCATGAGTTCACCATTGAGAGTGACAGTTTCTCTACTTGGAGAAGGAAGAGTGGAGTTGATTTGGAGGCAGTGATGAAGCTGACGGCAATGTTTCTTAGCTTCTTGTGAAGTTCTCCGGACACTGAGATTATAGACAACTTTCCAACAATGTCAAGCACGGGCTTCGTGTAGCTGGCTCGAAATAGCTTCTCCTCATTCTGAAGTACAAACGAGTTGAGCTCGGGGTCACTGGAAACTATTGTCGGGCAGCCAAACAAATGTGATTTGAAAACTTTTCCGTACCTGCAACACGCAATCTCATGATCTCTATATTTGGTAAGTCAAGAACATAATTCATCGAAGACGAGTTGTTTAATTACATTAAAATTATTACCTGGAGCAACGTTTCTGTAGAAATCTACCTATTGAATTGGATCTATGAGGCTTAATGAAGCTAAGAGTCTCTCCACAGATGGGCCATCCCATGCTCCCTGGAGGCAAGTTTTTGGCTTCTTGTTTCGCAAAAAGATGTGGGACTACAAGAAGAGAGAAGCCTAGGCCTAACAAGAGAAATAAAATGACAAAGATTGGCTCTTCCATTGCAAAATTAACCAAAGCTGGATTTCATATAAAGTTTGAAAGCTCGCTTTACTTGATAAACTCAAAGAAGATTAATTGCCCTTTACTGCGCCTGAAAACACTTGCAAAATAACCAAAAATTCTCTTTATATGATTATCAGTTAAACAATTAAAAATGCTTGAAATGTTTGGATTCATTTGCAAACGAATAATGCTTCTATTTATGTTACTCTATCTAACCAATACTACTGCCTATTTACTATTTTATGGGAAGATGCAATAGGTGTGATCAGGTGAGGCTTCTGTTTCCCAACTTTCTAGCCTTTTGGTAGGAGCTTCTTCTTGTATAAGAGTGTTAAATGAATGTTACGTTTTCTTTTGTTAATTATATGTTTTTCTTTGACCATATGTTGTTACTTCATTTTATTGTAATAAGTTATTTCTTAATCCTAGGATTAGGCTTACTTTTTAAAAATATACTATAATTTTACAAATTGTAAATTCACAGTTAATAAAATACACAATTTACTTATAATTCTTTTAGATATATCCTCCTAAAGCTGTCAATATTAAATATTGAATTTTCACTTTTAAAAAGAAGGGTTCTTTCTTTTTCTATTGCAATTGCCTCTCTACCTATAAAATTGTATAGTTTCACCCACGACAAAGCAACACTCTTTTTTCAACGCTCACTCTCGCATTGCTCTTTCTCTCTTTTTGGTCCACTATCTTTCCAACATTCACTTCAATTTCTGGCTACGAATATGTGATAGAGCCCCAACTCATGCTTGTTTCCATTCGTCAACATCTATCTCCTGTCATTGGTTGTCTTTCTCCTTTGCCAACAACGTCACAACATGTCATTTTTCCCTCCTTTTCTTTGGTCATGAACAAGTTATAGAGTCTTTGCTCTAGCTTGTTTCTCTTCGTTGGAAACTCTTTCCTCTCTTACTAAAAGTTCTTTATTTCTTGCTCTTAGTGTGATCCCTTCAGTGATAACTTTTGCTTTTCTCACTGGTGACTTTTATTCTATACTCAGACTAATCTCTTTTTATGAGGATTCATTGCTCAAATTTCTGGCATTAATAACCTCTGCCGCGTTTTTAGCTTTATCGTCCTCTTTTCCTAATGTCATTGTTGTTTTCATCATTGTTGGTTCCTTTTTCTTGTAACCACCATTTGTTTCTTATCCCAACTTGTTGCTACCATCTCTTCTTACGATAGTAAATCTTGGAATCTATTTATCTTCCCTTACAGTGCAAGATACATATCGATTGCGGAAATCTCAATTTTTTAATTCTCTACCATTTATAATTTGTTGCATCTAATTATCAATTTTGTATATCATTTATTGTTGCTTCTTCTCGTTCACTCTCATTAGTTACAACTTGACTTATCATTACTGACCTTGATAAAATCCAAGGTTTTGCCTACCATTGTTTAGTCTTTGTTGTTACCCTTTAGTACCACTATTGAAGGTTCGTTCATGCTAGTTAAACAATGATTGACTACTTTATTAATCTCAACTATGTGTTTAACTCACTTGATGCATATGGAATCCCTATTTTGGATTTAGATTTTGTGGAGTATGTCATTGGTGGTTTGGGACCTAAATACAAAGGATGCATCACTTCTTTTCAACTTGAAACTTTTACCACCTTCAATGAGTTTTATATGATCTCCTTATTCAAAAGGATTGCCTTTAGTACCAACATTATGATTTTTCTACTATAGTTGTTCTATTATTGTAACTCGTACCTCATATTAATCATCTGTTTCATTTGGCTCTTTGATAAATATAATTCACATTTTTATGGTTGTTATAATGACTAGTGTGATCATGATAGTGACCCTATACTTTAATAGTCTTTCCAACCCTTAGACCGCAACATCCTAATGTTAGAATTGTCTTTTTAAGCTAAAAAATTTTGGGTTATGATAATTTATAATAGAAATAGAGTTGAGATAGTTCAAGGGGTAAAATAATCATTTTTAGGGCTTGTGTGGTATGTACATGAGTCTCTTTGAAAGACTTTTTCATACAAAGAGCGAGAATATGGAAAATCTGTATTTTCCACCATGCATAACTGTGCACCTAAGGGAGCACCACCATGCATGCTTGTTGCTTTCATCGTTATATTTGAAGCCATTATTATCCATTTCAGATCACATTTTTCACCCAGTTTTCTTCTAAATTTCACGAATAATCTTAACCCTAGAAGAGAAAACCAATAACCAAAAGCTCCAAACTAAGCTAGAGAGTGAAATTTCTTTAGAGAAAGAAGCATAACAGCCATGGCCAAAGGTAAGTGTTTCTTACCTCTTTATCTTATCCTTTAATGCATGTGCTTTTATATGTTGTAATAAGTCCAGTTGCTTCCTTGTAATTGAGAAATACGATACCATGCTAAGACGATGTGATGAAAATGATTTTCTCAAGTTTGATTGTTAGAAAGCATGACTAATATACACATATATACGTTTAAATACATAAGTTTGTGTTTGTAAAGCATGATTTGATGAATTTGGTATTATTGCTAAGATTGATGTGTGTGTGTAAGTAGTGTTTTGAGTATAAAATGTTGCTGAAAGGGTTGGATTTGTGATTGTTTACATTTAGGATGGGATTTTATATGTTTCAATCATGTTTTTTCCAAAATAGAGCAAAATGAACGACCGTGGATGTATGCTTGTACAATCATCTTTTTGCAGAGGCATAATCATGTATGTTGAGTATGCATTACTAAATCTGAATGAAGGGTTACAACTGTGCATGTTGTATTCACGATGGTCATGTATTTGTTGCTTACTCTGTAGGCTCGGGTAACTCAAGGTCACGATCATGCATTCTAAGGGTAACAACCATACAATAAGCCAAAATTTAATAAGAAAATTTTAAAAGCTAGCACGATTATACACATAACCATGCATCTTCATTCACGATTGCGCATCCCATGTGCACGCCTATGCGCTAAGGCAAAATTACCTAAAACAAATCATAATGCATTCCTAAGCTATTATAACACATGCAATACTTAGTAAAATAATTAGGAAATAAGATATCATACATGATTAATATTACATGAGATGACATGTCATACCAGTGTTTTCAAAAAATGATTTAAAGATCTAAATACATGTTTTAAAGTAGAAAATACAATATTCTAAGTATCATTTTAGAGGTGAATACGATGGGACACTTGTGAGTTGCACACTCGCTAGAGAGAGCTACTCGTCAGTTACAGAAAAAGATATATGCTGATATGTATTAGCTTAGATTTCAATTTACTGATCGAGTATTATTAGGTTAAGAACTCACATAGTAGAGGTGTCAAATCCTTATATTTATCAGTTTAAATAGCACAATAAATTTTTAGTTTTAATGTTTTCAAATATATTTTCAGTTCAAGATCTTCAGATCAATATAGATATTTCACAAACCAAGGGTAAAGAGCATTTTTTTAGCATAATGCATACCATTATATATATTGCATGACATGAAATAAAAATTCAGATAACTCAACAAGTTAATATTAGAGACAGTATAACATGTAATTCATAAAAGATTCATGGTTATTCACATATATGATACAGAACAAAAACCTGCTTTGGTGAAGAGATAAAAAATATTTACTAAGTGATTTATCACATATTCTTTTATATTTTTCTTCTTGCAGGTCAATGAGAAAGCATTGATTCTAGACATGAGCTAGTTGTGGTTGTAGGGTATACCTAGTGTTGACTAAAGAGCATGCTAATGGCTCACAAGCTTGTATGGTTTTTAGGCATGCTTGTATGGATTTCATTGTATATACATGTGTACAACATCCATCTTGGGGAATGAAAAATGCATGATAAGTTTCCAATATGTGCACATATACATATATACATATACATACATACATATATACATACACACACACACACACCCCTTTTGCTTTCACTTGCACATTTTCCAAATTAGTCAATTTGTGCAGGATTCCTACTGTATATTACTGTAAATTTTTAATAAAGTAAAAATAATAATAATGCCTTTTGATATTATGTTTGTGTGTGATCCATCTAGGGCTGGTTTCGAAGTAAACATGTTCATATTCGTTCTTGAGTTTGGCTCAAATGAGCCCCAAAAGAATTATTCAAATCCTAACATGAACTATGGATTTGAAAATCAACAAACACGAACTGATGAATGTTCTATATTATTATGCCATTATAATAATAATGCCTTTTGATATAATTTTCATTATATTCCATTTCCTAAATAATTCTAGTTCTAGTTTACTTAAGTTTTACACTAGTTTACTGTAACAATCGATGTTATTTCAAGCATAATAACAATCAGTGGGAGTTGAATATATAATTTAATTAAGAATGACATAAACCAAAATCTTGATGAAGGTGGAATTTGTCTCATTATTTCCCTACTTCATGATTTCTTCCGAACCCTTTTCTTTATTTGAATATTGGGAATCTAACAAATAACAACAACATAAAATAAATATAAAGATATTAAAAGATGGTATTCACAGACAAAATAGACTCATTACAATCAGTGATTAAAACCTAGTCATTTGTGCACATGGGTATATAAATCCCTATTTTCTCACTTATACGTATTCTCTTTTATTTTTGCTTGTTGCCAATTTGCTTTTCCTTTCTTCTTCTTTTATATTTGCTATGTTAGGGTTTAAGATTACAACCAGAAAATGTTTTATTTTTTGACAAAAATATAGGGCTTTTGTTCATGGTTGTATGTAGATTTTGTAAGGCTTGGTTTAAAAGTAAATTATAACTCTTGATTTTATTAGTGGATTCACAGGCCTTGGATGTAGGGTTTCAATTTGAGACTTAAGTCGAGTAATTCTTAAATATTGTTTCTTTCTTGCTTTGATTTTGTACATTGCATTATGTGCAAGCTTGTTTTTCTTTTATTGATGGAGATCATTTGGGTAGCAACCAAAAAAAAAAAAAAAAAATGTTCGTGGACTAAAGCAAGCCTCCTACTAGTGGCACCTAAAATTTTATGGTGTTATATCTTCAAGAACATTTGAAATTAATGTATATACCACAAGGTTAGTAGGAGCTGGATTATCATCTTAATTTTATATATGAACAAAATTTCACTTGCAATGCTTACATGTCGATATTTTGATTTGTGAGATTGTTGGATACTCAAACTCTAATTCTATTGGTTGTGTTGATTCTCATTGACCAACATATAGATGCATATACATGGTTACTAGAGAACTTTTATCTTGGAGAGTGTGAAACAATCTTAGGTTATTAATTCTACTATAAAGACGAAGTTTATTTTGTACATTGAGGTAAAATGATAAGGTATTTGGATTAAAAGTTTTATCTTCAGGCTTAGAATTGTGGATTCAATCTCTAAGCCATTAAGGAGTTATTGTGACAATTCAAATGTTATATACATTAGTACTAAATTAATGTACTTATTGGAGATTCTTAACATAATGTGCTTAACCTTGAAAGAACACTAAGAATCTAAAATAAACACTTGAGGTTAACTCATAAAATATAAGGTATCAAATATTTATTCGAAAAGAGAGATCATTTTATAATATATGAAAGATAATATTCACTCGAAGAAAAATTACCCTAATGATTCATGTGATTTATCTTTGATGACTTGAGTCTATTTATCATTCATTTTTAAAGAAGCTGTTTCTGATCAGGTACAACATCTTTCATTTTACTCATTGGATTCATTTTGCAAAATTAATTAAGCAATGAGATTGGCTCTTCTAAATTTCTTTAAAGTTGAGGTTTGCATTTTATAAATTCTATCAGATAAAAGAGATGGTGATCATTCACCATTATAGATAGAGGGATGGAAGTGCCAAATAAATATACAAGAATATTTAAGAAATTGACAGGCATATAAAATCATAAAACTCCACCCGTCTCTTTCCCCAAAGAGGAGGTCAAAAGCTGAGTAATAAAAAATTAAACCTACTTTTATGTTGCTATCTATGGGAAATACCAGGGCCTTCCATGCATATGGAGGCCAATTAGTCATCGAACTTTTACTTCTGTTGGTTCGATATCCAATACCAAGCCTCTCGGGAATCCAACATAAGGATAGGCAACCGGGAAATCATCAGCTTTTATTTTCCACCTGTTGGTACAAGGAGTCAAATTAATATTATATTCAACGAATTGTGAATCTATGTGGCATGTGAGGATAGTTTTGAATTTGAAGTATTATGATCGACAATAATTATGTTGGTTCCTAAGTGGGATGCAGTTGGTAACCAGAATATAATATATATATTAAAATCTGTGACTTGAGATCTGTAATAATCCATGCATGTCAAAATTAAATGCGGGGATAGCTTGTTGCTGACATTTTACCTATAATTCAGGACAAGATGATGAAGGAAGAATGAGATTTCCAATTTTGCCAGTTCTGCTCCTGGGCAGAGTCGCGGTCCCCCCCCAAATGGCATCACCTTTTTGCTCATTGCTTTATGATCCTGTGATCAAAATATACAAAAACGACTTCTTGCTTATCAACATATATAATCATGACCAGTCCATGTTATAGATAAAAATAAATAATTAAGCAAATTAAAGAAACTGGAGTTGTTGAAGTAGAGGAGGCTCTACGTACAGTCCATCTCCAGGGATTGAACTCTGAAGGATTTTCATGAAGATTAGGGTCAAAGTGTACCGCAGTAAAGAGTGGGAGAACCTTCCATCCAGAGGGAATGAAATAGTCTACAATCATGAAGCCATATCGTTACAGTATAATTAAGATAATGTTTATGAAACAACTAATAAATTAAACGTACTGAAATTGAAAAATATATTTTTGTTTTCAAAACCTTTGAATACGACATCTCGAATGGCTTTGCGGTGGACAAATTTGACTATATTTCCACATCTCATAGCTTCATGTATAACCTACGTGCAAACGTAGCTAGCTTTTGTCAGTTTTCTCCAGTAAGCATGTGAAAATTTTATGCACAAAAATTGTTGTGTATAATTACATTATTGGTAAAGTTCATTTTCTGGTAATCGTGCCAGTTCAAGGGCTCTCCTTCTTCTTTTCTCTGCCTTATTGCTTGGTGTTCTTCCTGTTATCAGTATACCCTTTAGTGTATGTATGCGATATTCATGTACAGAAGGGAGAGTAAGAAAAGAGAGAGATACCTTTAATCGTTCAAACACATTGGGTGTATGCCCAAGAAAGTAAACAATTAAAGATGTAAGAGTAGCAGTTGTCTCATATCCTCCAAGCAAGATGTCCAAAACTACGCTGACTGTCTCTTCATAGCTCAGGGTCCGTTTCGCCAGAATCACATCCAAGAAGTCTCCTTCCCCGTGCCTTGAAATATCTTGCTCCCTTTCTCTTATAATCTCTCTGACAGTCAAAGAGAGCCTCTCTCTAGCCTGAACACAAGCCATTAAATCTTCATATAAAATGTAAGCACTCAGTACCAACCTATATATATATATATTATGCAGCAGTGTATTTACCTTCACAGCTCTGGCATAGGCCGTTCCGGGGATATATATTGGAAAAGACACGAAGCCTTTCATGTAAGTTTCAAAATCATCTAGTATTTTGGAGGCTAGTGGTTCTTCAGGCTCAATACTCAAAAGATGCTTTACCATAAGATCGAGCGTAAACTGTGTTGTAGATATCACAAAATTAGAGTATTTGACTTAAGTTTATCAGTATTGCTTTTTTAGTTCATATATAGAAGGTTACTGAACTAACTATTATTTCTTTCTCACCTTTTTAGCTTCTTCACAGAAGGCAATATCTTTACGTTCTTTCCATGAGTTCATCATTGAGACTGACAACTTCTCTACAAACAGAAGGAATAGTGGAGCTGACTTGGAGGCAGTGATGAAGCTGACCACAACATTTCTAAGCTTCTTATGAAGTTCACCAGACACAGTGATCAAAGACAACTTTCCAACAACGTCAAGCACGGGCTTGGGGTAGTTGGCTTGAAACAGCTTCTCCTCATTCTGAAGTATAAACAAGTTGAGCTCCGGGTCACAGGAAACAATCGCCTGGGATCCAAATAGATGCGACTTGAAAACTTTTCCATACCTGCAATACACAATCTCATTCTTGTTGCATGGTAACTCATCAAAGACAAAGTTTAATGATATTAAAATTACCTGGAGCAACGTATCTGAATGAAATTTCCCATGGAATTTGATCTGTGAGGCCTGAGGAAGGCAAGAGTTTCTCCACAGATGGGCCATCCCATGCTCCCAGGAGGCAAATTTTTTGGTTCTCGTTTAGCAAACAAGTGTGGGATTATAAGAAGGGACAAACATAATGCCAACAAGAGAAATAACATGACCAAGAATAGATCTTCCATTGCACTTATTAACAAAGGCTAAGGGTTTGATATCACCACTCAGTGATATATTGTTCCTTGTGCTTCATTCAATGTGTGCGTTTATATCTACGTTTAAACCAAACCAAAATCTAGATTATGTGTTATGTTTTAGATTCTGCTTACAACTTTTTATAAAGGGACAGAACAAGACAAAACTACAGCTTTTGTGTTTTGAACAATAAATTTATCAGGGCCCTTGAATACTTAGCCTTAATGAAACAAAAATATAATCTGTATTATTCATTATCTCCAGAGCTGTCAAATTTTAATTAGTAAAACAATGCAGTGAATTCCATGGCAAAGCTAGCTGTAACTTTGACTCAATTTCAGCCTTACTAAATGATGCTGGTGCAAACGTCATTATAGCCAATACTATTATACCATTTGTAATGTGGAAGTTTAGGAAACAAATTATGAATAAACCACATGTATGAGCAAAAAGAACACACAAATTTTATATAAAAAATCCAAAATCAAACACAATTCACAAGCAGAGGATGGAAAAATTATTAATATTGAAAATTGAATTACAAAGAGAATATAAGAGATTGAAAGCTCTCTTCAATATCAAATACAAAATCTCAAAAACTCTAATCACTCTTTTAAGATTCTTTTAAAATTTAATACAGTCAACAAAAGAACAAATCTATATCCACATACGAATTATCATTTCATTTGATGGAACACCTGTTCTAGAATTATAAGTCATGCTTATAAGACTAACAACTTGTGCAATATTTGGTTTGGAACCCACTATCAAATATATAATGCTCACAATTGTACTAACCTACAAAATCTGTAACTTATGACTTATTTTTTTATCTGTTGTAAGATACAAATCTACTAAAAGTTTGAAATGAGTTGCAGGTGAAGTAGACAATGGCCTAGCCTTTTCCATGCCGAACTTATTCAAAATGTTTTCTACAAAAGCATTTTGGAAGAGATACAAATATTCTTTTGATTTGTCTTTGATGATTTTAATCCCAAGGATTCATTCCTAGATCTTTCATACTAAATTGTCGTTTCACTTTTTTTATCTCCCTCATATTAGAAACTACAACTAACATATCATCCACAAATAATAATAGTTACATAGTAGTACTATCTAGAAAGTTTATTAAATAAACATAATTATCAAAATTATATCTAATAAGCCTAATCTTCCCCGTAAAAGAATTACATAAGCTTGTATTGTTACCTAGATGATCATTTAAGATCATACAATGATTTCTTCAACAAACAAATGTTCTTTACAACTCTTTCGTAGGGATTGAATCTCTTTTTGTATAGCCAAGATCCAAATTGCAATAGTTTCTGTAGATATGGTTTTCTCATAGCTTCCAAACTCATTGTACTCCACATTTTTTAAATGGGGCAAGACAATAGACAAATTTTGAGTAGTCATACTTCTCTAGTGCTCTAATTGATATTTTGGGTCTATCTCAAGCAAGATTATAAGGTTGCTCTTGTTGATCCTGTTCAACATCCTCTAACACTTTAGATGTAGCGACCCCCGTCCAAGGTTACTGTGTGTTTTGATACCACTTGTTAATTGAAAAATGGCAAATAAATACTAAAAGCACTAAACCACAAATAATACAAGTGTAAAAGAATTTACATGGAAACCCAAAATTAAGAAAATCACGGCCAGAGGATATGTTCTAAAAAATGCAAGGGGGTTGTAAAGAAGAAAATCGCTTTACTTATATAGAAAGTCAGTCATAGGTAAAACCACCAAATATGCATGCCCGTGACCATGACATGCACATTCATACACGAAGTGTCACAGTTTGTACATATATGTTTGGTAACCATTACAATTTTATGCATGTTGCACACAATCTATAATGTTCACATGATCAAATAACTATCATACAACTTCATGTACATTTGTACATAAAGCATGCATACCCACGAGTTATCAAATTATTCAAACTTCGAATTAGACTAACTAATTTCATCCAAACACGTCAGGATTTTATCAACCATCAATATTTACATCCATGACCCATAGGATGCATAATCGTACACTAAAGTAAACACTTAACCTTGTCTTATTAATTTGATCCAAACAATCTAACCAATCCAATGTGATATTACACCACGATACAATCACTAAGATAACAATCTTATGTCTCAGTTTATTAACTCTATAGTGTGTGACTCGCAAGCCACCTACTATCTCAACAGCATTCAAATTTGAGTCAAATCTAAATATAGATTATAAGCAGCTTCTAGCAAGGCATCATGTCTACCCACATAGTAGAGTATTAGTAAACAACTTAAAGTTTGATCAATTTGATAATTAATATACAATATGATTCATTCATCACCATGTCTCACAAAGTTGAGATATTGATATGTGTTCATCTCAGATTTCCCTGTATACACATATGTTTAAACCGAGATTGGATATAACACCAACCAATCTAGTTGTGGTCACAAACTCATAGTTTTTAACAATTCAATTAAAGGACTCTTCTCGTGTTTGGGTTGATGAATCCTATATTGATCTACTATAGTCTCCATATTGATTATAATACAACTAATCACTTATCTTTATAACACCATTAGTTATAACGGTACGTTTGATGACATTAAACGATATCACTTTTAATATGAGATGGTCTAATAAACTTCAAGGCAACAAATCATATGTACCTATCAAATTATAAGAATTGATTTATAAATACAGGTAGCACTATTTATAGAGGATTCTCATCATTGAGTCTGTCCACTGAACATAAACACCAAATCATGCATTCATGTGTGGGACTAAGCTACAAGTAACAGTTTTGATGCGTGCATATAATGATTCAAGAACAATGTAATTAACTTTTGTAATTTGATGCTAAAGAGTCGAGCTTTGGTTGAATATTAATTTCAATGTAATTAAAACACATCCACTAAATAACTTTAAATTCTTGATAAAAATAAGATTTCATACAAATTTTAAAAAAATTAAAATACAGTTATACAATTTTCAATGAATTTTATGTCGCTTATGATTTTTATCTTTTTCATTCTTTCTTAAATTAATGGCAACTCTTAGGGTATCAAATACAATAACCATTTGATATGGATGTATTATTGGTGATACCATGTCAGTAATACAATTGCTGTATTCTTGACTTTCACAATAAATACTGGAAAAAGTTGAATTCTATTGGATGTTGAATGCAATTTAAACAAGAAACTTTCCTATATTTGGAATTTAAATCTCAAATTAAATTCTACAGCTAATACACAATATACATGCAATATTTTCATCTCATGAATATGGCATATTAGTATCCCTCTTAACCTAAGTTACTACAAATATATGTTGTTATCAAAGAACAAGATGGATTTTCTTTATCTATCCAAAACGGAAAAAAATTAATTAATAGGATCTTTAAGGATTACATTGACTCAACTTCAAAGAAAGAATGGTATATACACACCATGATTCAAGAACAAACTTTAAAATTCATTTTGTATGGATTAGAGTTGAGTCTTATTACTATTTACAAAGGAATCGTCATCATTAAATGTCCTCGAATGATCAAAAAGGATACTTTTAAGGCAAAGGGGAGGAGACTCACCTAACATTTGCCTACACCAAAAAGTCTAACAAATTTGCTTTTGAACGTCGAACATTCTTCAAGTTTACTCTTTCAAACATAGAAGCAATGATATTAGCTTCTTATTTATTCATTTGATACTCCATAAGATCGATCATTTTTATAATTAAGCATAAGCGTGGCCCCGTTTGAATCACTAGCGGTAGCTGAGGTTGAACAATGATATATATATCGCTTGAAGACAAATATAAAAGGGAACATGGGTTCCCTAAAAGGAGAGCAAAGAGGCAACATACTTTGTGAAATTTCAACCCCTTCTTATTAAAATCTATAAGAGAATTTATGCTGTTTTCAAATCAAAACTTTGATCAAGTTTCTTCTGCTTTAAGCGGGTTTGATGTGGATGTTTGTAATAGGAACCGGACCAAATTTTATGAGCATGCATCATCATACACAAGACACACATTTTGATTACTGCTTTTGGGATTTCTCTTTTCTCTTCTTTTTGATTACATGATGCACGTGCAATGGGGTTTAAACCCTGTGGCCAATTCCATCTTTTCCACCTTCAATGTGAATAAGAATCCCAAATTTACTGAGGAGTTAAACTTGGCGATAGAGTTCGTAAATCTTGAGTCCTATGAATCACGTTTCGAGGTGTGGATGGTTATTGCGTAGTAATATTCATATTGAATAATATGAACTTGGACCTTGATGAAGCATGACACTGCCTGTGTATTTCTCTCTCTCTCTCTCTCTCTCTTTCAAAGAAAAGCCACCTCCGCCGGGGACGGGTGGGGAAGCGTAATGATTCAAGACATTCCATCTGTTTCCTTCAAAAAGAAAAGCTCTCTTTATGTGTTTTTATGTAAGACCCTGATTGCACGTATGGGCAGGCAGACACAAATTATGATTGTCCTTCTCTTCTGTTTGCTTTGGACCTTTTGTACAAGTTTGAGTTATATTTGTCTTCTTAAGAGATAACCATCCCGAGCAAGCTAAGAATATTTGCTTATAATAAGAAATATTGTAAAACTGCTTTTGATGGTAAGCAATGAAAATACATGGATTGAAGTTTTCTTCAGCAGGAATGGAGCTGGAGAAAACCATGGGCTCCGAATTTAGGTAAACTTAACTGCAGCCAACAACGGACGGGTTGCATGGGGCCTTCACTGGATTTCGCCCATAAGCAACTATGGTCCATTTATATTAATGAATTTCGTTACTAATTCCAACCGAGCAGCTGGAATAATGTTTGGTTCAAATTCAATTAGATTATTTTAACACAGATCTCACGTTTATATAGTCGGTAAGATCTTAACTTGAGTTTGAGATAGGATTGACAAATGCGAACTCAATTCAAAAAAAATTTTAAACATTTTAATTTTTAAATTATTACAGTTAAACCCATAATTTATAAATTTATAAATTACCTTACACATTCAAAGTAAAATAATAAGATTTAAGGGTGCAGTCATCATATTTATAATATTTAGAATTTTATTGTTATTTTACATTAACCAAATCATAAGCTTACAAAATCATAAACTCACTAAATCAATTATCCTCAGACTCTTGGCCTAATAATAGTCAAGCAAAACCCAACTTTGACATGAGTTGGGCTGCAATTCATTTGATTTATAGCCCTAATCATGAAGACCCCAGACCATGTTCACTCTAAGGCTTTTTTTTTATAGTCAAACTTTTTTTTTTTATACTTCTCAGATTTTGATAAATCTTTTTTTTTTCTTAATTATATCTATATAATCTCTAAAATTATTATTAATATCACATAAACCCATGATAGTTAAGTTATTTTAATTAATTTCCTTCTTATCAATCACTTAAAATATGAAGTTATTTAGTATTAATCTTACCATGTTAATAGACACAGTTTCCAATGATCTCAGAGAGAGAAAAATATCTCGGTATCGTGTTTTTAATATCTGTGGCAAAGATATTGGTAATCCACCGCTCTAAACCACATGATCGCCATTCCTCACAGCTGCCACAAGTCATGGCATCCGTCCTTTCCAATCACCCGCACAAAACCCTGCGCTTCTCTTCTATTCAAAGCCCAAAACTATCAGCCAAAAATTGTCAACACTGTAAATGAGAATAATGAAACAAGACAGTCATCAGCAGGCAATATCAAACGCCAGGTTTTGACCAAAGAAGGAAGAACCAAACTCAACGCCTTCCCCGACAGAGAATTCTATGCATATCCTCGGTTGGTGACCCATGTGGATGATGGTTTCATTTCCACATTGACCAATCTTTACAGGCAACGCTTAAGGGCTGGCTCGGAGGTTCTTGACCTCATGAGTTCATGGGTTAGCCATCTACCTGAAGAAGTTATGTTCAAAAGAGTGGTTGGACATGGACTCAACGCACAAGAGCTCGCCAAGAATCCGCGGCTGGACTATTTTTTTGTTAAGGATCTTAATCAGGATCAAGAACTTGAGTTCCAGGACGCCAGCTTTGATGGAGTGTTGTGCACGGTCAGTGTGCAGTATCTTCAACAGCCCGAGAAGGTAAGACTCGGGGTTCAATTACAATGAACTAAATCTTGAATTGAAATGCATAATTTGACAAATATAAATACAATTACAGGTGTTCTCAGAAGTTTTTCGGGTGCTAAAACCAGGGGGAATATTCATTGTGAGCTTTAGCAATAGAATGTTTTATGAGAAAGCCATCAGTGCGTGGAGAGAAGGGAGTGCATACAGTCGTGTACAATTGGTTGTGCAGTATTTTCAATGTGTAGAGGGATTCACACAGGCAGAAGTTGTTCGAAAATTACCGGAGGCTGCTCAAAAGGTGCAATCGCCATTCAAATGGTTTATGAGGCTGATGGGCTTGCCGTCTGGTACAGATCCTTTCTATGCAGTAATTGCTTACAAAAACTTTAAGCCTGTATATGAAGAAATCAATCACTCCACTGATAACCCAAAAAGTATTATGTAATGAATTGCTTTTGCCTACCATTTCGGATTAGTTGTGTGGATCAGTTTGTCACACCGCAATGGTCATACAAAACCTGTGCTGGTTATCTTGTGAATATCTTAATGGAGTTGCAGCACGGTAAAGAAATCTTTTGGTGCTGTAACCCCCTATCATCACTACTAAATTATGGGAAAACAATGTTAGACCCAAAACTAAATGTAATTCACCCTCAAAATTTATGTTAGACAAAAACAAATATTTTTCAGCCTATACCATCTAGAGTATAATGCTCAATTCAATCATTGAACCGATGATTTCTTTCAAGTCTGTAGGCAGTACAAAAACAATGTTCTTGCCCTCAGTAACCGTTAATGGTGAGGTGTGAGACTTGTTTTCTCAAAACATGAACTCTATCTTTATAATCTAGTTATGACTCTCCAGAGCAAGCTTTTGAAGAAATCAAAAACAACAATTGCTCCTCAAGTCCAGGCAGCCACTATTGAGAATGTGAGAAGCTGATATATGTCATGATCAACTAACTGCTCTGGTGTTGGAAAGTTATGTCAACATTCGTGTTAATAATATATCATTTCCTTTTTTTTTTCTTTTTTTTTCTTTTTTGGTGCCTGGGGAACCCACCCGTATGACCTGGTCAACCTATGGTACATCGGATGGTAAAGCTCTGGGAGCCATAACCTGTAACTCAGCTCTCCTGCAGGCATTAATGGGCTTGACCCGCATCCATGCACTGTTTTTTCAAGGATAGTTTTGCTATACATGATCCCGAGCGTGTCCCTTAGCTTGGCCCACACTCTCCACACCACATAATCCCAAACTATTCTGTCTAGTCTCTCCTTTGACAGCCTAGCCTATTATTAAGAATTTCGTCATTTCGCTGATAGGAGCTACTGCGCCTCAAACCCTGACCTCAGGCCTTCACCCCTAGGCCAACCCTTTGGGTCTGCAGTCACAGCTCCCTAGCCTTTTGAACTGCTTTAACATAGTAATACAGTCTCCAAAGTGTTACATTATCCTGAAAAACAATATTTTGCAAAGGTTTAGTAATTCTATAGACTCACAATTGATGTCATGTTGTTGGATGTTTACCTCTTTTTCTAAATCAACAAAATATTCATCAGAAGATAGGGGTTCTGCTGATTTATTATGTCCAACAATTTCAACAACACGGTCAAGGTTATTTGGTGGTAGCTTCTGAATCATTTTCCAAAGCTCCTGCTTCTCAGAAAGTGTCATAGGTCTGTAGGTTGGAAGTTTGAGTCAAGCAGAAAAAGTGGTTAAAATATGCCATTTTATATGTATCCAAATTCCAAGGCAACAAGAGGACAGCGCAAAGGTTGCTAAATGTATTACCAAGCTCAATCAAGGCATGACATTAAATATAAGACCACAGTGCACAAATTGATATCTAACTTTTCATTATTAACCAATTTGAACAGGAAATTTGAAAAAACAAAAAAATATACTAGCACACAAACGAAAATAGAGAGGGTGAGGACGAGAATTATTCCCAAAATGGTTTTTCATGTATTATAAAGTTAGAGTGGGAAAAATTATATGCAGAAAAAAATTGTATGTCCTAAGCTCCTTTTCTTAATTTCACTGCAAAGGCATCTTTGATTGATTAAAACCGTTAGTAGTTGAAGTAAGGCTACATATCATAGGTTTTATCCCAAGCTTCTTTACGAGATGTCTCTTCCAACTTGAGAGTGACATGTGATGTGAATGATGACATAATAACAGAGGGAAAGACATCATCCACGGGGAAAATTTTCAGCTATGACATGAGATATAACATTTATCCTTTTAGATGACATGGTTGAAAGAAAAAAAAATTACTACTAGGTATTAATGCAAGTGCATGAGTAACTTAAGCGTTATTTCTCCAAACAAGTACTATGTGAAATCATTAGCGTCGGTGACCATATAATACAAGTAGATATACACTGAAATGGCAACTTGAACAGATCTATCTTATTTCTCGACTCTTGAAACCAACAGATCCCATAAGACCATATAATATAAGTAGACATACACTGAAATGGCAACTTGAACAGATCGATCTTATTTCTCGACTCTTGAAACCAACAGATCCCATAAGACCATATAATATAAGTAGACATACACTGAAATGGCAACTTGAACAGATCTATCTTATTTCTCGACTCTTGAAACCAACAGATTCCATAAGATGATATAGATTATAAACATATTTAACATATATTTAAACAAATTGAGTGATAAGAAAATACCTGCACTTCAACACCACAGCATTAAGAAGTTCTTCAAGCTGTTGTTCCATGTGCCCTAGCTAGAAAACAATAATTCAACCTCAGGTTAGTTATAATAAATGACTCACAGTTCATACTATAGGGACCATAAAATTAACAAGATAATCCAGAAATTGAAACATTGACAGCCTTGCTAAATACAGAAATATTTGAATATTAGCAACACATTAGATATAATTTCAGAAAATTACTGTCTCTAAGAGTTCATCAGAATATTTCTTCATTGTCTGCTCAACCTGCAAGCTGTCGTTTTCTAGAAGGAACTGCAAATCATCATCCACCTAGAAAGAAAACAAGACGGTGAAACAAGATACAGCAACAAGAATTTCTCAAGAAATAGTATGAGCAACACATTGCCAACCATGTAAAACAGTAAAGGTAAATTAGTATCAAACACAATAATAAAGCAAGAAGCAAAATAACCTCTTTACAGGATACAGAATTAAGGGGATTGGGATGTGCAGGGATGCTGGTTGAAGAGAAGGAAGAAGATGTCTTATGTTTCTTAAAAGGAACTCCCCGTGCATGACTCTTGGATGCTGACTTCCTACTTCTAATTTGAGATTGTAACTGACACATGGCTATAACAGGATCCAACATCTGCATTCAGCAGGTTAAACAATTAGCAAGACTTTTAAATTGTGAATGAATATATTTAATTAACTGGCTTGCTATGGCCAAGGTTATTACAAAGTAAATAAACTTTCTCCTAAGGGTCTCATCAGAAATGGGCATGAACAATCATTACACATACAATAACATTTTAATGAATAAACAAACATCAAACAAATCCAAGACAAGTAGTATGCCTCAATCCATAAACACCATTAATTCACTGCAAAGGTTCATTTCTAATCATTCAATTAATAACTCTAGGTCAAAATACATTTGAAAATGGTTCTCAATCAAATCACAAACTTCACTAAGATTTCTAATTCAAATGGACCAAAGTTAAAATCCTTACAGCCTAATATTATTGTGCATAGAATTTATCAGTACACACGTTTAACTAATTTCAGAAGCAAATAAACCAAAAATATGAAGTATATTTCCATCATCCAATCCCGAAGTATAAAAAAATCAATATTAAGCTGAAAACACCTCATCAACTTCTGGTGTGAGATCAAATACACCCTCCCTTAGTAATGACTTCAATCTTTGCATTTTGAAATCTGAAAGCTCAGCTCCAATGCTGTTTCTAAAAGACGAACTAGTACTGCTACCACTACCATCAATTGCATCCTGGCCACTGACATTGCTGCAATTACTTTTACTCATTTCAGCGTTTTGTACAGTAAAAGGCAGGAAATCTTCATGTTGTGATAAGAGCTCTTTTACTTCACACGTATAGTAACCAAAGTAATCTGGCCCTACTTTACCATGACCTCTAGATGCAGTCAAAATTTTTGGAGCTTCTGACATAACTAAGAAGGTTACAGCCCTGCACATAACAACCACATTCCACCCACAGAAATAAGTATTATGACTTAAATGCATAATCATCAAATGGTCAATATTTATAAAGGCATATTAAGAACCTATTTTTCATTAAACTAAAAGTCAATACAACTTAAATTATTATACACCAGAATAAACAGGTCAGATAACCAAGTATAAATTCCTTGGTATAAAGGTAACCCAAAAGAAGAAATGCATGTCAATTTTATTTTTGCATTACTCTAAAGCATAACTAAGCAAACTTAATGAAGAAAAAATGTATAGGAAGGTATTAGCCACCCCACTCTACTGTAGAATCGTTTCAAAGAAACCACCGGCAGTTACATAAAACACTGTAGAAAAGAGTAAGATGCTGATGAAAAAGGCTATTCTGCACTTGAAAACATGTTGATATAACATCTATATAACTGGTTCTATGGTTAAGTAAAAATAAAATAAAATTTCAAATTTAATACTAATTCTTAGGGTTTTCACTTGAAAACTACTGTTAGAAACATATAAACCAAAATCATTTTCTTCAAATTTTTGTCCTTGTTTTCAAAAAACAAACAAATGTAATCGAATTCAAAGCCAAATGGACCCTTATATTGCTAATTTAGTAGTTGAACACTGAGTTTATATCGTATAGACATGTGCAACTAATCATATTACCGAAACCCACAAGCCTTCTCATCCTTTGTAGCTCTTTAACTTCCTGAAACCAATAAAGTGACCATATTTTCCAAACTACATTGATAGGAATAAACCATTCCTCCTCATATTTTTTATTTTTTCAAAATTTACTTCCCTAAAATTAGATTTGTTGGCAAAACGAAAAACCTAAAGGCCAAACTTGATCAAGATATTGATTCTATCAACACGAGGAGATATTTACTGACCTAAGTCGCCACAAACAGATAAAAATATTATAAAACTGAAGATTTTCTTACTCTTTTCTCTTTGTTCAAAGCGAAATCCCCTTCGTCTCCCTCCGCTTTTCTTCGCTTTGTTTTTCTTTTCGGAGATTTTGAAGTTTTAAATTCTAACAGTACTTGACGCCGCAAAGGAAGAAGATAACACCGTTAATTATTTCCCTAAATTTTTAAAATTATGGTATTTATTTATTTGTTTATTTTTGAGAGGGATTATCCAAAGCGTTGTATTAACCTTTGTCGTATTTTAAGGTTTTAAATAGGCTGGACAACTAATTCCCATTTAAGGTTTCTTTAAACGACAAAGTATCATCCTTACAAATTTTAAAAATTAAATATCTATTTTTATTATTTGAAAGGGATTAAAATATTTTTTAAAAATAAATAATATTAAAATATAATTTAACATAAAATAACATTAAATTAATAAAATAATAAAATTTTAAAAAATAACTACCGTCACTGTTAATATAATCAGATAATTTAAAATGATTATCTGATTCTTTTGATGACCAAATTTAACCGTTTTGAAATTGAAGACAAAGGTGAAGGCTGTCAAATTTGGCCACAAAAAATTAAGTAGAGACGACTAGATTTGATTACCTCTACCACCAGAGAATACCAAAAACAGTCAACATACTTGAAATCAATCATTTTTAGTCATTTTAAATAACAAAGACGATCACATATAACCGTCTTTACCAGATCTTTGACGATCAGATGTAATCATTTATACAATTGAGGTGGTCAAATCATGTTGTTAATGAAATCATGTGGCTATTTCTGACCACTTAGTTATATTAACAGTAGTCATCACTGTTAGCGATAATAACTATTTTTTAAAATTTTTAGTAATTTTATTATTATTATTTTTATATAATTTTATATTTTAATTATTTTTATAATATTTATTCAAAAATATAAAAATACACTTATAACTTTAATCAAAGAATGAGTAATTGATTTTTTAAAACTTTACAGACAACACTTTGGTGGTTGAGAAAACCTTGGGTGGGAATACGTCATTTGACTTTTTAAATTGTTTTAAAACGTGTTATGTAGTGTTTAAACACGTGAATTGTTTAAATGTTATGGGTGGAAACACCCATAAACACGTGTTATGGGTGGAAAAGTTTAAATGTTAGTTTGGAGTTTTTGATACGTCGAATTGAGAATAAACAAGTGTAAAAATAAAAAAAATAAAAAAATTTTTACAATCCTTGCCCTCACAAATAATAATTAGCCCAGCAACTAAGAAAGAGGAGAGCCCAAGGAAATAATAAAAAGGAGCATGATGCACGCAGCCCATAAACAGAGAAGCATGCTCTAGCGGGCAGCCCAACCCACTTGAAAAGAAAGGAAAAATACAAAGACCAAGAAGAATAAGGCAGACGCGGCCCAGGGAAGAAGTGGAGCGTGGATGCAAGAAAGTAGGCCCATGACGCTTGCTTTGAGCCCGCTGCGGATAGAGACGCGCGTCAGCGCGTACGTAATATGCAGCGTGCTCTAATTTGGCTGTGGCCACATTTTCCTCTTTACTGTTATTTTATTGGCTTCCTTTTATTCTTCCCAGGCTGATCTGTTTTGCATGGCTCCATTTCCTTTTATTTTTCTTCTCACACTGACGCATTTGCAATGTCAATGGATTTCCTTTTTTCCGCCTGCGTCCTTGCCTTCCTTGCTGCATGCTTTTATTTTCTTTATTTTTATTTCCTTCTTTGCCTGGCGCCAGCTTCTGCATTCCTTTTCTACAAATTTGACCCGTGACCAAGGGAATTTAATCTCTTGATCAGGGACCAAGTTGGAGACGATTTTTAAATGGGGCTGTTCAGCCAGAGAAGAGGAGGAGGAAACTGGGGGAAAAAAAGGGGCAGAGAACCGGAAAGAAGACGGGAGAGAAGAGAGAAAGAGTAGAGAAGATGACGGAGAGAATTGAAAGAAAAAAAAAACGAAGCGAGAGAAAAAAAAAAAAGAGAGAGAGAAAAGAGAAAATACAGGGGGGGCCATGCTGAAGCCGCCATAATACACTACTGAAAGCCTCCAAAAAAAAAAAAAATTATTGAAACACAAGCCATCTCCTTTGAAACCGAACCAATTTTAGTAATCCAGGTGCGCGATTATTCTCAGCTCGAATATTAACAAAATCTCGAAGCGATCCTATTCCAGGTTAGTCCTGAAGGAGAGTTTTCTTAAAGAACTTTTATTTTACTATTCTTCTTTTTGTTTTAGATTTATTTTATTTTTTATTATTTTTGCACCTTTTTTTACCATTCTAACGTCATTCATACGTTAATTTTTATGTGATTAAATTGTTTCAATCAAATGTATTTGTTCCTGAATTTTTGTCTTTCTTTCAATTTTATAATGCATATGATGGTCACGAGAATCAAGTTTATTGAAGTGAGTATTTGAGAAAATATCATTCTTATTGTGTGATATGGATAAAGACTGGTTGTGTCTATAATTGTTCAGTTGATTTATTCAAATTATACATCCTATTTCGGTAAGTTCAAATGGATGTCTGATTTTTGGAAAAATAACATGGCATAATGATAAACCTGGTACTAATAAATTTGTTTGTCATTAAACTATGATTCAGAATTTGTGTGCTTCTTGGCGTCCGTATACTAGTTGCATGGGATGTTGAGAAAGCATGCACAGTGTCATATCTTTTTCATCTTTATCCTAATGTATTGTTTGAATTGTTTTCTCCATCTCGAAAACCCCTTTGTGTGTGTGTGTGTGCGTGTGTGTGTGTGTGTGTGTATATATATATATATATCTGTGTGTTTGTCTGTGTATATATGATTTTTTTTAAGAGACGTCCATTCAAAAGTGAGCTTGTATGGAAATCTTATGGTCATGAAAAATTGGTAATGATTCTGACAACATTGACCATCAATGAATAGAAATAGGGTGCATAAAATAGAGATTCTGCATATGTCTCCTTTGGAGAGTCAAATATTCTGGCAGGTTTCGATGCTCTATGAATTGGATGTGCGGTAGAAACTAAAGTCAAATTGGTTTGAGTATTGGGCGCACAACCAATTGTGATCCAGCTGAAGAAAAATGTGACTTCGATTATTTTAATTTTTATTTCTCCTAACCCTTTTTGTTTTGCAGGATTTCTTTATTTTTATTTACTTAATCATTTTACTTAATAAATAAAACTACTTGTTTTCATTGCTTCTTTATTTTTATCACTTGTATGACATTGTTGAAAACTGAGCTTAAAGTGGCTGAAAAATGGAGAAAAAGAAGCTTTCACCTCACTCTTATTGGATTTGTCAAGAACTCTTCCAATGTATTTCTCTTTAAATAACCAAGTTTTGTCATTTTGTTTATCACAAGAAATCTTCATTACAAGAATATGTTTCCCATGTCCCAAGTCCTTTATTACAAAAGACTTGTTTAACTTACTGTTTTACTTATCAATCTTACTAGTATCATGGCCGACTATCAAAATATAATTTACATATATACGAAGAGAGTAATAAAATTGTCATTGCTAAAGTATTTCACAAGTGCACAATGGTCAGTTATGGTTCGTTTGTACCCATGGCTAACCATGAATGAGTCAAACTTTTTGTATCATTGTTCTGATATTTGTTTAAGGTTATAAAAACTCTTTTTTAACTTCCACAAAATATTTTTTTTGCCTTTGACCTTGAATCCTTCTGGTTGCTCTATGTAAACTTGCTATACTATTTGGTCTACGTGATTGCAGTTTTAATTTTGGTAAAATTTCATCCTGTCAGCCTCAAATAAGAAGAAGCTTAGTGGTTTAACTAGTTTATTTTTCAGTTTGGACGGTTTGATCAATTTATTTAACCAATCTAATTGAGAAGACATTAATGTTAATGGATGATTTAATTTGTGATAAAAAGAAGATTATTAATTATCTTATATTGGTAGGGTGTAAATATATTAGTGTGAGAGAAAGACAACCTCATGAGTTAGCTTTTGGGATAAATAAGATCTAATAGCACTTTCGAAAAGGCACAATGGTATTAAAACCCAAGGTTTAAAGAATAATTCATCCAAGTGGAGGTTTTGACTCTTTTACTCCTAATGGAATGTATAAACTTAAATTAGGTTTTGATCTAGTTAAGGAGAGTATGAGTTTGTTATGAATAGTATTGTACCGATAACACATTTTATAATTAGAGGGGGATGGATAGAAATTTCATATTGTTTGAGAAACTCAACCAACTATTGGAATGACTCAACCTAAATTTGAAACTTCTGGATCGAGAGCATGCAGTGTTCCAAAGATAAAGATTCTCAAATCTGTCAAAACTGATCCAATTATGCTCGAAATCTTTATAATGCTCAACTATGATATCAGTAAATATGATAACAGTACCAATGATGCATGGTGAGATTGTTTGCAGTCAATAAGAAGTTTGGAATAATATTATTCTGGGTAAGTATTAAGAAACAGTCAGTGTTTGGTGTCATGATAAATTGTCTGTTTGTTCTTTTCAAGCTCCCTACCTGCGGTTGCCCTTTCATGGATATGCTATAGGAGAAAGCAATGCACTCAATAAGGCATATTTAAAGAACAAATATACAGAGAGAGAGAGAACCTAAAAGCATCAAGTTAGATGGAAGCGCTATAGCTGGTGATGGCATAAAAGCCCATTCCGGAAACAGATTTATCTGTGGACTTCAATAGCGCTGGCAGGAGACAAATTGTTCGTAAAAACTAAATTCGAGATATTCCTTGCTAGATTTTGCGTCCTTGCCATAATACATTTCATGTTTTCCTAAACTAAAGCAAGGCATCAAATCCTCCATTTTTTTGCCTCTTCACTCTTTTCCTTTATCAAAAGAACTAAAAGAATCCCAGTTATGAGCACAAGCAGAAAATGGAAATCAAGCAAGGAAGCAAAGCACATAGTTGGCTTCTCCTTGTTTCTCACTTGTGCCTGCGTATTCTGTAAAACCATCTTATTCAAATGTGGTACTGATAATGTATTAAAAGTTAATAATGTTATTTTCCTGATCTAAGATGAACCATATTTGAACCTTCTGAATCAACATCTCGGGGTCTCTAGGTTCCGTAATAAAGTGAGAAAGAGGAAAGGGATAAGAAAAGTCAGGCTTCCTCTTAAAGACCCAACATTTTGATTGGACTGGAAGCAAAGAAGTTGATTCAACATTCCTGGATTCCATTGCTGATGACTATATTTACCTCAACACATACTGCAAACAAACCACACAACCCAATTTCTCTTCTACCTTAGTTTCAAATCTTACCTTTTGCATAACTCAACATGGCTTACTGGTCATCAGGCTCTGGTGCTAGTACCCAGCAGCTCATCAAGAGCGACCGGGGCATGGTGGCTATGTCTGATGACAATATCATGATGAAGCAAATCATAGGAACCCACACTCCTGATGGAAGAGAGGTTGATGTTAAACCCCTTTTCTTTATCGTTCAGGACATCCTCAACCGTGCCACCTTTCAAGTTGATACCCCTGAGGTGCTATGATATTACTTTATATGTGTTTGATATAGCTGATATTTCTATCTTCATATATTTTTTTTCTTGGCTAATCAGTTGTGGTTCATTGCAGGGTGCCCAAGCACAAATGGAGATTGAGGACAAGTCCCAGCAAGCTGGTTTGATAGCCATGATTGATGCCATATCCTTTACGATTGACAGGATTTCTTGCGAGGTATTTGAAAAGATAAAATGCATAATCTCTAGGTTGTTCATATATAGTATATTTTCATTGAGACATACAATTTTTATTTGAATTTTCAGATAGCATACAAGGCTTTGGGAGGTTCAGACGCGCATGCAACAACAGTCTCTCTATTCAACCTGCTATCAACCTACTCTTGGGATGCTAAGTTGGTGCTCACTCTGGCAGCTTTTGCTCTAAACTATGGAGAATTCTGGCTTCTCGCCCAGATCTACTCAACAAACCAACTAGCCAAATCAATGGCAATCCTGAGGCAATTGCCTTCCCTAATGGAGCACACTGGTCCATTAAAATCACGTTTTGATGCACTTAACAACCTAATCAAGGCTATGATGGATGTGACTAAGTGCATTATTGAGTTCAAGGAGCTACCATCGGCCTACATTCAACAGGATGTAGCTGCATTTGCCACTGCCATGAGCCATATCCCAATCGCTGTCTATTGGACCATAAGGAGTGTGGTGGCTTGCGCAACGCAGATCACTATGCTCACTACCATGGGCCATGAGTACGATTCATTTCCTTCCCAATATATCAATTAATAGACAAGTTTCATTTAAGCGGATAATTTATATTGATTTTGTTATGGTAAACAAACTGTCAATCTCCAATTTCAAACCACTAGTTGAATTATTCTATTCCCGTATATGTTATTCTGTGCTGCACTGATTTCAGGTTTGCAGTATCAACCACAGAGGCATGGGAGTTATCCACCTTGGCTCACAAACTCAAGACTATATATGAACATCTTACGAAGCAGCTGACTACATGCTACCAATACATAGGTTAATCATCCCTCTTGACTAAGTTTGTATTATTGAAGCATCCCTCTTATTTGATGATATAAGACTGTTGGTTACTGCAGATGAAAAGAGAAGTATTGAAGCATATCAAATGCTTCTGCATCTCTTCGAAACACTCCATGTTGACAACATGAAGATCCTAAGGGCTTTAATCTATGCCAAGGATGATTTGCTGCCACTTGTTGATGGCGCTTCTAAAAAAAGGGTTCGCTCTTCCCAGATATTATATATATACCATTACTAATATTTCAATCTTTGTCACCCGCAATTTTGATATCTTTTATGTGATAAACAGGTTAACATCGACGTGCTACGGAGGAAGAATGTGTTGCTACTCATTTCTAGCCTAGACTTCTCCCACGAAGAGCTTTCCATTCTGGAACAAATTTACACCGAGTCAAGGCAGCAGGGAGGCAGGCTAGAGAGTCAATCTGAGGTTGTTTGGATACCAATTGTGGATCAATCACTCAAGTGGAATGAGGCAATGCAAAAGCAATTTGAGATCCTACAGGATTCAATGCCATGGTACACGGTGCACCATCCAAACCTGATAGAGAAAGCAGTGATCAAGTTCATCAAGGAAGTCTGGCACTTCAAGAACAGGCCAATTCTTGTAGTGCTAGACCCTCAAGGAAGGGTGGTCAGCCCAAATGCAATTCACATGATGTGGATTTGGGGAATCAATGCCTTCCCTTTCACTAGCGCGAGAGAAGAGGCTCTCTGGAGGGAAGAGACTTGGAGGATTGAGCTTCTAGTTGATGGCATTGATCAAACGATTCTCAATTGGGTAAATTCCAACTTCCCATTCATTCCAACCCTTCAATAATACTATACAATTAATTGTCTAATAATATGAAATGGGATTATTCTGTTGTTTTGTTCAGATTAGAGACGGGAAATATATTTTCTTGTATGGAGGAGATGATCTGGAATGGATACGTAAATTCACAAACGCTGCACGCTCAGTAGCAACTGCTACAGGCATTCCTTTGGAGATGGCGTATGTAGGGAAGAGCACCAAGAGGGAACAAGTGCGACGAATCACGGCAAGCATCCAAGTTGAAAAGCTTAGCCACTTTTGGCCAGACCATACCATGGTATGGTTCTTCTGGACTCGTCTCGAGAGCATGCTATTCTCCAAGATTCAACTAGGCAGAGCAGATAGCCACGACCCCATGATGCAAGAAATCAAGAAACTGCTGAGCTACGACAGAGACGGCGGATGGGCTCTGCTGAGCAAAGGCTCTGAGGTAGTAGTGAATGGACATGGAACAATCATTTTGCCTGCATTATTGGAGTATGATATTTGGAAGCACAACGTACCAGTTAAAGGTTTTGATGAGTCCTTTAAGGAGCATCATCAGAAACTTCATGGTGCTGGTCACCCGTGTTGCCGGTTTGAGTTCTCGAGTCAGTTTGGAAGAACTCCGCACAGCATGACATGCCCTGAGTGCCAGCGAGTGATGGAGAAATTCACAACTTTCTGCTGCTGCCATGATGATCAAGTACCTGGCACTTCCTCAAGCTCACTACGCTAATCGATGTGGGGAGCTTTCAGATTATAATGAGCTTTTCTACACATTAATACAGCCTCCCAACCATGATGCTTATGTATGGGTTTTGTTTTGTTTGTCTTGTGATGCCACGTAATAAAATTCCTGTGTGATACGAAATGTCAATGGCCTACCAGGGGCTAATCTGGACATTTTATAATAAAATTAAGTGATTTATGTTTTAATCAATTAGCATTAATTAGAAATAATGATCCTATCCTATGTTTTATTGTAAGTATATGAAAGTGACCAAAAAGCAATCGCTCCTCTTAGGACTGAATTCATTAAAAAATTAGTTCGATTTAATTTAAAATTAAGGCGACAGGACTTATTACCACCCATAGTTTGAGGCGAGGTCAAAATCCCACTCTATAAATTTCAAAAATTCAGTGTTTTACCTTTTGAATCATTTTTTATAGTTTTTATAATAAAATTATTATAATACCCTTTTAATAAATAAAAATTTATAATAAAATTATAAAATAGTTTTTAAATATAAATAATTTCAAAAAATATTTAAAAAATATATTAAAATTTTAAAAAATAAAACAGTCACCACCCGTCGATGTCGGTGACGATGACCACCACTAACAGAGCCAGATGATCGGAAACGATCATCTGGTTCCAAGAAAGGCTAGATCTGGCATCCCCGTTGGGTGGCCGTCTCCAGATTTGGCGAAGGCGGCCACTCTGCCAAAAACAAAGACAAAAAATGGTATATAGTATGGAACCAAGACCGACCATTTTCGACCATTTGCAATCGTCTCTGTCAAATCTATAGCCGTCTCCATCTGGCCTCCTCTGAAACCAAATGATCAGAAACGACTATCTGGATTCGTTAGTGATAGCCACCCCAGCTAAAACTGACGACGGTGACTACTATATTTTTAAAATTTTTTAATATATTTTTAAAATTTTTATATTTATATAAAATTTATATTATTATTTTATAAAATTTTAATCTTAAATGATAAAATCATCCTTGAAATGTTACTATTTATAATTATATTTATATTTAATATTAAATTTGACCAAGGGATAAGAAACTGAATTGTAAAGGTTAGAGGGTGGGATTTGACTCCACCTCAAACTATGGGCGGGTCTAGTGCTTTGGCCTAAAATTAAAGATCCTTTTTCTTTTTCGATTAAAAAATAACCTTAACATCACATCCCATTCACCATTATTGGCCGTGGACATAGGACGTGGAGGCGGGAGTAAGGGAGTCAGAAAGTCTCTAAACCCTGCGAACGCTACACTGCCGAAACACAGAAGCCTTTGAGAACTTTTTCGACTTCGATGGCTTCTTGTCTCCAA
The DNA here is from genome assembly GCA_026122585.1 of Anacardium occidentale. Lineage (NCBI taxonomy): Eukaryota > Viridiplantae > Streptophyta > Magnoliopsida > Sapindales > Anacardiaceae > Anacardium > Anacardium occidentale. The sequence goes on from JAJEJH010000138.1 coordinate 342,707, forward strand.
AAACTACTCAAAAAGCCAACGCCAGCAAGATTCATTGTTTCTTTACGCGCCCAGCAATCACCTACTCTCTTAACGCCTCCTCTACTACTTAATCAACAAACCCACATCGACACCACACCAGATCATCATCAACATTCACTGCAAACAGCAGAAAGCTTCACCCATTTCAATTCCTCCCTCTTTTACCCGAGCTTTCCATTTGGGTTTTATCCAGACCCGATTTTATCATCTGGGGTGCTCCATTCCGACCCCGAAAACGACGTTTCGGACGATGGGTCGAGGACGGTGTACGCTGATAGTGTAAAGAAGAAGAGGAAGAAGAAGATGAACAAGCACAAGTACAAGAAGCTGAAGAAGCGTCTTAGGAGACAGACTTAGGTTTGATAATTCAAGTTTTCTTGAATGTTTACATTTGGCATTTTAGATTCAAAAGTTTCTCTCCATGGAGTGAAGAGATTTTTCAAAGTTTAAATCGTTTTTTTGGGTTACTTCTATTGGTTATAATGTTTTGCAGTTCTAAGTTATGCAGCTGTGCAACAGACTAACATTGTTCTTCCTGAAAGAACAACTTTTTTCGGATATCGAAACAATGATTTATTTAAAATAAAACTTATCACATAGTTTTCTTACATTGCTTGATTAAAAGTGGGTGCCTCTACTTAAAATGCCTTCTTTAAGTATTTTAGGTTGCATACTGTCATGATTGTTTTTTTGTTAGGGAATTAATGTGGGCATTGTGGGATATGAAAACACAGTCCTTACATATTTCTCAACATGAGGGCGGGATTGATGCTTCCTTATCTAAATGTACTTAGGGTTTGCTGAAAAATTGTTTCACATCCTTTCTGGCATTTAACTAGTTATCATTTCTAAGATAATCTGTGTAACGAACCTAAAAACTGTTTCGTCTGCGGTAATTGGGTTGGGTTGCTCTTTGACTTCTGATTACCAAGTAACTGTGCGCTTTATGGTCCTTTATTCTCATGTGTGGAATAGAATTGCAAACTTAAACCCTCGCATTAAGAGTTGATAAGTTTTTTTTTTTTTTTTTTAATTTCCTGCCAAGTGAATTCTGTAAATGACAGAATTCTGCAAACCCTTTCTTGCAAGAGTATAAGTCTTGATTAGTTGATTTTAAGAAGTTTGGATGCCCCAAATTAAGATTATATGTATGGAAATGAAAGTATTTGATAAGGCCAAGGGTCGGGTGTTGTGGTAAAAGCCTTTGGTTTTAACTTTACAACCAATAAAGTCAAGAGTTCATTTTTTTTTTTTTTTAATTTGTCTTCAAGCATGCATTTCCATAGTTTCTTCTAATAGAAGAGTGCATTTTGACGAGTTATAGTGCCTACTTCAGAAAATTAAAACCTTCTATCCTTAAAATGGCTCCTATTTGTTTAACGAATCTGCCATATAGGCTTGACTAGAAATAGGAATATTATAAACAAAATCCATGTATAATTGTGGTTATTAGTTACCAATTAAGAAATTTTGTGAGTGGATCTTACCTAGTCACAGAGTAGGAAAGATAACCAGGGAGACTACAGGGCAGATACTATGCACTTATTTATGTATACATGGTCATTTTCATGGAAGGTTACTTGTTTATACATACATATGTATTTGTGTGTGAGCATGTGTACGTGGACGTATGTGTATTCTCTTTGTGTATCAATGGTATACTTGTCTATGGTACACACGTTTGTATTGCTGACAGGTTTTCCTTTACTATTGCCTTTAACTTTGATCATTGCTACCTATTCTGACCTAGAGTATTGAAGCAAATTAATCAATAGCAGCATTATGGATTAAGACTACTAGAATTGGTTCTTCAACTTTGGAATCTTTGGATCTGTGTTTCAAAACAAGACTCTACTTTGTGAAGACATGGGAAATTTTTACTGTCTCGATACTTATAATTTTATATTTGATGAAAAATATGTGAAATAAAAAAAAAAACTTATTCTCTGATTAGAGAGCTTGTGTTACCATATTACTGTCCACTGCTTCCCAATAAGCGAAAGGCTCTGTTGATGAGCATAATCACTTCATCCATTAAGTTCTTGTTAGATTAAGTGGATTAGTATGCAATTCGGTTGGGTATTTTAGTTTTAGTTAAAAAATGAGGAGTACCAATCTGTTTTAATTTGAATGTATCTGTGGATGCTTTAAAATCTAAAGATACTGTGATCATTCGGGAACTAAGAGTATGGCATGGACTGAAGAAGCATTTCCATCCAGATGGGATTCAGTGAAAGTAGATAATTTTTATTTTGGATCAGTAATGTAATGGATGTGAGTTCAAGAGGAAGCCAGTTGAAAATGCTACTGGTGTAGTGAGCTATGTCTTACAAAAGGGAAGGAAAGTTCTAGAGAGTTTTATGTAAATATTTGCCATGTTGATGCGCCTGTAAGACAACCTAATCAGCTTGCGTTATGCCAGGGGAAGCATGGTTGAATAATCCATATATTTTATTTAATGTCACCCAGGTCTTTGTGATTATGTTGCTATATATAATATCTTCTTCTTTTTTCTCGCTCTCTCTCGCTCTCTTCATTTGAGTACCACTGTTCTGGTGAACAGTACAGCCTATCTTTTCAATAAAGTCAAAATTACTCATGCTTGATGTTGACCAGGCACCATACTACCCACTGGCCATCCTCAATTATTGGAAGCTCTGCCAGAATTTGGCCATGACAGAGAATTTTGAATATTTGTACTCTTCTGCTGTATCTTGGAGCAGTCATCTTTGACCGCCATATGTTGTTGGGCATAAATTGAACTACTGAGTGCATGTACATTGATACATTTGATATATAGGGATCATGTTCTAGTTTGGTAAACCTTTTCAGAGGTTTGGTTTGCTTGCGGCTGGATGAATAGAACTGTAGGAACCACAAAAAAAATTGTAGTTTAGAACGTAGAGTTCTGAGTCATTTGTTTAACATTTCTGCTGCCGGCAAGGGACATATCTCCTCATCCCGTTTTATTATCAAGAAGATAGCCTAGTTTTGTGAGACTCAAATCATTCTTTCTATTTCATTTGCTTAATATTATGGTCCCCGTCATGATAAAACATCCCCTATACTCCATTTCTGGTTTCATATTTCATACTCTTTTCGATTTTCTTATTTGCAATCAAGTCATTGAGTATGTGACCTTGATTCCAATCTTATGCCTAACATTTGGGTCCAGAAGGTGTGGTTGATATGTTGCATTTGTTGGTTGTAGGGCAGGAGCTCCTGTGAATCTGTCCCACTTGCAGCACTTATAGACCAGAAGAAGATTAATGTGATTAGTTTTGACCAAATCACAAATTAGTATGAGCCGTCCAGTTTTAGAGATTTGTCGTCAAAACTTTTTCACTCATTATCTCGGGATCTTGGAAGAACTGGAGTTTTGATAACTTGGCTCATGATGATTTTGATATCAAATCATCTGGATTTGTTTGCATTCTATTTGTCATCTAATAAGAATAGAATCATTGTAATGGCAACAAATTTGTATTGATCTCGTACAGTTCAGCAAATATATTGAATGTTTATGCACCCTTGTTCGTCTTTGGCCATTGTTATACCTTTCTAGGCAAGATCAGTGATCAGAATTGCCTTTCTTGGGGAAGCCACCTATTCATCTGTGATGTTTCGTTGATTTGAAGGATGCACAACATGGGGATTGGAGTAAGTGATGAAATAGGGAGACTGATTTTGTAATTTTATCATTCACTAGCGATAATGCCCTTACGGAAAAGCCCTCAATCTCATCCCCTGCGATAGTTTTCCTATTTCCTGTATCTAAATTAAACAAGTCTCTAGATAACAGAAGAATTTGATCTTTTTTCTTGGAATGAACAATGATATACGTAGAGCAAAGCCAAAAAAACTGTTTAGAAAAACTCTTCAAGGTGTTGGTGCTGGTAACAATGAGGAATACTAGGTTGGGCTTGATTCCCTACTTGCACCTGTGTCCATTCATTTGAGTTAAGTTGGTGCCTAGTTATTGTACAAAACTATAATCCGAAGCTGTAAAGAGCCCTTATCTTCCCCAGCTGGCCTTCATATTTCATTTGAATACTATATTTGGACAAGCAAAATCATTTATCATCCATAAGAAAAAATCATTTATTCATCCTCGTATTTTGACAACCAAGCATTCTCTTTGGGGTGGTTTGGTTGTTTGAATGAAAATAAAAATAAAAATTACATGAAGTTGTACATGACAGAATGTTCCCTTCTGTCTCTTTGGAACAGAGCAGGGCCTTTCTTATTAAAATAGCGTGATCCCCTGATATCTCAAATTACGAGCTTTCTGCAAGTGACTAACAAGTCTTGGATCGCAATTAATATGTGCAAAGGTTGATGGAAAATGGTTCTTGAATCCTGAGGTCGCATTCTTCAAAGGGAGTTGATATTCAGTTAGGTACCACTAGGACATTCTAACAATTCTTTGGCTGTGACCGAATCCTTAGACAACAACTGTCTGCTCTTTTTCTCTCGAACTGCCTTGGTAACTTATAAACAATTGCAAGTACAAGATCCCCTCTCTCTCTCTCTCTCACTTTCTGGCTCCTCCTGTCCCTTTAAGAAGTTCAAGGTTCTGGGGAAAAAGGATAAAAGAAAAGGGGAAATTGATTAATTAAAGAAAGAATGTTAATCTGAATGTTTCGGAACCCGAAACCCAAAAAAACAAGGAAAGAAGAGCTAAAACAGAGCAAGAAGCGGAAATGGGTGGAGTTACTTCATCAATGGCGGCAAAGTTCACTTTTTTTCCACCCAACCCACCTTCATATAAGCTAACCACAGATGACCTTACTGGTCTCTTGCTTCTCAGTCCGTTTCCACACCGTGAAAATGTTGAAATCCTGAAGTTACCAACTAGAAAAGGCACTGAGATAGTGGCAATGTATATAAGGTATCCTATGGCTACCTCAACTTTGTTGTATTCTCATGGAAACGCTGCCGATCTGGGTCAGATGTATGAGCTATTCATCGAATTAAGCATCCACTTGAGGGTTAATCTCCTGGGGTACTCTGTTTTCACTCTGCTTTATCATTTTTACTCCATTTTTTCGTGCTTTTTTGCGTTTCCTTTTGTGTAATTCTGATTCTTTGGCTGTCTTAACGTCTTTTGTTGTGGGAACTTTGATGTTAAATTGATCTGTGCTACTTTGTTAGTTCTGGCATCTGGCTTTTTGGTGTTTCTTGTGGATAAGATTTAGTTGGAATTTTTAGAGTGATGATGGTTATTTCTATCTTTTTGGCTTACCGGACATCTAGATTTGTTGGTTTGAACTTCGATTATTGTAAATGGCTGAATATGGCAGTTTTCTTTGTATCAGTCGTTATGTTATGATCCTCTTTAGCATCCTGGTTCAACAAGAAAATCCTGAAGTACTTTGGTATACATATATAATTGTATATTATTGATAGTTCACTTGATGTAACGTAGATGAAAATTTGCTAGGCTGATGAGGTTTGATCTCGTAATAAGAGACTAGACTGAAAGGATAAGATAAGCATGCTCATTCTGTTTATATTTTCAATCTAATATATTCACCAGGCTAATTCATCTCCAACAATTTTGATTGCTTCTGTTTTGGATATAAACCTTCGTATGCGTTTTGTAATCTTATTAATGTTAATAGTTTTCGGATACAGAAAAATATTCAATTATTCATATGGTGATTAATTGAGAATGAAATTAGCAGCTCTCTTATTTGCTTATTTGTCCGTGCGCAGATATGACTATTCTGGTTATGGGCAATCAACTGGAAAGGTTTGTTGCTGATTTTAAAAAAGAACTAAAACAGAAAATTATTATTTGATTCATGTGATGATAATAGTTGAGTGTTAAAAGGATTATCTAAAAAAACTGCAGGCAAGCGAGCAACACACCTATGCCGATATCGAAGCAGCATGTAAGTGTCTTGAGGAAAGTTATGGTACAAAGCAAGAAGATATCATCCTTTATGGCCAATCTGTTGGAAGTGGCCCTACTTTGGATCTTGCCACTCGATTGCCTCAGTTAAAGGCTGTTGTGCTGCATAGTCCCATACTTTCCGGCTTAAGAGTCATGTATCCTGTAAAACGTACATACTGGTTTGACATTTATAAGGTAACATGGCTCTCAGTTTTGGTTTCTTATAAATGAATTGTTATCTTATTATCAATTGTATGTAATCTCTTCTTGTTCGTTTGCAGAATATTGACAAGATTCCACTTTTAAATTGTCCCGTTCTTATCATGCATGTAAGTATTCTATTCTATAATATGTTCTACCCAATGTTAGATGTTTGAATTTTCCTGGCACTTGAATGACATCATCCATTTTGATCCCTGCATCCGCATATATTTCTTTATAATATTTTGACAAATTTTGTATTTGACATGCTCTTAATTTTTCTTCTCATTGATTTTTTCACCATTCATGTTTGTGCGGTAGTCCTTGTATGGGTAAAGCTTGAAAATCAGTAGATGTATACCCAAGTGAGGTGAACAGAGGTTGAATTAGAAGGTGTGCATATTTGACCTTTATTTAGATATCAAGCGCTTCCCCAAAAAAAAAAAAAAAAAACTTATATCATGAATGTGCTTGCAGTTAGTAGAGATAGCATCAATGAAGCCTATGATCCATGGATGGGATTCCTATGCTTTTTGTTTGGACTAAGAGGAATGATACTCCATGCTGATCTCACTGACTTTTTTATATTTCATACCTGTGGATACTAGCATTTGCATTTGATCAGAACTTGTCTGCTCTAATTTCTTATAGAGTGTTTTTGTATTTCTTTGGATGGTCAACAGTTTTATAATTGCATTAGGTAAGAATGCTGATATCTTTAGTATTAGTTTTTAGGCTTTATTTGTTTTAACCAAAAATTGACTTCTGATAGAACCAGTTTGTCTTCTCCATTCTAATATAAAAATCATAACACAAACATCACTAGTTTTCTGCACTTGGGAGATTATAATTTAAAGAATCAAAAAGTAGAAAAAATAACTAGTAAATAGTATTTGTAGAAGGTAATACTGTTCTTTTATTTATTAAAATCCGCTGTATGTTCTGATCATATTAATGTGCATTTTTATTTTTTTTTTTCACATTTGAGTCTTTCATATCATTTCATAGGGAACTTCAGATGAAGTTGTTGATTGTTCCCATGGAAAGCAACTCTGGGAACTATGTAAAGAGAAATATGAACCACTTTGGCTCAAAGGGGGGACCCACTGTGATTTAGAGCTCTACCCTGAATACATCAGGCATCTCACGAAATTCATTTCAACTGTAGAGAAATGTCCTTCCCAGAGATATAGTTCCAGGAGAAGCACAGACCACTTCGAACAGCCTAGGAAGAGTACTGATTTCTTTGAGGTTTCAAGGAAGAGTACAGACAGGCGAGAGAAGCCAAGACCTAGCATTGAAAGACCTGAAAAACAGAGAAACCATTCTACTAATGCAGAAAAACTTGAAAAACTGAGAATGTCTTTTGACCAAATGGAAAGATCTCGGAGGAGTGTGGACTGTCACGAGAAATCACGAAAAAGCATTGACCACCAGTTGGAAAGAGCCCGGAAAAGCGTGGACCGGTTGGATAGAGTAAGAAATGGGTAATACTACTAAAAGAAAAAAGAAATTTGCATGGATTGGTGTTGTGGGGAATGTATTTGGTTTTCTTTTTTTAATTTATTTATTATGATTTTGTGGCTGCTTAGTTGGCTTGTGGTATCTCTATAATAACAATAGCATGAAATGAGAAAAAAGGTATGACGTTATTACGGGATAACCTTATGTGCCTGTAAAGCCATGTCTTCATTGTATCACAAACACAAAGTGAAACATAACCATGTATAGAAAGGACCTCTCTGAAAGAGAAAATACCCCAGTTGGCTTGTTTTAAGGCATGTTCAAATACCCATCAAGGTTTTGCAGAATGGAGAGGCTTGGTCCATCTTTGTTGCAAGTGAGGTTTATGTCTTAAGCATGCGTGGATATTACGTGTATTAAGTCTTGGAAGCAATTTGGTCTCTCCTGTTGGCATAAAATATTGCCGCTGCTCTTATTGAAAGGGTTCCACGATAAAGTTCACTTCATTCACTTACAATCTCATAAGACATTGGACACCATTCATGGGCATCTGGCACCTTCATTACATGACTTTATAATTCATCGAGGCTTTTAAACATCTAATGATTATTATGTATACTGCTAAGCATGTCATCTATCGTATTTTTCTTCTAAGCAGCAAAAGAAAACGGTTGAAACAGTAAAAAAGACTTGAGACATTAACTTCGCTAAGGCTAATACTTTTAACTGCCTTGAAAGGGGAAAAACTATAACAGACTGCATAGCTGTTTTGATTATCCATCATCATAACGGGCCAACTTAGTAAAGTTAGCAGTCCAAAGTTATAACTAGTCTTTTCATCGGTCTGGGTCGTGCGACTATGAAACAGCCAGCTACTTTTTAAGGACTAAAAGGACTATAGCTGAAATATGTAAAATACATCAGCACGTTGTATTCTTGGAAGAGTCAATAGTACTGACTAGAGCTTTCCACTAAAGACAATCTGGGTTTGCGCTCGCTGTGTTCAACTATGGCTGATGGTGGAAGTCGACCAACGCAGATCTCATGCACTGTGGTAAAAAGCGGAAATAGCTCTAGCCATCCCCGATGGCTCAACACTTCATAAACTTCTCTTGCCGTTGAGACACCCTTTAGATTAATGTAAAAGGTCAAAATTGTGGTCACAGCACAGTAAATTGGTTTTAGTTTTCCCATTACTAAATCTATATATATGAAACTAGGAGTGGCCCAGAATCTTTTATTGTCTGAAGATGATTGGATAGTCTGTTTACTATTATGTAATCATTCTTTTTGGTCACAAAGTACTACATATGTTTAAAAATTCCACTCAGTTAGCTGACATATCAAATTCATTAGCTTTCCCCGTGTAATAATAAGAATTTTAAACATCTTACCTGTAATTTCTGGCCCTGCAGCATCTCTGCTTCAAGATCATCGAAAGACCTGCAGATGAGAAACAGCAAGGTCAAAATCAATCACTCAAAACTCTACTCAAGTCCATCAACCAAATGATTAAGGTTAACCTTTTTCCTTCATTCTTAGCAAAAGCCTCTGCAACTTTCCTGTTTCTTCCTCCCACTGGCACAAACGATATATTCATTATCAAAACAAAATTTTACTAAAAGAACAAGCCATTGATATGCTTCCTTACAGCATGTTGTGATGAGATCAGCCACACCACAGCTCTCAAAAAAGGTGCTATCCTTAACAGATGAAAACAGCAGCTTGGAAAAGGCTTTCATCTCTCTTAAACCAATTCTCATTATCGCAGCCTAGTAATTAAGATGAATAACCCACATTAGGAAGAAAGAAACACAAGCAACGGTCCAAAATTATTTGCATATACCTTGGTGTTATTTCCCATTTCAAGGCCATCCACAAAACCTGTCATATGAGGAGTTAATTTGACCTAGGCTCATCTGATATCATACCAGGAAAAAAAATGAGCAAAAAAATAATACAGAAAAAGAAGAATATTATTGCAAACCTGCAGCAATGGCTACAACATTCTTCAAGGTCCCACATAGTTCGACTCCTTCTACATCTTGGACCTATTTACAGATTCAATATAATTGTTAAAACCAAACTGTCTCTCTATCAGTTTGATATAGGATAGTAGCTGCATAACCTATAAGTGTCAGCATATCATTAATTCCTTCTACACTCTACATATATCAGTTCCACTACAAACAAGTTCATTAGATCAGCAATAATCAACAAAGAAGCATGATCGTTAAACTCACAGCAGTGACAATAAAATAAGGAGTGTTAAATAATTTAACCCATTGCTCAGCAATCTCTCTGTTCTCCCTGTATCCTACTGTTGCTTCACTGAACTTCTCGACAGCAATCTGCAAAAGCAGTCTCCAATTCAACCACTAGCTATAAGGGCCTCCCTAGCAAGTGAACCTTTTATTGAGAAAACAGGTTCTAAAATTACTTAATTACCTCATTAGCAATGTTAGCTCCCATCAACACACAGCAATTTACACCAAGCTGTTCAGAGATTAGCGTGGAAATCATGCATGGTCCTTCCCTTTTGACCTCCATTCCTTTAATGAGGGAAATCGCTTCCACATCCCCATTTACCTTTCCAACAAGTCTTTTGCAAATATCCTCCATAAATTGATGTGGAGTCACAAATACTAACATGTTTGCATCCTTAACTGTAAAATACCCAATTATAATCACAATTAGGACTTCAAAGAAAAGTGTTATCGATTTTACATTTACAAAAGTGAAAATAAATACCTGCATTTTCTAGGTCTGGGTCTGCAACAACATTTTTACCAAGCTTAATTCCTGGGAGATACTTAACATTTTCCTGCAAACGAAATTTAACATAAAAAACTACGACATAGTGTAAAAATGTATACTCAACCAAATAAAAACAATTTCTTAGCTTTATTACATTGGTTCGGTTGATGACATCCGTAAGCTTCTCACCAGTTGGCAATGTCTCTTCAAAAACCCACATCCTCACTTCATCTGAATTTAAAAAAAAAAAAAAAAAACAAACTCTCAACATCATTTCCATTTAAACCTCCATTACCTTACTCACCAACATTAAAAATTCCCAAGAAAAAAACGAATAAATTAGCACGCTATAGATAGTATCCCCAAGAAACAAAAATCCTCAGTCAATTAACTCTAACAACAATTTTAAATAGTCCACAAATAAAATCACAAGAATCCATAGTCAAACTTTTCTTCAATTTCCCCACCAAGCAGCCACATGCAAAGATTAGTACTGTTCTACACTAACTTGACTAAAAAAAAACCAAAAACAAAAACTGTCTGATTGTTATCAACCTATACAAGACCACATGAAAGAAAAAAAAAGGAAAAGAAAAGAAAAGAAAACGAAAGATTTTGTACACACCATGAAAAGAAGTGAGCTTGAGGGTATTAGAAGCAATGAGCTTAGCAGCAACACTACCCCAATTGCCACTCCCCACCACGGTAACCTTAGATTTCCGTGACACATCATCAAGGTTTGAATAACGTTGAGGTGAAGCAGAAGAATTAGTTAGAGCCTGCCCCTCAACAGCGTTCGCATCTTCAAAGGCAGGAGCCATAAAAAGAGGAAAAGAAACAGAGGAAAAGAAAGAAAATTTAAAAGGGTTAATAGATTTGGTGCAAAAATGAGAACGAGAAGAAGAAAAGAGTGAATATAAGGAAGAGGGCAGAGGCATAATGGCGGAGTTTGAGAGACACGTCGCGTTACACACGACACCAGCAGGTGCGTATCGTGTTAAATCTGGCGATCCCCTCTATGCTCCGACTCTTCCTCTAATTTTTACAGTTAATTACATGAAAACCACCCCCGCGGGCCCCCCAACCCCTCCTATGTATGATAAAATTTAAAGTCACCCTGAAGTTCTAAATGTTACCCAAATATCTTTATTCTTAAGGGGTTTTTATATTATGAATGAATTTTGGGTTAATTAATTATGTGAATATTTAATTATTTTACACTATTATTCATTAAAGATGTTTAAATGAAGATTTACTAAGCTTTTACTTGAAGCAAGTAAAATTCTAAGTAATTAGTTGAATATCCTTAATTCAAATTTCCCTTAAACATTTAAAAATATATGCATTTTTAGTATTACCAAATATGTTCTCTTCCAAATTGCATCCATAACGGTGCAATTTACTTGGAAACACATATGGGATAGTACAATGTAAGTCAAATTACATCATCTTAATACAATTTAATTAAAATCACATATAAAATGATACAATTTAGGTCACTTTATATAAAATTAGATCAATTTTAAATCGAAACACTAACAAAATTATATTGAAATAGTATAATTTAATCAAAACTCACCATCTTAGAAGTGATTCTAATTAAATTATACTATTTATGATGTGATATAATTAAAACTGTATTTAATTATATCACTTACGTCTTTTATTTTATTAAACCTAAAATTAATATAAAAAAGGGGTTAAAAAATTATTGAAATTTTGGGACAAACTATTATTCAACTGATTAAATATTGTTTTTATGTTGTTAACAAATATAACATATCGATTAACAAATTTCACTAGTAAAATTTGACAAGGGGTGAAAAACTAGTTGGTAGGGTAAACATTGGATCTACTTGATTAAGTTGGGAGGACTTTGTTGTGCCAATTTATGACCCATTAACATTAATTATTTGGACACATCAATGCATTTATTATCTTTGTTTGGTGGAAATTAAAAAAAGCTGTTGCCCCCCCACCACTAGGCCGAATGAGCATCCTTACTCAAGACTTTTGGCCCGACAGGGTATTATTTACTGTGCATACTGCCTCCCTATTTATATATAGGCCGAAGGACATAGGTCCACCCAAACTCATGTTCAAAGACAAAGTCTCATCTTTTAAATTTTAAAAATTAAAAATTTTTTCTATTAATTAAAATTAATAATCAATGATAATATTTTTACAATTAGAAAGATATTTTGATCATCTTATTTATAAAAATTTATAAAATAATAAAAATAATTTTTTTAAAATATAAAATATTATTTAAATATTAAAAATATATTAACAAATTGTAAAAATATATTAAAATCTAAAAATTATAAACAATTATTGCCGTCAATGCCAACAATGGTGGTACTGATAATGGAATCAGGTAATCAAAAACAGTTAATTGGTTAACCAACTCGTTTGGTGGAGACGGTCAAATCAACCCCCTCATATTTTGGAGGAGATGGTGGTTGTCTTCACTAACAAAAACGATTGGAAACAATCGATTTTAGCTTCACTGGCTGTTTTCAGCCATAGTTACTAGTGGATATAATTAGATCTGATCGTCTCCATTGGTTGCCTCCACAACTAAGTGATCGAGTTCAATTAACAGTAGTCATCATCGCTGACAGTGGTTTTTTTTTAATTTAAATAAATTTTCAAAATTTTATAATATTTTTTGAAATTTTTTTAAAATTTATAATATATTTATATTTAAGTATTATTTTATAATTTTACTATAAATTTTTATTTTTTAATAAGGATATTTTAGTTATTTTATAAAATATGTTAGTAAAATTAGATAAAAAATAGATAAGAATGAGTGTTTGGGTTTTTAAAAGTTAGAAGGTAAAAATCTGCATTTCAATGAAACTTGGGTGGGAATAAGTTCTTTGGCATATATAGACACACGCACGCACGTGCTGGAAGACATAAATATAAGCAACCCAAGGCTAAGTCCAGGAGGCTAAAACAATACAACAGCTCATTAACATTTACTACTATTATTATATCTGTCACTAGCACTAGTTGCAGCAGCCAGAGGTTGAGGTCCACAACGAAAAAGAGAGGCCAAGTTATTGTGCACAGGCTGTCTACTATGTGGCTAAGAGTACCAGATACAAATAAATTTGTGATCAGAATAATGAACGCTGGCTATGTCTAAGCACAGTTGAAGATGAGAAGAAACTCAACAGAACACATAAGCTGGCAGGTTTGGCATTCCCTTTAACAGTACCTCATGGAGCTCAGAGAAAGGGCTGTGTATCATTGTAAAATATATCCCAGATCCAGACTGCTTCCATGGCATCCTTCTCATCTGCAGTAAGGAATGCTTTCATAACTCGGTTTTCTCACAGAGTCCTGCAAATACCATACCGAGTTACATAAGTTTGATAGAAAGTCTTAAACAAGACGCAACAGCGACAATTTGAACTCGGGAAGTACGTTTTGTGTTTTGCCATTAATATAATGATCAATAGCCGTGATATGACTGCACCCAATGCATGCGCAATTGGCAAAGTAAAACTACAACACTGAAACAATTTACTAAGAACAATGTCTACATTTTTCATGATTTAACTACCTACTTTCTCACAGAATTTGCAAGATGGACCAGCTTTTCTCCCTGCGTCCAGAGGAGTATATGAGTTCAAACTACAAATAATAAGACCAGCAACACCGACACCGTCGATGGGAAACAGTCATGACACTAACACCATCTATAGGAAACAGTTACAAGTACACGGCTCACACATCGGCCGCCAGCCAAGTATCGCGTCGCCTGTATTCACCCTACGAAGTCACAGTGGAGAAGGGAACAGCCACTGGCGCCGTGGCAACAGCAATTCTAGGCTCAATTGAGCCGGAAAATTTAAAAAAAAAGCAAAAATGATTATGTCAGTTTGAAATTCAACGTTAAATCAGCAAAATTTGTTGAGCCCCAATATCAATCTTTAATGAATCAATTAGGAACCCTACTTTGAAAATTGAACTAAAAACAATTTCAACAGAAAGTCATAATTTCTTAATTTCATAGTTCAACAAATATTTGGGTTCATCCACGAATCTGCTTCGGCCCATAAGGAAATGCCAATGGTAATCCAATGGCCAACTCTCAAAGAAAGTCTCTTAAGTCACCCACTTGGGTTCTCTGAAAGCATGATAATATTCTCGGCAATAGAAACAAATGGTGCTCTATACGGCATTATAATAATCAAATGGCCAACAACTTAAAAAGCAATTTATTAACACATGTATGCCAACTTGCTCCCCAATATATCACCAAATTTACCAGTAATTATCTTACTGAAAGGTAACATTTCTCCATAAGCAAGTTTGGAAGGCTAAAAGCATACAACAGCTCAATAAACAATTACCACACCATTATATCTCGGGCATTAATTGCAGCCAGAGAAAAAATAAGAAATGATCAGGGCCTACTAAGAAAAAGAGAGGGACCTTTTACAGGGTCTGAGGTCCAACTTATTGTGTCTCCAGTGTGACCGAGAGAGAATAGTCCTCAGACCACCACTGAGACCAGTGTCAAGTTAAAAAAAAAATGGTAATCTCTTGACTATTGTATGCCAAATGCTACCAAAAAATACCAGCAAACTTAAGCTCCAAAAACAATCATTTGCTCGGATACTGATTCTCTGTGTGCTAGTTGGTTTGCAATTGCTTTAACAGCACCTCAAGGAGCTCTGTCAAAGGGCTGTGTATCATTGTAACATACATCCCAAACAGCTCCCATGGCATCCTTTGCAGCTTCCTCTGAGCAGTGAGGATTAGAAATCACAGATTCCATAACTCGTCTTCTCACACAGTCCTGCAAAAACCAGATACTGAATTACATAAATTTGATAGAAAGTCTCAGACAAAATAAATTAAGACGAGTATATATGCGAGTGAACAAAATATAAAAATTTCATGGAAACGAAGTTTATGTGCAGTATATGGGAGGATGCAACTTCAGACCTTAAATGGAAGTCCTAATTACAGATAATGTAAGAAAAGTTAGCTTCCTTTAATAGCTAAATACAATGACAATTTGATTTCAGGGAAGCGCATTTTGTTTTTGCCATTAATATAGTAATCACTAGTCATGACAGCACTTAATTCTTGCGCAATGGGAAAAGTAAAACTACAACAGTAAAACAATTTACTAAGACCATTATCTACATTTTTCCCCAGCACTAAATATTTTTTAAATGTACACTTTGCCAAACTAATAATTTCATGATTTTAACTACGTAGTTCTCACAGAATTTGCACGATGAAACAGCAATTCTTCCTGCATCCAGAGGAGCATAACAGCGACTAGGTCTCATGGCATTAAGGCTACAACAGGTTACAGTTCCCTACAATATTTCAATGGGGAAGCAAAATCAACATACTGCTTTTGAACAGTAACCCATTCTTTAATTGAAATCCGTGCTTCCTCATATTCCTTGCTATAATGAAGAAGCACAAACTGATACGTCACAATATGAATCCTTCAGTCCTTTGGGTTAATGCAAAACCAAGAAACCTAGTTTTCTCATATTTTTCAATTAACTATTAAACCTCTACTGATACACACAAAACCTGTTACCCACTTTCACAGACTATTTACAAAATGAAACTTCTTCAATTACTGTTAAGTTCTTTGTTTAAGTATTGTTGAAATTCGTGGACAGCAGATACTAATATTACAAAGAAGGAAAATAGAGAACTATGTCAAGAGTTGATATCTCAAGTCTTCCTAAGAATTGAAACTCACTTGTTCGTGGCCTCTTAACTTCATGTAACCTCGTAACAATTCTCGTTTGTAGTGGCAATCGCCACTTAAATGGCCCGCACGAATCTATTAACATAAATCATAAAAAAATGATAAAACTTAAGTATCAAAAACCAAAGAGGGAAAAAGAAGAGCAGGGAATTGAATAAAACTTTCCACCAGAAAGTAGAACTGATACCTCACTACAGGCATGATGAGCACAATTAGTCCAGTCCAAGTTTGCAGCACGACAATCATCATATGCGTGAATTAGCTCATGTATAACTACTTGGTTGACCTGATCTTGCATTCTCATGTGATTACTACACACCATTATCTACACCACATGTTCAGAAAACAAAGAGAAAACAAACTTAGAAAATGAACTACTCCGTCAAAAATAGTATGAATAATAACATATGTGGATTTGCAAATAAAAATGGCATGAGCAAGAAGATAAATTAATAGAGCTGAAATGAACCATACAAAAAGTATTTGAATTAATTGAAAGATAGCATAATCAACAGTAAAAACATTTTACCTAAAATTATCAAGCAGATGCTTCAATCAACCTAAACTACTCTATTTATTTAATTCTGACAGGTAAAATAATTTTGTTCGGTTACCTGCCATACTTGAATTTTTTTCAAAAAATGGACAGGACGCAAGTAATGTGAGATAAAATGTGGTAAATTTCAACCAAGATAATCAAATCCAATTCATTTCAAATTGAATCGATCAGAATCTAAATCAGTAAACATCTAAATGAACGAAAACAAAATAAATTACCCCTTCACCATTAACATAGCCCCCGCCAATTGGCTTATCACAGTTGACAGCTTTGATGAAATTGTTCCCAAATGGACATCCAGCTTTTTGCAAATGCTCCCTCAAGAATTTCACCGTTGGGTCTAACCAAAAGAAACAAATTTGTAAAAATGAAATTCCTTCAACTACATTGATCACAGAGAACGATTCAAAGCGTAAAACTGAAGATTCTAAAACCCTAGAGCTTAGTAAAGTCTACGATAAGTCAAAGGAGTGAAAACAAAATTACTTTTGAAACTTTTCTGAATCATTTCTTCGCATTCCTCTATGGTTTTTCCGCCGGGGACGTCGACGGGAGATGAATTCACGGTGGGCTCCTCTGCCATCTCTCTGAGTCGGGATTTTGCTTGTGGGCTGTGGCGGAGTCTGCAATGCGGATATTTGCGTTTTATTTTTTCCTTTTTTATTAACAGACAAATAAATTAATTATAAGAATATCCAGACATAATTTAATCATTTACAAAAAGTAGTTTTTATCTTATCCTAAACTCTAATCGAATATATTTAAATTTATTTTTTAGTATAATCTTAATTAAATTCAAAATAAATTATTATAATTTAAATTTAAATTGAATTATAACTTTAAAATTTTTTTAATTTAAATTTAAACCATGTAATAACTAAAGGGTAGAATTGTCTTTTAAGCTCTGAAACCAAGAATAAAAAAGAGATTTCCTCATAAAAAATATAATTGAGAGGGTTCAAGGGTAGAAGAGTCTTTTACAAACATTTCGTGGCTTGTACATAGATATTCTAAGAATAATATTCCATGTATAGTGCGAGGAGAGAGAGATTTGAGTTTTTAGTGGGCGCACGACCATATATCTTGGACACACGTGCGAGTGTCAAGTGAGAGAGTCATAAAATGTTTCATTTTCCCGTATTTTCGCTCAGCTTATTTTCCTTTAGCTTCTTTTTTCCGTTTTTCCAGCGAACCATAGGCAAGAAATCATTCAACCAACAGCCCCAAACCAAGTTAGAGATCTAGGAGTTTCGAGAGAGAGAGATCCGAACGTAATAGCGAGAGGTAAGTATTTCCTCACCTCTTTCATTTAGGTTACAGCATGCTTTTTATGATTTGAGCTTCCTTGGATGATTGTTAGATGTATGTTGCTATGATTTGATGATAAAATGAGATAATGGATGATAATTTATGAGATTATTTTGAAATGTTTGATGATTTTGATGCATGGGAATGAGTGTATGAAAAATGCATGATTTTTAACACGTTTTATGTTGAATGAATGGAATGAGAATGCTTATTGGTTGATGAAATGGTTGTATGAGCATTTGATTGAGAAATGATGGTGTGTTGAGCGAGTTTGAGCGGGATTTTCTGGGTTCCAGATGTTTTCTACAGATTTTAGGTTGAGCACACGACCGTGCACCTGAGGACACACGCCCATGTGGCCCCATTTCTGCATGAGCACGGTCTTGCATGACACCCGTATGCATATGAAAATCTAGACACACGCCTGTGCAGTCGATGCACACATGCTAGTGTAGGTAAGACATGGGATGGTGCTGAGACAGTTACACGCATGTGTAGTTATGATACACGACCTTGTGCCTCAGATGCATGCCTGTGTATTCACATAACACGCCCGTATGACTAGTCAAAGTTTGTTAAATATTTCCATAAGCTAGCACGACCAAGGGCACAGCTTGAGCACGACCCTGTGTGCCTTCACACACGCCCGTGTGCCAAGCATAACAAGCCCGTACGCCTTAAGAAAACGAGAGAAACTGTTTCATAGCATATTTATAGCAAAGATAAGCAACTTTAAGCCATTTCTAAGCACGATAAATTCAAGAATAATAAGATATAACAACATATCATGCATGATTATCAAAGCATTGAGTACGACATGTCATATGATATGTTTTCAGAAACGGATTCAAGGATCTGAAAGTTTATTTTAAAAGTATAGATATATGATGTTTCAGACATTAATTAGGGGTGGATACAAGGGGATACCTGTGAGTTCGTACGTCTGCTAGAGAGGGAAACCATTGTCCACTAGAGAGAACATGATTGTGCACGAATAGTTTTATCATAGGTTTGAGCTACACGACCAAAGTGTTGAATCTCTGTATTCATCAATCTAGTTAGCATAGTAGAAATATTTTCAGATACAGTACTTTTCGATACAGATTTCAATTTATATTATATATATGAGGATCTTCGGATTAGAGTTTTTATATCAGAAAGAGTTTTTGAAAAAGAAAGGGTTTTAAGAAAATTAAGCCCAAGGACAAGTTTTATGATTAATGAGTATTCACATGATATCAGAACATACATATCATGTCATGTACAATATTCATGAGAAATGAGACAAAGAAAGACAAAAACATTCACAAAAATATATTAAGACAAGAAAACAAAGAAATAAGAGATAAGAAAGAGTAAATAAGCAACCTTTAAAGCAAAGAACAATGAGATATGACACGAGATAAGAGATAAGAAAATAAGAACAATGACGCATAAGACTTGAGAACAGTTTGTGCTCGAGACCTATTGGTGTTAGAGGTAGGAAATGTTTACTGAGTGATTTTGTCACTCACATCTTTCCCTTCCTTTCTCTTTTGTAAGTCAGTGAGTCGGGGACTGAGTAGTAGCGATACAGCTGTCAGATTTTTAGGGAGATGGCTCGACGGCTAGCAGCATGTTTGGCTCACATGCTTATGTTTATTTCTCATGTATATGTGTGTGTATTATACTGTAGTATGCATTATATGAGTATTATATTTTATATACATGAGTAGCCTGAGATTTATAAGGAAAAAAATATTAATTTTCTTATTCTATTTACAATATTTAAGTTTAAGCCTCCGTATATTAAAAGTTCAAATTTCTTATTCTATTTACAATATTTAAGTTTAAGCCTTCGTATATTAAAAGTTCAAATTTTAGCAACAGTAATTCCCCTTTTTGCTGTAGGGATTTTCGTCACAGACATATTTTTAGTATAATACTATAATATATACATGTATATATTCTAAATAGCTGCGCATAGTAAGTCTGTGGCGAGGATCAGTACAAACCATACAAACCAAATTTAAGTTTGATTATCAAATTCAAATTAAAATTTTTTAATAAATTATAAGTTTCCTTAGGTTTCTAATAAATTATAATAAAATATATGTATATATTCAACAAATTATAATAAATATATTTATTATAAATAAATAAATTTAATTATAGAAACGAGTTGAGTTTGAACTTAACTCTTGAATTTCACCTATGTAAAAGTTTTTTGAACTTGAGCGTAAGCTCAAGTTTGAATTTTTCATATAAAATCAAACTTAAACAAGTTTAAATTTGAGTTTACATGTATTAAAAACTAGTTTAAAAGTATGAAGAAAACATTAGCCGAGAGGCGGTACCAACCAACTTTGGATAAATACATTTTTTCAATACTTGAGTTGAATATGATATATTTCTGATAGTTTATTTTTCATATTATGTCATGAACAAAATGTTTAATGCGACTCATGATTCGAAGACACTAAAAATTATAGATGATAATATGTTGGTTGGTATGCTCATGTGATCAAAAGGGGTGTCGACAATTTTGGGTAAGGGTTCAAGTCACCAAACAATTAGGGGCATGAATCCAATTAGTTTTTTATATCTTTGGTGCCTATGGGAAACGGAAGGCTTAACAAACCCTAGTTTTCTGGATGATGGCCATGGATCCAATTAGATCCACCTGTCATTAGATAGTAAGCAAAACGAATCAAATGGGTCAACCAAATATTAATAACCATTGGTTATAATTAGGCAATGCCTCACATTCCTAAACCTCCATTCTCTTGGCCCTTATAAATACCTCTTCTGCCTGTTTCCCTTTCATCTCGTTCTTTGTTTCTGCAGTAATTCTCTATATTTGGAGAACTACTGCATTCTTTTATATATCTTTATAATAAAAATACAAAAATCTTGTAAGTTTCCTGAAATCCCACAAAAATGGGACGTCAATTCGTTGTTGTTTTTGCCTTGGCTTGCTTGGCTGTGGCTGCTTTAGTTTCCGCCGATAAGAATTCTCCCAGTGCTTCTCCAACCGGCCAGCCCACCGCTGCACCGCCGCCTAATAAGAGCAAGGCCGCACCTCCACAGAATTCAAAGAAAAATCCTCCGGCTGCCCAACCTCCTGCTGCAACCAAGCGAACACCAGCCCCCACGACGTCCACCGAATCCCCCAAGGCCTCCAAAACTGATTCACCCTCCAAGGCCCCGGCCTCCTCCACCTCCGACTCCGATTCTGCCACCCCACCCGCCATGGCCGATGAGTTCTCCACCCCGCCATCTGTTTCCCCCGCTACTGCACCCGCTGCGGACGCTGCCACCGAAGAGGCATCCGGTGCTGCTGCTCTTCAGGTCTCAGCTGTTGCAGGTGTCGCCACTGCTGCCAGCTTCCTCTTGTTTTAAGCTTCTTATCAAACCATGACAAATCGTTTTTACAAAAAATTTGTGTTAGTTCAAAGGAAATAAGAGAGGAAGCCGAAGCCCTTCAAAAAAATATGTACTGCTACTAAAGCCCTCGTCAAGCTCATGCTTAAATTTTAATCATATATTCTTTATTCGTTTAATTATCTTCTACCTATTCCAAATTATATATACTTATGAAAACTTTCCAACTTTAGGATACGGAAACTCCATTTGAAAATCTTGTTGCACCCTGAAGAAGAAACCAAAAAAAAGGTGATTTGGGTTATTTCTTGACATTTTATTAATTACATACGGGATCATTGATTATTATATAACTCTTGATATTAATTGCATCGTGAAACGTGTTTCATTCTCGTAATTACCTTGTTTAGTTTCAGGAAATCGATTAAATCAGTTTATTAAACTTAATGTAAATTTTAGAAGAATATATTGCATTAATTCTTTAACTTTTGTTGGAATGATTTGAAGGAGAGAAACTTTTACAGATTGTACATGTTTAATTTTATTATACAGTCCATTCTTTGAATTATGATTAATTTGAAAATCTTAATTGTCATTGACATATTTATATGATCAAGAAAAAAAAAAGTTATAATTCTATCTATTATATTTCATATTTAAATTAAAAAATTAACTTAATAACGTCTATGTCAGAAAAATCTATAAAAATGAAAATTTTTATTAATGCAAATGCAGCAGATAGGAAACTTAATTATTCCTTCTCAATATGTTCTCTATTTATAGTGTTGCATGGGCAGTTTTCATGGAGTGAAATTTCATTGGCTGAAGTGTTGGCTTTCCATTAACACATGGCGAGTTCTTCTCATGATTAGTGGCAAACCTTTGCTTATGGGCACCTAGGAGAAGCTACGTGATTTCGCCTTGGTCATATTTGCATCATTTTTTAATGGTCAAACGACTAATCCCCTCCAAGATTTTATTTTATGATAAATTCTAGTTTAAAAAGTTTTGAAAAGTAATATATTTTTATATTTTATAAAGATTAACATAGCCTCAGCAAAAATAAATAATATTAATATTAAAATAAAACTTAATATAAAATAATATCAAAATAATAATACAAAATTTTAAAATTTAATAAAAAAATTTTAAAAATATAAAAATAAAACAAAAATTATTAAAAAACAGTCATCACCACAGATAGTTTTGTCAACTGAGGTGGTTATTGTTAACATAACTAAATGATCGAAAATAGTTACTTATTCTATTGATTGTCGGATCGAATCGCCTTGATAGACTACTTCCACGATTAAAAAAAATTGAAAACAATCGATATACTTGAAACTGATCATTTTTTTGTCATTTTTCTGGTTACCTCTACCAAATTCTACCATTGAGACGATCAGATTTAATTATCAAAGGAATTAAATAACCCTTTTTGATCACTTGGTTAAGTTAATGGAGGTTATATTGTCACTACCAACAGAAGCTATTTTCTTAATTTCTAAAATTTTTTTTATAAATTATTAATTTATTATTATTATTTTAATTAGTTTTATAAAATTAATTTTATTATTTTTTAAATTTTTATTTAAAAAGATAAAAATATTCTTTTAATTTTGATGAACAGATAGATATTTAATTTTTTGAAACTTTGTATCTAAGAAGATTTGGGTGGGAACATGACCTTTTTCAAGTCTAATTGATAAGACAAGGTGATGTTGCCTTTTATTGGGTGGTGTTGAAAGGAAATATCAACTGAAAATTATATTCTTCGAAGGAGGAATATCTATCCACAGATCAGGACCTGGGTTGATGCTTTTATACCTATTCACTTCTATGAAAATTACTTTGCAGGTTGGAGTTTACCTATTAACATTACTTTTCTTGTTATATGATCCACGATAAAGATTATCCAACATTGTTAATGATCTTGACTATTTTTTTCTCTTTCCCTAAAGCATGAGGAGTTTCTACAAGGATACATATTTGCAGTTCTTTATTTTCCTGTGTAACAACATGTATTAATGATCAGCGTGTGTAACTTTCGGTGTTTAGCTTTAATTTCATTAGGATAATGTATACATAATAAATATAAAGGCATATACTTTAATTCCACAACAGATTCCAGGCGTTAATTAATATCAGCATCATGACATGGAACCCTTTTTATGAATAGGATTATCTCTCTCAAAGTTCTCGAATGTGATCAGAAATACTGGAAGGATTAATTGCCCTGACCACATCTCCAAGTGGAGACGACAAAAATTATGTTTGTGCATAGGAGATATATATATATATATATATGTGTGTGTGTGTGTGTGTGTATTGCTTGCTACTGGTATTGCTCTCCTTAGTAACTGTTTGAATTTAGCAATAATGGAGAGTTAATAATGGTTCGGTTGGATCCATACAGTGTGCTGCCGATGTTCTTGCATGATTGAAGGGGAAAAGAGTTAGGTGAGATTGAGGTTGAGACCTCTTTTTTCCTCGATTCTTGTGGGTTATTTCAAATTTCTTCCATTATAAAGACTTTGGTGGAGGTCTGACTTGCAGGCACGCATTTGAAAATTCTCTTTTTACATTCCGTATTCGCGTACAATCTGTTGACTTGGCTGCCCAATGTGAAAGCATGTACAACGAGGATTAAAACAAGTTGCACCATCACTATTCCTATTTTCTTGACTATTACTTAACTGCAGAAACAGGAAGAACAGCCTTCCTGATAATTTGATTGTAAGATCAGGGGAAAAAAAGTAATTATATAAAGCTGCCACACATGATTAAGCTGTTTTCTTGTCAGCAAAAGTGAGAGCCTGGAGCATGCATGAACATCGACACACAGAAATATTGATTTGAAAACTTTAATTTAAAGCAACACTCTTCCGGTGGCTTTCTTTGACAGATAACAAGGATTAATTTGATTGCAGTAAGAATATCCTTGGATAGCGCCCGTTAAAGCAACAAGCAGAGGTTTCTATAGATAGTTAATTAAAGAAACTACAAAGTACTGGCTAATGATTCTTCTCATCCATTAATCTTGCTTTATCATACATGCTACATTAGCAATGCGAGTTCTTCCTGCAGTTGAGCGGACCAGCTGTCATGGTCATGGAACCCACAAGAGAAGATGGTCTTGCGTTGAGGCTAGAAGCCTTGGCATAGCTGGAAGATGCACCGGCTCCGGTTTGCCGGAAAAATGCACCGTTCAACATCAAGTCTCCTTCTGACCTCCAATTCCAATTCCTCCACACTCTCTCTGGTGCATCCTCATGCTTAGTCACCTACATTATATATAACGTCACGTCGACATTTCAACGTAAGTGTTCATGCATGGAGCGACCCATTAAAATTTTTAATTTACCTCTTTCCTAAATCTCTGGTTGGGTGCATAGAATCGATTGCCTTGGCTGAAAATAGTAGGAGCTGCACTTCCACCAATAGCATACATTTCCCATTGAGTATAGTCATTGTTTACCACATGAAAATACCCATGCCTACACCTGCAAAATTCATTGTGAAAACATTATAAATACTTATGGTACATAGTCGGCACGTTGATGAATAATAATCTAATAACAATAACAATAATACAATACCGTAGATAATTTACCTTGGCATTCTCTGAACTAGCCCTTCTCCAAAGTGATTGAAGGCAATAGTGACTTGCATGTTCTTGTCTTGTGTATACGAATCACTATGGCCCAAGAGCATGACCTTATCATGATGGGTCATGTAGTTGTTAGAGATGGTGATGGCTGTGGATCCATGGATGGCATCGATCAGTCCATCGTGGCAGTTCGACAGCGAGCAATGATCAACCCAAATGTGCTGACTTCCAAAGATGGACACCCCATCGCCGTCGGAGACAGTCCACCACCCGGAGTGCTCGGGAGAGTTTCTGATATTTCCATTGCCTCCTTGCTTGCAGTCATGTATGTGAATTCCATGGATGATAATGTTGGTGGCATAATGAATGGTTATGCATGGCCCGTTAGCAATGTGAACACTAGCACCTCTACCATCTATAGTCTTGAAGGAATTCATTACCAGCTCTTGCTTTAGCTGAATCACCATGTCTCTTTTGAATATAATCCACAATGGCTCATCTTGTATCACAGCATGCCTGATAGTTCCGGGCTTGGGATTCACAGGGTCATCGTTGCCGGAATCGGTGACGACATAAATCCGACCATTCCTTCCTCCAATAGCATTCCTCCCAAATCCAATGGCACAATCAGCCAACCTTTGACGGTTTGTCTCCCAGTTCGGGTCACACCTCCAGCAATCATCGATAGGATTCCCAGTTCCACATGACAAATAGGCCAAGTTCCTCCTAGACTCATTAATACTCCTGCCAAAAGAAACAGTCATAAATTAATTTAGTCTAATCAAATATAAAACTAAGCATGGCTTTAACTTTTAATCAGAGTAGCGTACAGTACCTGTGTACTTCTTGCACAACTAGCTCAGGGTCTTGCATTTGTGAAGAAGAAACTAAATTTGGAATTATCAGAAGATACAAGAAGGAAAGTACAAGAAAGATTGAAAGATTTGACATTTTTCTTCCCTGGGAGAGGTTGGGTTAGGGGTGGTAAGTTAGAGCTGTGGGATTTAAAGGATTAAAGCCGAGGGTGAAGGCGTGATTAAGCATCTGTAAATTAACATTATGGGTCCACTTCATCGTGATTTCAGGTTATGGAGATTATCCATGCGGTAGTTTTAAACCGTTAATCGTGCCCAAAGAGAATTCAGACCTCGCCTCCCAAGTCAACTTTTGATACTCCATTTGCTTTTTATCTCTTATATCAAATTTGGTATTGTCTTAGTGCTTGGACTAGGACCATCACATATATATTTACATTACTTTGGAAAGACAATTGATGCAGATATGAATTGGGTCCAGACTTTTTCTTGAAGACAATGACCTTTATTGACTTTAGATACAAGGCAATGAGGCAGAAATTAAGAGTCTCCTTGTTGAATTGGTTGTGCAGAAAAACTATTTTTCTTATTTTCCCATTTTGAACATCAGCATGACTATATAACATGTGTACACGTGGATTTAAAAATAAGTTTATGCTTAAATTTATAAAAGATTTAAGAGTTTTTTTATTTAAAATATTGACATCGTTATCAAATACAATTGAGATTCTGACTTTTAATTATATGTAACTGCTAAATTAAAGAATAAAATAAGATACCCACTAATATTTACAAGTGTGTGCTTCTGCATATGAAAATCATATTTTTAAGTCTTTTTCTCTCAAGTTTCTCACCCTTAACTCATTTCTCTTATCTTTCTTTGACAATATTTTAAATCAAGAAATTAATTTTTTTTTTACATTATTTAAGACATTTTATATATAAAAGTGAATAAAACATTACATCAATTTGATCACTATATTATAATTAGCAAATTAAGTAATTCATAGTAAGCAATACATTTAGTTCTTGTATATATATATATATATATATATATATATATATTGATTGTAGAAGAAGCTTTTTACATTTACCTATCTCGTGGATTGTTTTACATATGTAGTATTCTTAGTTAATTATAAACATTGATATATATAGTGTTTTGATTATGTGTAATATCAAGTAATTTAGGGTTGAAAGTATTGTAAAATAGGGTTTAAAATTTAAGGTTTAAGAGGCTGTTGTAATTTTCCAATTAATGTATATTATGCAAACCAGTCAAATTATGCTAACACAGAAATCTTCCCTTATGATTTAGGGTTTAGGGGGCTAAAATAATTTGCACAAAGAGGGGTTATTGTAATTTGTCCCAATTTGCAACGGGTGATGTGATTTTACCAATTATTGTGTCTTATGCAAACTGTCGACACTTAGTCAACAATTCTCTTATGTTGCCCAATTTTTCGAAAAATCAATTAAATCTTATGCAAATAAATTTTTGTTCTTGTTAACCCTAATTATATTCACAATTAAATCACCAATACAGAAAAATCTAGACCATCAAATTTAACCTTCAAACTATATATATTTTTTTTTCAATACCTTCAAACCGGAAATAATTGCATTAACATGTACAAGTATTTATCATAAACTTTGTACAATATATTATCGAAACCATCACAAATAACCTTTCTTTTTTTTTTAATTTATCCTCAAAGTGGAAGGTTGATTCTGGTGTAACCCTTTTACAAAGTAATTATTTTAATAACCTAAAACTTAATTATTGTACTTGTTTAATAAAGCAGCTAGTAATTAATTAAATCAAATTAAATTTTTTTAAAGAGATTTAAATTATTTTAACCAAAACTTAAAGGATTATACGGATATAACTATTAGAAAAAGAATGAACAATTTACCCTAATATATAAGAAAGTTTTTTCTAAGGTTGAACCTGATTTAACCTAAGAATTTAAAGAAGGCAGCGAAATTCAAGAAAAAAAAAAATCACCATTTTTCAAATGAAAGCTTGCTCTAAATGGGTTCAAAGTTCAGTATAAAGTGTGAATTGGTTGTATTTTAGAGTTTGTTTGTGATTTTCAAGTGCTAGTTTCGCAGATATATTTTTCTTTTTATGAAAATTGGTTCAATATTGATGAAAAGGTGATTTAGGAAAGTTAAATCGCTTTTTTTTTTTTTTTTTGGTATAAAATAGTAAATTCAACATGAAAAATTTGAAAGACTCGATATCGTTTGCCCAATAAATCTATTAAACAAATCATGTCTACTGATAAGATTTTAATGAAGTAAAATGATATTTTTAGTAGCTATTTATAAAAATATCATAAAATTATAGTAGATGATATTTTTTTATAGGCAAAATGAAAGGGTTAAATAATATTCTACTAAACATTCATGTGTTATTGAGGTGAATTGATATTTTATAATAGATATAGTAAGTTGTTTTTAATATTTTTTTAGGCGACAACACTTAAGAGGTTAATTGATATTTTTCATTACGTGTGGTAAATGATAATAAGCATAATTTGTCAGATGAAATTACGATTTGAGATAATTCAAATTTTTTTCTATTTTTAATTATTTTCTTTGAAAATTCTTGTTAGGAATTGATGGATTTCATTTTAGTAAACCCATAAAATCCATTTTTTTTCAGGAATTAGACTCAGAATGGCCATCCTTGCGCATGTTCAATATCCTGCACACATTTAGTTTAGTCTGACTTTTGTCCTGCAAATTAAGGAGAGGATATAGTCTTGCCTATGCTGAAAAATAGGTGCAAAAGAAAGCAAGATTGAGATTTGGGGAACCCTCCACAATATCCATGGCAGTTAAGTATCTTCTGCAACCATCTTATCTGCAAGCTCAAAAATTAACATTGCTCTTTGCAACAGATCTTTGACAGCCGATATAGATTGATTACTATGGTCAGGGGCAAGGACATTTAGAAGATGAGCATGCTCAAGACAAGCATTATCAAAAGAGCAAATATCAATTTGTACAGTCTTCTAAAGGTCATTAAACTAAACCACGGTAAACATGTAATCAAGTTACTAGGCTTTTGACACCAATAATCATGAAGACAATTGTTTTAAGAATACTAAATGTTGCATTATCAAAAAGATGTCAAAGGACTTGATTTTAACTTGAAACACCAATTTAAAGAAATATTTTTCTAGTGTTGAATCTACAAGCCCTGCAAGCCAAAATTACAAGAAAATAATAAGATTCATTGGTGATGATAACAAATGAATTGTCAGGAAAATAATTTGCATCTGAAACAATCAATTCGAGATCAAACTCAAATCTCTCAATTGATATATAGTAACACTAACAATAGAAAGAAAATTGTTTTATTTTACCACTATTGACATAAATGGCATCATCCATGACATACTTTAGCCTAAGTAATGTAGGAAATGTTCCTGCTCCATATTAACCCCATAACAACAAATTCGTCAATTAATGGTAAAAATTTTTAAAAATTTATCATTAAAAATATAATTTTCTGTAATTTTCATAAGAGTATAAATAATTTCTCACTAAACTGGAAAAAATAATCCTTTTGACCATCGAATATTTATCCTCTTGTTATTGAGGGAATCTCCCAAGCAAAGGAGTCAAAATATCGATATGATGAGGAACTGTGAAAATGAATACTTGTGTATGCCAAATGCTACCAAAAAACAGAGCATGACTTAAGATCCAAAAACAATCATCTGCTCGGATTCCGACTTTTTTTGTTTTGTACTAGCTGGTTTGGCAATTGCTTTAACAGTGCCTCAAGGAGCTCTGTCAAAGGGCTGTGTATCATTGTAACATACATCCCAGACTGCTTCCATGGCATCCTTCGCAGCTGCCTCTGAGCAGTAAGGATTAGCAATCAGCGATTTCAGAACTCGTCTTCTCACACAGTCCTGTAAATACCAGAGCAAAAACCATACTGAATTACATAAATTTGATAGAAAGTATTAAACAAAATATATTATGAAAAGTATATTATGCAAGTAAGCAAAATATATAAAATTCATAGAAACAAACTTTATGAGACGACAGAACTTCAGATATAAAATGGAAGTCCTAATTACCAGGTAATGTATGAAAAATTAGCTTCCTATAATAGCTAAATACAATGACAATTTGAATTTAGGGAAGCACATTTTATTTTCGCCATTAATATATAGTAATCACTAGTCATGACTGCACCTAATTTATGTGCAATTCTAAGTGTAATACAACTGTGAAACAATTTAATAAGACCATTATCTACATTTTTCCCCAGCACTAATTATGTTCTAAATGTTTTGCCAAACTAACAATTACATGATTTAACTAACACTAAGTAGTTCTCCCAGAATTTGCAAGACGGACTAACAATTTACATCACAGTATGAGCCCTTCATTCCATTTGATTAAATCAAAACCAAGAGACCCGGTCTTTTCATATTTTTCAGTTAACTATTAGCCCACTATCAGTTCCCTGTTGTCACATACTATTTACAGAATGAAGCTTCTTCAATTATTGTTAAGTTCTTTGTTTAAGTATTGTTGAAATTTGTGAATGGCAGATATAATCTTACAACAAAGGAAAATATAGAAATATGTCAAAAGTTTATATCTCAATTCTTTTTTAAGAATTGTAACTCACTTGTTCATGGCCTTTTATCTTCATGAAACCTCGCAACAATTCTCGTTTGAAGTGGCAGTCACCACTTAAATGGCCAGCACGAATCTATTAACATAAATCATAAAAAAATTGATTAACCTAACTATCAAATACAAGAGAGAGAGAGAGAGAGAGAGAGGCAGGGAATTGAATGAAACTCTCACCAGAAAGCCGTATTGATACCTCACTACAGGCATGATGAGCACAATTCTTCCAGTTCATGTTTGCAACACGACATTCATCATAGGCATGAATTAGTTCATGTATAACTATTTGGTCAACATCATCTTGCGTTCTCATGTGATTACTACACACCCTTATCTTCACCACATGCTCAGAAAACAAAGAGAAAACAAATTTAGAAATAAAATACTCCTTCAAAATAATACTGATAATAATAAATGCGGATTTGCAAACAAAATAGCATTTTCAAGAAGATAAACTCTATACAAAAAGAATTTCAACTGATTGAAAGATAACATAAACAACAGTAAAGAGATTTTAAGTAAAATTATCAACCCGAAGCTTCAATTTACTTGAACTACTATATTTATTTAATTCTGATTATTAAAATAATTTTGTTTGGTTACCTGCCATATTTGAATTGAAAAAATTTCCCAGGGATACAAGCAACAGAGATAAAATGTGGTAAATGTCAACCAAGATAATCAAAGCCAATTTATTTCAAACTGAATCAATCAGAAGATAAATCCGTAAACATCTTAATAAAAGAAAATAAAATAAATTACCCCTACACCACGAGCAAAGTTCCCGCCAGATGGTGTATCACAATGGACAGCCTTGATGAAATTGTCCCCAAATGCACATCCAGCTTTCTCCAAATGCTCCTTCAAGAATTTCACCATTGGGTCTAACCAGAACAAACAAATTTTAAAAAATGAAATTAATTTCCAACTCAACTGCATTGATCACAGAGAAACCTTCAAAATCTAAAACTGAAGATTCTAAAACCCTAGAGCCAAGTAAGTCAAAAGTCCTGAAAGAATTACTTGTGAAACTTCTCTGAATCAATTCTTGGCATTCGTCTACGGTTTTACCGCCGTGGACGACGAAGGGCGGTGAATTCCCGGCTTGCTCTTTTCCCATCTCCTCAGAGTTGGGATTTTGCTTGTGGGGCTGTGGGCTGTGGGCTGCGGGCTGCAGCAGAGGCTGTGACGCGGATATTTGCCTTTTTTTTTTTTTAATTGTTAAACGGACAAATTAATCATAGAGTAAATTACATATTCCCACCCTAAGTTTCTTCCAACAAACTTTTCACTATTAGTTGCCTTAAATAATCTCTTTATAGCTTAAAAATCAAATTGATCTGAAAAATATTAATATCATTTAAGTGAAATAATAATTTTATCATCCATTAAAAAAATATTATCTTGCATTGAGATGTGAATTGTTGTCAATGACAATTTCAATTGATCAAATTATTGACTATTCAATCGATTAAAAGATGTTATCGATAATAACCTAAAATATTCAAATCGAGGAAGAAAATATAGAGGTTAAAATGGAATGGAATAGAGTAATAGAGTAAGAAGATGATAAGGGTGAAATTGATGTCAACTTGAAACCGATAAGAGGGGAATAAAGGGTAAGGGTGAGGATGAAGGTAATTATCTTGTCATTAGTTGAATATTCTCAATTAACATCGCAATATGAGTGGGCTTACATTGGAAATTATCCACAAGGGAAGTGAGCAATGTGCTCTTTAAGATGCATATTGGATACACTGGTGGGTGAAACTCTTAGCCTTAAGAGACACTCATGTCATAATTTTTTATCTCTACAAGGTGTATACTTTTTGTAGGCTACGTGTACACGTATTCAGGAATATGACCATTTAATATTCATTTTGGTATCCTTTTATAGAGAAATTTGAAAGAGATGCTCTGTCTAAGGTCAAGATAAGCGAATTCATTCAACTTCCTACAAGAATTTTGGAAGCAAAACTCTAGAAATTGATTGCATGTTGACTTGTTTACAATTTAGAGCATTGTGCAAAATAAGTTATGATACCAACTTTAAGTATTTGTTAATAAATTATGATATCCACTACATCGATATAACATAATTGTAAATAAATAATCGAATACAAAATAGTTTTTTAACGTAGATTGATTCGTTACTTGCAAACATATGTTTATAGTTATAACATTAATAACTTTAAAAGAGCGTTCTGAAAAAATATATAGAAATTATAAGAAAATGTTCTGAAAATAACTCGATTGAAGACAGAAATCTTGAAAAAAAATTTGAGAAAAAAAGTTATCAACCTTTTTTTTTTTTTAAATTTCTTTGCCTTATTTCTTTCTATTTTTCTGTTGTTAGTATTTATTTATATATTACCTATTAGCACATTGTCTCATCACTTATCTTTTTCAATTCCAATTAAAATTCCACGATTTGTTTGTGCTTTAAACTTTAATTGAATTAGTGATAATATTACCAAAATTTTGTTACTTATTTATAATCAGATTTGTTTTTCTAACCCAATTTCTAATCTTAATTTTAGACTTAATTTTTGTGACCGAATTTGAATTTATTGTATTCGATAAAAGTATATTGATTTGTCATGCAAAAATTTATACATTTCGAAATCTACAACCCCTCTAAACTTAAATGTTAACTTAAGAGATTTTTGGTTGGCCTATGTTAGGATTAAAGTACTAAGAATTAGAAGTCTTACTAGAAAATGTTTTTTTCGTAGAAAACTTATTATTTTTTTAATATATTTATTAATTAAGTTATCATTTATTTTTACTAATTGTTAGGATAAAAATTCATTAATTAAATTATACGTTGAAGATAAAAAATGTTTAAAAAAGTTTCATTAAACGGTGACGTATGAGTTGGTTAGATTCGGATGGGGAGCCTGGCGTTCAAGCATGACGTAACGACATAAAAGAGTTTGTAAGGCAAGGTGTACAGTAGAAGCAGGTGGGCATGACCAAAAAAGTTAAATTATTTTCAGATCGGAATTCTTTTTTTTTTTTAAGGGCCATGTTGGAGTTTTGTACACGTGTACTTCCAGCTAAGACAATAAAAGCGCAAAAAGTGTAGACAAAAGTGTTCTGTGACTGTGAGTGGTCTTGTCCTGTTTCGCCCATTTTCTCGTGTTCAGTTCTTACTGACCTTCTTTTTTACCCCTTCCATTTTTATTCGAACATTTGGGCAGACTTTTAAAATAACAATATTGTTATTTACTTATATTTATTATTTTTGTTTAAGAATCAAAAATTAAATGATATTATTTGAAGATGATGAGATATTAAGACGAGAGAATATACAAGGCCTACATTATTAAATCAAGATTATTTTTGGTGACCAAGAATGGTTAAACATTGAAAAATGTTCTTTGCCGAGGGAAAAAAATATAAAATATGTCGATTTTGAATTCTTAATTTTAAATAATGTTATGTATTAGATTTAATTTTTAATTTTATATAATATAAATTTAATAAATTGTGTTTTTAAAAATTATTTTTTTATTTAGACAGAGTAAAAAATCGATTAATATGATTTAATATTAATTATTTTTATAATATGGGATAATTATTTATGTGTATATATATATATATATATATATGGTTTTTCTTTTTGGCAATTTGAAAAAGGGGAATCGGAGCTTGTACTGTTAGTGCGGGCAAGCATCTCGTGAGTGAGGTAAAAGAAATAAGGGCAGAGAGGCGCGCAGGGAGAAGGGCGAATGAAGCATGATTGAAAGGAGGGAAAGGGCTTTGAAATATAAATACCCAATTAACTTCCATTTCCAGTCCCTTTCCCAGCCATACCCAAACGAAATCCAGATATATCAACAAAATCTAATCCTATGTCCAATCGCCTTTTCCCACGTGTCGATAACCCTCTCTCTGTAACATCTACCCTAGTTCCACTACCCAATTAACATTTCACTCTGTTCTCCCTACCTCTCTCCGCACATCATCACATCATCACTACTGGAGTGGACGATGTGCCACCGCAAGATCTCCCTCTGCACAAAACCCAACACCCCCTCTGCCACCGCCAACACGAAAAGAAAGCCGATAGCTACTACTACAACTTTAATTTCTTTAAAACCATCGCGTAAAACCAGAACCAAACGGAGAAAACCAAAATACCTCTGTCTTAACTTCAAGCTTGGTCCTCAGAAGAAGCCGCAAACTTCTAAGAAGAAGATCAAGATGACCGACAAGCTGCATCATCAACAGCTCACTCTGTTCCCTCTTCACCCCGAAAATATTGTTGAAGGCACTAAAGATTACATGCATGACCATGAGAATGAAGATAACAACGTTGTTGCCAGCTTCCTCTTCGACACCGCTTCGGATATCTCCACCACTCTTAACGGCCTGCTCACTTCCACAACCTCCGAGCAAGACAACCCTGCGGAATCGCCGCTGTCGCTGACGCTTGCGTACGGTGAAGATCGTTGCGGGGATAGTAATTATGGGCTGGTACGAACGGCCATGAGGTGTAAAGAGAGGGACTCCAGTGAGGAGAAGTGGGTGAGTTACAGTGAGGTTGTGGAGAAGAATAATAAGATTATCGTTAAGGAAGAGGAGGTGATGAGTAGCAGTTGCGTCGAAGATCAAGATCATGATGGTGATCGAGATGATGATGTAGATGAAGGTGCATGGTGTGTAAAACAGGTGCAGGGGCAGAAGAATAAATTATTATTGGCTTTGAAACTTGATTACCAGGAGATCTTGAATGCTTGGTCTGATAAGGGTCCCCTCTATGTTGGTGGAGAGTCCCCACAAACTGTTCCCCAATTGCATGATGCCACTGTAAGCTCCTTCTCACTTCTTCACCATCAATCAATCAATCATTCATTCATTCATACATCGATATGTATGTGTATCATATCGTGCATACATCTAATTTTATTTAAAATTAGAATAAAGGTAAAATTATGATCATATTCGAATTTATGTATCAATTAACGTGGTATAATATGATATAATTAATTATTATCGAATATATATGATAATAATTAATTTGATTATATCACATCAGCTAATATATGAATTTGACGTATAACTTCAGATAAAATCTCACGTTTTACTTGTGATATTGAATGTGCAATTGAATTGGGTATAGATGAGTGGACACTTTTGGGCCTTTTTATTTGGGGCCCAGTGCGCCCAACTCAGTGTGGCCTGTAGTATATTCTCCCATCCAATCGCTCCACAAAGTGAAAGGACAAACGCGAAAAAGGATATTTTTTACTCAAAGTTTGTTGGAATAATAAAATTTTATTTATTAATTTTAAAAATTTTAAGTTTTTATCTATCTTTTTACGGTTAAATAGTAATATATTTGAGGTATAAATATTATTATTTATTATAATAAAAATAAATAAGTAATTTTATTTTTTATTTTAAAAATTATTATATCTATTTATATATTTTAAAAATATTTATAATTTTAATAGCTTGTATTATAATATTATATCCTAAATTTATGTTTTTTGAGGTCTGATTATTATTTTTGAAAGCATTAATGAGTATATTAAAAATTTTTAAAATATTTTAAGTTTTTTTTTAAATTTAAAAGCCCTC
The DNA here is from genome assembly GCA_026122585.1 of Anacardium occidentale. Lineage (NCBI taxonomy): Eukaryota > Viridiplantae > Streptophyta > Magnoliopsida > Sapindales > Anacardiaceae > Anacardium > Anacardium occidentale. The sequence goes on from JAJEJH010000138.1 coordinate 378,722, forward strand.
TAGAATTTTTAAAAATTTACATTTTATCCTAAACATATCTTATTTTGGTCAAATATTATAATAAAGATGTATTTAGAGAATAAATATTATTTTTTAAACTTATTAAAGATAAATGTATAATCTTTTAATCTTAATTTATATATTTTAAAAATATGTTATAACCTTAATAGTTTGTAATAAAATATTTATATCTCTAATTTGTTGTGTTTTTTATGTAATTATTATTTTTAAAACTTTTAAGGAACATATTAAAATTTTAAAAAATGTTCTAAATTTTTTTAATTTTCTAAAAGGTATCCCAGTTTTTTAATTTAAAAAATACCCAAACTTTTGTAAAATTAAAAAACACCCAAACTTTTTAAATTTCAAACCCCCAAAATTCTTAAAAAAATACAATGCAATCCAATATATAATTATGTATCATTAACCTCTATTTACATTTATACTAATAAATATTTTTATTATTTTTAACCTAAATTAATTTAAATTAAAATAAATATACTTAATAAAAATTTAAGAATAAAACATTATTTAATTTGAAAGTATATTTGATTTTTCAGTAAATTTATAAAAAATGTAATAGACGGGTAAAAATTTAAGTGTCAACCAGCAATCTTTTCATCTGCTTCATTACCATCTAGACATTTTTGAAGTGTGGTGAAATTTATTATGCTTATTTGTATGATGAGAATAAGGGCTTTGGAGGATGATGAAAAGATGAAATGACATATGCCATAACAAAATTTTCTCTCTTTTGAAAAACGATAATGGGGGGCTTTGATGATGATTGAAGATGGAAGTGTGTGTAGTTGTATGATGGTGATGAGTGATTGAGTGTATTTATGTTGAGGTAGGTGCCAATGGATGCTTGGAGCAATGTTGGTAACTTGTGGAGTGTGCCTGAACTGACTACTAGCAATGATAGTAGCGATGCAGTAGGAGCCAATGAAGGTTGGAAGAGAGAGCATAGAGAGGCAAGCGTGCTAAGATACAAGGAGAAAAGGCAAAACAGGCTTTTCTCCAAGCGCATCAGGTATGAAGTTCGAAAGCTCAATGCGGAGAAGCGCCCTCGCATGAAGGTACCCCTTTGCACCATTCGTGCTTATTTCATAGAGTGGTCTGCACTTTCTTATTAAAATAAATTCAACTGCATCTTTGCAGGGTCGATTCGTGAAAAGAAGTCCGGAAGTACAGTAAATATTTGGATATAGTGTTGTTGCTTAGAAGAGAGTGGTAACTGGGATTGTTTATGTCCTCCTTTGTCGCTCATAATTTGTTTGATTATGCATGCATGTCAAATAGCATAAGCATAGTTTTGTTCCCCACCCATTATGAAAGAAATAAAAACAAATGATGAAGAGTAGTGTGAAGTTACAAGTTACCAGTTGCACGCAGAATGCTTGTAAACCTTGAGAAATATGGTTTTATTACTAGATTGTTCTGTGATTATGGGGAAGAGATCTCTGAAGCTTTTCTTGGCAGAAGACAAAAGGTAATACTCGAGCTAACTTGTGCCGCCTAGACAACATAGAAACAGCAACCATGCAATTCTATGAGCTCAAAGAAATCAGACACAAGTGTAATAGGCAAATTCCAGCTTTCCACAGTGAATTATATAACCAGTTTTTGAGGGAAAATTCTTGATTGAAGGACTTTGTAATGATTGTTGAAGTGAACATTAGTTTTCAAACCATTCCAATCAGACAAAGGCTCATCAGATGCCAGAACAATTGCTTCTTCGATTGACTGCATGGAAACGTTGACAGCAGATTGCATTATCCTTCCTTCATCAAGCATTTCCCAGTAAGGAACAATATATGAGATCGAATTCGATCGCAATAGGAGAAACCATAATAAAACTTCGTTAAGGAAATATTTCAAGAAATCCATGAAGATGGAATTCAATAAATTGAGTCAAATTATGTTCACAAAATTAAAAGACCTGAAATATATTCTATAATAAAATGAATTGTCTTTGTAGGTTTTTTAATAGGTTAATTTGTCAACAATCAAATATATATATATTTTAAAATTTTGTACTAATCATATTAAATTTTAAAATTTTTAATTGATTTTTTAGCCTTAAAATATAATTTGTCTTTTCAGTCTATTAGTTTTTTGGATTAATGTCAACAAAATTATAATTCACAACCCAAAAAAAAAATCTATATAAAAGGATATTTATGTAATATTCTTTACTCAAAGGCATTTATTCTTTACTCTTCTGGAAGTCTAATAAAAATATTAAATACCATTTTTAATTTTCAATCAATCTTCAATGATGGGCGAAATCACTATTTCCCACCACAACTTTGATGAAATTAATTCTCACATTTCAAGTTTGAAAAGTCAAAATCTTCACCTATCAATTATTTTCATTAATAAAAATCATTATGTAAAAAGACAAAAATTTATTCTTCATGGACCCAAAAAAAAAAACTAGTTAAAAATATATAAAAGGATATTTATGTAATATTCTCTATTTAATTTTAAAAGCTAATTAAAATTTTAAAACAAAAACGAAAAAAATCTAATTTTTTTCTCCTTGTTTTCATCTTTTCTTTTGGGTGTATTTGTGCTTTCTTTTTTAATCGTCAGTAATACTTTTATTATACAAACTCTACAATCTTATTGCCAATCAATTTATATTCATGAATGATAAAATTATATCAACTTTGAAACTTTTTCCACTGCCAACTTTTTTGTTGGGGGTGTCAGCGAAATTTGTTATAATGATAATTTGATAAAGAACCATTGGAACTCAACATTGAAAAAAAAGTAAATAATGATGACAATGAAGGTTGAAAAAGATATTGAGAGAAGGAGAAAAAGAAAATTTTCATCACCAAGGGAATAAATAATCAGCAAGCTTGATCCAATGCAAGAGATTCGAGTTTTGCCATTATGTTTTGTTCATATATGTGTGGGTTTGTTAGGAGTTTTGTTGAAGCCAAGATAGAAAATTGGGGTGGAAAATGGGCAAGATGTTGCTTCCAATTGGGTTTACAAAAAGATTTTATCATTTTAATTTTTTGTTGTATAATAATGATGATGATAGATTAATTCGGGTGGAGAAGACATTGGGGATTGCCTGAACAGAGACCATTTCCAAAGATAAATGTTATGATGAAGAAAGACTTATTGATGGATTTGCTATTAACAACGATGAAGGAGAATTTATTGATAGAGTAGATGTTAGTGGCGATTAAAAAGAATTCATTGATTGATTAGATATTGACGATGGTGCAAATAATAAGTTTAATGATAGATTGAATGTTTTTAGTAATAATAAAGATAAAATTATTGACAGATCATATGTAGATGAAGATTATGACATTGATGTAGATGAAAAGGATTGTCAAAAATAAAGGGAGAAGATATACCACTTGTGGAGGGTAGGATTAGATTCAAATTGAATATATTTAGACTCGTTTTTGAGTTCAGTTTGAATGAACTCAAAACAAACCGAACAAATCCTAACACGAATACGAACCTAAACTGTAATTTTAAAATTCAGCGAATACGAGCTCGAACACAAATTATACGAATCGAATACGAACATGAATCCGAACTTAAAATAATAATTTTTTAATTATATTTATGAATTATTTGTGTTAATTATAATTTTTAATAAATATAAAAACAAATTATACAAATCGAATACAAATATGAATACAAACCGAATATGAACTTAGTTATACGAACCGAATATGAATATGAATTTTGCTATAAAAATATTCGGTGAATATGAATCTAAATCTGAACAATACGAAACGAATCCGAACACGAATATATTACTGTTCATGTTCAGTTTGGCTCGAATCCTGCCCTAGTGGAGGGTATTTTTATGACTTTAATAAAAAAGATAAACCGGTAATTGAAATTTGTGTTAAGTATTTGGGATAGACATGTAAAATTTATAAACTTCAAGGGTGACAAATGTTTTTCATCAAAGTTCAAGGGTAAAATAGTCATTCCGCCTCAATAATGTTGTCAAATGTGAACAAGTCCACCTTACCGAAGGTCTTAGAACACACTACATTCCTCTTTCAAACACATTACAGTGAAAAGAACGCCCAAGAAATTTCAGGAATCACCTCTCTCTTCTTATAAATACATGCCTTTAATCACCGAAACATATATCCTTGACAATATTCATTGATCTCTGACAGTATTCATCATGTCGCTTATACCAAAACTGCTTGGTGATGAACCATTTGACCCGTTTCTCTCAATGGTTAACCTATGTCCAGTCCTCAACACTCCAACGGACTGGAAGGAGACCCCAGACGCCCATGTGTTCACGGCTGATCTCCCAGGCCTAAAGAAAGAGGAGGTGAAAGTTGAGGTCGAAGAAGACAGAGTGCTGCAAATAAGCGGAGAGAGGAACGTGGAAAAAGATGATAAAAATGATAAGTGGCATAGGGTTGAACGTTTCCGTGGCAAGTTTCTTAGAAGGTTCAGGTTGCCTGGAAATGCCAAGACGGATGAAGTGAAGGCGTCGATGGAGAATGGAGTGCTTGTGGTGACGATTCCTAAACAAGAAGTGAAGAAACCTGAGAAGAAAGTGATCGAGATTGAAGAAATCAAGGGCTGAGAAATTGTTCAAGGATTGTGTGTGATTGATTGATATTATAAATGTTTGTGCTGTGTTTGTTCTAAAGTGTGATTTCCTGCTTTCTGGGTTTTTCCTTGTAATAATGTTCTGCCATATCCATGCAAGGTACAATATAAAATGTAATAAATTTTATATTATTCTATGTATAATTTTTCTTTCATGTATATTAATAGCAATCCTTTCAAAGCACATGGCAGCCGGCTTAATCCGAGGGAAAACAACCTCAGAGAAAATCAAGAATAATTAATTTACATTACATGATCAGGAATCAACATTTTTATAAACATCGTAAACAAGGCAAAGTGACTAGGACTGGCATCAGCTTACACACAATAAATTGCCAAGTGAAATTAATAATAAAACTTAAATTAATTTAAGTCCTAAACTAATTACCTAGAGAACAGGAAGGATCCCTTCACCACAATATTTTTAGCAACTTCATTGGGTGGTTAGCGAGTGTTAATTATACACTTATTGTACGATAAGCTGTCTCCACGGGTTGACTTCTTCCTCTCAATTCATGAAGCTTCATTTCCTTTATAGCTGGATCCTGTAGCAGTAGCACCTTGTCCTTATCTCTAACACCAACCATGTGTAAATATTCATTATTTTCTCTTTCTTTCCCTTTGAACAACAGCCTTTGCTCCCTTGGTTCCAAACTTGTTACCAGTGACAGTATCATCTTCAGTTCACCTGAAAAATACAGTCATTCCCCACCAAACAGTGTTGAGAAATTCGTACAAGAAAATGAACTTGTAAGAGATGAAACGAATATGAGAGCTTACCGAAAGTTGAGGTTGCTCCAATGGAAATATCATGCCACTTAGAAACATTTGAGACTCTCAGATTGATGGTGCCTTCCCCTACATTGTCTCCTCTTTCTCTCTTTTGAACAAGCATTCCACCAGGCCTAAGTTCCCATTTAATTTCACTAATGCCTCCATACTGTTTTGGACTAGTTACAGTTGATGCTGCTTTGATATTGTTGCTATTATTGCTGCCACGGCAACCGAGCCTAAAACTTCCTATGCAGAACCCTTTTGACCTCAACTTGATCATCTTTTTCTCCCTTAATTCTAGTTGAAAACCTTCTATTCTCTCCTTAATAAGCTCTCTATTTTACAAAACTCTCTAGTAAAGGGGAGAAGAAGGGGTGGGGGCTAGGTAGTTATATAATAGTGAAAGGTTTCGAATAAAATAGAAAGAAAGGAGACTTGGGAAAGTGAAGCACAAATGAGATAATGGCATATGGACTGTGATATGGGCAAATTTTCTTTTGCTGATTTTATGGGAGGTTCAGGCACATGGGGCTGGTTACTTTGGAGCACGCTTGCTTGATTGACGCCCAAACACAATCACAAAAAATGGGCGGTTGGTTCTCTTCATAAAATATAGAAGCTATATTTTTGTTTTACAAATTATTAGGACTTTGTTCGGAACCAAAATCAAATAAAGAGCAACTCAACATGCCTGGCAATTTCTTTTGGCCTTACTTTTTCTCGTCATCTTCTCTTTTTAACTTAAATTATTATCCTGGTATAATATTAAATTTGTACATATAATTAATGTATTGCCTTGCCTCTTATCATATGATCAGGATCCAGAAGCAATAATGAACAATGAAATAATATATGTCTAAGCATTTCCCCATTATTGGACATAAAGAAGGCCCTAGAATATATTTTCTTCCGTCGGAACATTAGGTCCTGGATCTCAAATGTTTGATGGAATATATGTTAAATATAAAAAAGAGAGAAATTTTTTGTCTTTACTTGCTTCTTGTTATTTGACGCTGTAATATATATTTTCTGTCTCATTCGGTTGGTGGCTAACGATGGCTCTGGGGGTTTACTTTTTCTATCGGTAGTTAGCCTATCCTAAAGGCATCAACCCATGTGGGGAGAGTTTAGAATATTACTATTAAAACCTTCCATATTGATGAACTAGTCTACACCTATTCGATTATTCTATTTCTCGCAAACATGGAAAAAAAAAAAAAAATCTTTAGGAAATCATGGTATAAGTTTCCCAATTTTAGATACATGTTTCATGAAACTTGATCTTGATTGATCAAATAGCAAGTTTGGCTAGCCACCATTCTTGGACGATCACCTTCCAAGTACTATCATATTGATCAAACCATTTTAATGACTTCATATCTTGCAAGTTTTGAACATCTAGGATATTCCCAGAATTCTGATATGAGATGGGTCAAAGAGATTTTTCTTGTTCACTGATTCCTCAGATATGTTAGAAAGATACATAACACCCCACGTGTTCTAAGGGAGAGAGACATGATATAACATAAGAAATGTCACCATATAAAGCATATGGCTTGTAAAAGAGGATGTAGGAGGGCCCTGTATTGATTGGGTTGCCCATATGTTCCTTGGATTCCATCCATTTATCTATCATCTAGGTATGGGTTACAATTATGGAGCTGTTTTGCTCGATTCAGAAAATAAAAATCCAAAAAGAAATTTCTCTGAAATCAGTTATCGATGGCATATGCAGCCAGGCTTGGATTCTTAATCAGTTTTGAGTCTACCTGTCAAATTCTTAATCGAAAGATGATTAAAAAAATCAGTTTAAACAGTTAAACTTCGAAGGTAACGCGTGAAGGTATGATATCTAGGAACGCATGCAAGGTGAAAATAATGCAGCACAAGATAAATATTCTCACGCCCCCGGAGGATTTGCTCCTTGTTTGGATGCCACGCCCATTCAGCAAGATATAGCCAGAGACTTTATGCGTATCGACGCCATTTCGGCCTCAATTATGCAGGCTTTGCATTGCATGCAGTGGCTGTACTTATTTTACTTTTCTTTTTGGGTGCATTATTCTATACTGTGTTTATTTTTTAATTATTTACAAAAGACATTGACCCATCACTGATCAGTTCCTCCTGTTCTTTTGTTATAGCACTTTATTTTTTTTTATTAGGATTGGCATTTTATGTATTTTCATTTGTCAATAGTCTTGTCTCTGTTTTTATTTATTTTTTATTGAATAATTTGTTAGCTTCTTCTAGTGCTGTTCTTGCTTGTTGCTTTCTGATCGTCCTTTCTTGATATTCAACAATGATACTGACGCCGTTGAACTTGGGCCTAAGCCTTGTCCCATGCAGTTATCACTGTTACAAATTTAATCTGTCTGGAAACAGATAGAACCCGTGGCCATGAGTCTTTCTCTGTATTTGTCGTTAGAACGAACGACGAAGTTTAATTTGCTGATTATTGATTCCTCTCTCATTTTAATCACAAGCATAGCTTTCCTCTGGTATCAAATAACCATTTGAATGGCTGTCAGAAGACCATAGAAGAGAGGACACCAAAAGCCCCCCTCAGGACTTCACTCTAAAACCTCAATTTTCAAGTTGTGAATTTCATTTCTGTCAATTGACCCAAAAATAATCTCTGTATTCTATACCAAAAACACTAGGTACTGTCACTGTTTCACTAGTGCATAACGTAGAAATTGGTTCTTCCAGTTTTTTAGGTGGGAGAAATAGAATAGGAAAGAAATTTTGTGTTGTTGGATCCGTTTGTGATAGCAGAAACACTGGTTTCTTTTTATTTTCTAGCAACTCAAGGTTTCGTTGTGGTGGGGTGTGTTTTAGAAGCATAAAATTTGATGCTAAATGCGGGTTTTATCTGGATTATCTAGACTCATTCTGGCTATCTCTTATGAGCCAAAGATATGATCTTTTTGCATGCCAGTCATGTTGGCTTGGGCAACGGAGGAACAAGAAAGTGGAAATGAACTTTTTTTGGTAGATGAGTTTTCTGAGAAAACTGAGGGTGACAATGTCAATTATCCTAGTGTAGATATGGTGGGAAATAGTGATGGAAATGATGAAGGAGAAAGTGAAGAAGCTGATGTTAAGAGTGAGAGCAAAGTTGGAGAGCTGGAGAGTTCCAGGCTTGATATTAAGACCTAGGCACAAAGTCTGTGGCTTGCTAAAACAGCGAATGATGTGAAAGTTGTTCTGAAGGACACGAGTGATTTACCTCCTAAAGTATACAAAACCATGATTAGACGTTTTGGCAGGGATAAGAATTGGAGTGTGCAATAGCTCTTTTCGAGTGTCTCAACAGAAAGAAGAAAGAACCTGGTGCTCCTATTCGGCCTAACCTTTTTGTATATATAGTCTATTGGGTGCGATGAAACAATGTCAAAAAGTTCGGGAATTGGAGAGAATTATGAAGGATATGGCTGAGGGGCATTGCTCCTAATGTTGTGACTTACAATCCCTTGATGGCTATCTATATAGAGCAAAGAAAAGCTTTACTCCATCTGCTGTATCCTATTCTCAGGCTTTGTTGGCTTATCGAAGGATGGAAGATGGGAATGGGGCATTGAATTTCTCTGTTGAATTTAGAGAGAAATATCTGAAAGCTGACATAGGAAGAGATGATGACGAAGATTGGGAAAACAAGTTTGTTAAGCTTTCACCATTCCTATTTGCTACCACGTGATGCCGGTGTTGGCTTGTGAAGGATGCAAACCTCAGAACCAATGTGTTGAAACTTCTGACAGAAATGGATGAGGCTGGGCTTCAGCTCGCTCAGGCGGAATATGAGTGTCTTGTGTGGGCTTGTACCGGTGATGAACGTGATGTTGTTGCCAAAGAATTGTACGCTAGGATTAGAGAAAACTATAATGAAATTAGCTTATTTATCTGGCTGTAATCATTTGATATGGTTGATAGGAAAGGCCAAGAAGTGGTGGGCAGCATTGGAGATCTATGAGGATTTATTGGACAAGGTACCAAAGCCTAATAATATGTCATATGAATTAATTGTCTCTCAGTTTAACATTTTACCTACTGCAGCTAGGAAAAGAGGAATTTGGAGATGGGGTATTAGGTTGCTCAACATGATGGAAGAAAAGGAGCAGTTCTTGTTGCCTGTTCCAAGGCTTCAGAATATTCCGCTAGTGTGCATATATTTTTTAAGAGAATGGTTGAAAAGGGTTAAAAATCCACAATGATCTCCTATTCAGCGCTGCTTAGAAGGGTAAACTTTATGATGAAGCCATTTGAGTCTAGTAACATATGCTCAATGTTAGTGTGGAACCAAACTTTTATGCCTACACAATGGATTCAGTTTTCAGTGCACAAGAGAAGTTTAATAAGGTTGAGCTGATATTTTCAAAGATGGTTTCGACTGGTATCGAGCCAACAGTTGTCACATACAATGCAATTGTCAGTGTGTACTTGCAATGGTATGACATATGAATGGTTTCACAGAATGAATATTCAGAACATCTCACCTAAGATCACTTATGAAATGCTGATCGAGGTAGTTGAAAGGATGATAAACCAATGGTTTTGTTTGACCTATATATGATGGCTCATAGTGAGGACCTTAGCCTCTTTACAAAGGCCGATGATACAGTTGTATAATCCTCTCAAATCTACAGATCAGCTATTGTTTTATCTGTTTTAGGACCTCCGCTGCCAGACAAAAGGAAGAAAGTTGTAACTAGGAAGAGTTTAACAGATATCTGTCACTTTGCTGATGTTCCCCGGAGAAGTAAGCCATTTGATAGAAATGAAATTCACACACCCCACAAGCTGAAGGAAACCAATCGACAGTTATCATGAATTTTATACAAATTTTTTTTTGCGTATTCAGTTTGTAAGAACAGGAATAATACTCTTGATATTGTCAATGGAGCGGGTGTCTGAGGCCTACCGTTTCACCAAATGAAACTGAAATTTAAAGAGTTCCTGCAGATAAATTCATGCTTGCTTTAATTTGAGTACTAAGCGTTGAATCTCTTGTTTCTCTTCCCAGAATCTTTAAGCTTTTCACATAACTACCAATAAATGGTTATGAAAAATAAGAAGACCCTACTCAAATCTTCCAATCACTCAGGTTCCAGTATACTGAAAGCTGGCATAACTTACCTCGTTGTTGATTTCTGAGTCTAACCCCAACTCAGAATGGACCCAACTAGAAAATACAATGTAATCCAATTATGCTGCCTGCCACTGAGTCATTTTTTGTAATAGGCCATGGATATGACTAATGGCCATACTCCACAAATTACCACGACGAAGATATCTTAATCTCAATTGCTATTAAATATTCTGTAGACTTTTTTCTAGAAAATTCATCAGAAGACACCAAAACATAGTTGAGTATAAATTGCGTTCTTTATAAGCAAGTGAAGCAGTCTATCAGATGTTGGCAGTGAAAAAGCCAGCCACCGATATCAATAGATAATGAGGGAAAGATTAGATTATTGTTCTCACCCATAGATTAAGACGGGGGCAAGGTGTCACCCTCAAAGTCAGGTGGCCACGATTAAATTATTAAATTATAATTTTAATATAAATATTTTTAAAATTTTTTTTAAAATTTTTAAATTTTTAAAAAATACAATAGTCACCGCCACCGGTGTCGACGGTGGTGGCCACGACTAACAAAGTCAGGTGATTATTTTCGATCATCTAATTTTAGGAGAGATCAGATTTGATTATTTCTATTAAAAAAAAAGACCAAAAACGACTGATAGAAATCAAAGATGATCATTTTCAATCGTTTCTAGTTGATTTTTTAGGTAAAGGTGGTCAGATCTGACCACCTCAATCTAAATTAGGCCACTTTCATCAAACGCGGAGGTCAGATCTAGTCTCTTTTAAAATCAAGTAGTTGAAAACAGTCACTTGACTTTATTAATCGTGGCCACTGTCACAGGCATCGGTGGTAGTGACTGTTGTATTTTTTTAAAATTTGAAATTTTTTTTAAAATTTTATATTTATATAAAATTTATTTTATTATTTTATAAAATTTTAATATTAAAAAAATAAAAATAATTTTAAATTATTATTGATTATTAATATATTTAATATTAAATTTAATTAGATTACGAAAGACTGTATTTTTTATATATTGGGAGTGACACTTTGTGTTCGTCTCAACCTGGGTGGGAACAAGTTCTTTGGCCTTACTGAGTTAATGAACGCGTCTAATTTGTTTGCTTAATTGTATTTATCCAAAAGGGTCAAAGAGTCTGGGGCTTCATTGACCACGGGGGGTGAAACTGTCAACATTCAAAGCCATTGTCCTTGCGGAATGTCACGTCAAAGTCATACGCGCTTCTGTATCACACTCGCCGCCCTATGAGACAAATATTTTATATGTGGAGAGAGAGAGAGAGAGAGAGAGAGATGATTATGTAAATTTCAATTTACGTGGATTTTACATGGAATTTTTCTGAAATATAGGGAATAAAGTTTGTTGCTTTTTTACAATCAGCATTTAAAATTAAGCAAAGAATTTCCTTTTCTGTTGCCGTCCCCAATCCAATCGTCATGTCCGATCAGCATTTTTATTTTATTTTTTATTTTTCCCGTTTCCTTATTTTTTCATTTTAAACTTTTCCATGTTTAAAAACTACTCCATCGTCAACCTTAGCGTCCTTTTTGTTTGTCCAGGTTTTTTTCTTCACCCCATTAACAGCAAGTTGTTGTTACTGATTTGGTTTTTGTTTTGGTGTGTTGATAAGGATTCAAAGTGTAGTCTTTTAGTGATTTGTGTAGTGTATGGGATAGGTTTACTGTGTGAAGTTTGTGGAGATCCAACGAGTTACGAAATCCATGGAGCCACCCAGAGGTTTTTTGGCTTCTTTATGGAACTTTATTCGCTTTCTTCCTTACTTCTTCGGGTTGCTTCTTCTGGGTGTCATTAAAGGTTTGTGTTTCTCAGATTTGGTTCCCTTTTTTTTTGGCTATATGTGTCGTTATGGTAATTGTTTCTTTTTCTTCCATTTCTATATGGCTAACTAATTTATCATGGGAAATGAATTTATTTTCATCCATTAGTAGATATTGTCAATGCAGTCCGTTTTTCCTATTCAAAATAAGATCAAATTTTGGTATATGTTTATTTATTTTTGAGGATTATATTCTTTTTTATGAACTTTATATTTTGCAATAGCGTTGGCCATTATATGGATAAAAATGATGTGAGATTTCAACCGCCTGAGGTGATTTATGATAGTTGAAATTTTACATGCTTATATACAACAAAACTATGTCTTGTTGATTGCTTTTGAGCTGTGTACTAGAGAAAGTAGGATAATCAGGGAGAATTTTGTTATTAAATATACATCTTTGTGAACTCTTTATAAATTGATTAATCATGAAACATTGAGCTGCATAAACGATGTTGCCTGACTCCGGTAAAACAATGTCATTTTTATACAACACTTTGTTCTTTCAGGAATCATTTTCTTCCCAATTGTATGCCTTGTCATGACAATCGGAAACTCAGCTATCATTTTGGGACTTTTGCCAGTGCATGTTTTCTGGACTTACTATTCCATTTTGAGGTTCTTTTTTAATCGTTTACTTTTCCATTTGCATTGTCTTTGCAATTGTACCATCTTCTAGTTATCTGCTCTTTCATTGTGTTCATTTCTCTTGCAAGCAGAGCTCGACAATTAGGCCCAGTTCTGAAGCTTATTATCTGCATGTGCATGCCAGTTTTCTTAATTTTATGGCCAGTGGTTGGCATTGTTGGAAGTATTATAATGGGAGCACTGTATGGCTTTCTTTCACCTATATTTGCCACTTTTGATGCTGTTGGAGAAGGGAAAAAAAACGATTTGTTCCACTGTTTTTATGTATGTCTTGAATATCGTACTTCTGACTGTGGTATGAACTATTGTTTACTTGTTGGTTTGGATTATAGAGACTTTTTATTCACTTCCTTTCCAGGATGGAACTTGGAGCACTGTGAAAGGCAGCTTCACTGTAGTCAGAGATTTTGGAGATGTTTGCTTCCACTCATACTTTTCAGTCATGGATGACCTGCGGCAGATAAGGGCGGATGGAAAATATTATGAGATAAGGTTTGTTGGTTGCCCAAAATTTTTCCTTCTTTAAATTCATATTGTTTTTGTTACTGAATTTCTCACAATGAAATGGGCACCATTGTTTATAATTCTCAGAAAGTTGTCTTGTGAACATTTGCCATGAAGTCAGCTTATAGTCATTTTCATTTTTGGTGATGATTTTTTTTTTAAAATTTTTGGGCTTTAGGGTTTTTATCTGACTCTTTTTCATTTACTCTGTTCCAGATTGCTTGATATTCCTGGTGCTATTATAGCTGGAGTGCTTGGTGTACTGGTTGACATTCCAGTGATCTCAGTTATTGCCATATGCAAAAGCCCCTATATGCTATTTAAGGGATGGCATCGATTATTTCATGACCTTGTAGGCCGAGAAGGTCCTTTTTTAGAAACTATATGTGTACCGTTTGCGGGTCTTGCCATTCTTCTCTGGCCATTGGCCGTTGTTGGGGCAGTTTTGGGATCCATTCTGACTACCATCTTCCTTGGTGCTTATGCTGGGGTGGTTGTTTATAAGGTTTGGATCTTATGCGTGGTTAATTTTATTGCTTCTTATAGGTCTTACAAATAGAAATATATGTTATAATTTCTGTTAATGTTGGCGTATGGAAACCCTTGAAATTTTGAAATGAACAAATAATGTTCATATGATATTGTGAATGATATACCATTATACCATTTTTTACTCAAGTAGTAATACACACACACACACACACCCGTCCCTTTTTCTATTGTGAGACAGTATGATAGATGAAACTGCATTCTAGACTTCTGTTGAAGCCAATCACACTTGCAGTTTATGTTGTCTCCTAGCAACAATCATAGTAGTCTGTTTTTTTTGTTATATTGATTATTGTCATGTTAACATTTCAATTGAGCTAAATGCGGAACGGGGCCAACTTAAGAATATTTGCAATCTTAGACAATAGTCATTTTGATAACTCTCTAATGATATAAATATATTAGACAAATTCAATATGAAACTCCTCTTTTTTGGGGGCTTTAGACATAGGTCTTAATGGTCTATGCCTGGAGTTAGCCCTGGTGCAGAAATTAATTGCAAGCTGATTTTCCTATTTCAGCTTTTTCTTTCATGTACATGTTGCTTTCTCTTTCATGTACATGTTCAAAGTATGCATATTGCATGCAAGCCTCCTATCCCATTCTTTAAATTGTTATGACTTTTGGTCGTTATGTCAGAAACCCTGAGAATACCTAAGATATGAAGATGTTGATTTATTACATTGATTGGTGGTGAACTGTAATATGATTATGTGGACTTTGAATTTCAGGAGTCCTCTTTCTGGTTTGGTCTCTGCTATATTGCTGCTTCATTGTCCATTTATGATGAGTACAGCAATGACATTCTTGGCATGCCTGAAGGATCCTGCTTTCCTAGGTTCAATTCAACGCTCTACTAAATCATGGTTTTGATTAAGGTTCATGCTACTTTACTGAGTTTGATATTGTTTCTAATGTGGACAGGCCCCGATACCAAATGAAGACAGAGCTCTCACAGACCAATTCGATTGCAAGTTCTTTCTCAAAGTCTGACTCTTTTAAAAATCCTCTCTCCCACTCTGGTTCCTTCAAGCCTGTGACTGAATTTAAGCCGTTTGAGGTATCTTGCTTCTTGCCTAAAGAAAATGCTTATTGTTTGAAGAAATTCAGTATTGTAATTTTATGGGGAAGACTTCCAAGTTAATAGTTCATAGATCTGGGCTAAATTGAAATTTGTTGTCAATTTTGTAGCTTCTCGAGGGCTTACTGAAGGAGTGTAAGCGCCATGGGGAAATAATGATCCGTGAAGGACTAATAACTGGTAAAGACATTGAAGATGCCAAATCTAATAGTGGTAGTAGAGTGGTTAGCATTGGTTTGCCAGCCTATTGCCTTTTTAAGGCACTTGTGCACTCTGCAAGAGCAAATTCATCTGGGATATTGTTAGGTAAGTGGACCTTTTTCGTATTGCACCCCGGCATTCTCTTGTGGGTTCTGAGTCTGTCTGTAAAGAAGGCACTTATTTGAGATCATTAAAAGGGAAATATTGGATTCCCCTCGTGATGAAGTTCTATTATTTATTTTAAAAAAATTCTAATATTGCTTTGTTCTTACATCTCTGATGCAGGCGACGATGTTGCTGAGATAACTACAACCAACAGACCAAAAGATGCCTTCTTTGATTGGTTTTTTAACCCCTTTTTGATAATGAAAGATCAGATCAGAGCAGCAAACCTTTCAGAGGAAGAAGAGGACTACCTAGGCAAATTGATTCTGTTGTGTGGTGATCTTGCAAGGTTGAAAAGTTCAGATAGTTACTCACCACCTGAATCTGAACGTAAACAAGCTGAACTTGATGCATTAGCTAGAAG
Organism: Anacardium occidentale; assembly: GCA_026122585.1. Lineage (NCBI taxonomy): Eukaryota > Viridiplantae > Streptophyta > Magnoliopsida > Sapindales > Anacardiaceae > Anacardium > Anacardium occidentale. Next base: position 394,579 of record JAJEJH010000138.1, read on the forward strand.
GTAATGAAGACAAATCTTTTACTGTTACCATTCTACGGTTCTTTTGATTTTCTCTTATTTCCTTTCTTTATTTACCTCTTTAATTCAACAATGAAGACTGCTGGGAATCACCAAATCTATCTCAAGATATCCAACTTACCGGCGTCATCATGATAGTCTCATAAAGACCCTATCAGAACATCTTGCCAAGAAGAATGGTGACAGTAAATCAGCTGATGGACCTCAGCAAATACAAAGATCCAAAAGTGCATTTGCTCGGATCCAGAAATCATTTAAAAGGATAACAAGTAACAATGGATCTGATCAAGAGTCAACAGCAATTGTTAGGGACATCAGCATTGTCTGATAGAGATGCTACTGTCATGTCAATTGCTTTCTCATCCTTATATTCTGGGTGCTGTGCACATAAAATAGAATAATGCATTTCTAGAATGATTATGTTCATCTGTCATCTTGTAGTAACTAGCACCGGGGGACAAGAACACAAATGCATTCAATGAATGAAATATAACAAGCTCCGCTTGTCAAAATTGCTTTCTGTATGTACAGCTTCTGGCATTACATTTTCTCTTGACTGTAAATTAACTATTTTTTAGCCATGTATACCAACACAAGCTGACAAATAAATTAGCTATTTTTTACATTCCAACTGCATGTTGTCAATTCATCATCTTCAGCCCGATACTGTGAGGTTGTTCAAGCCCATTACCCATGATTGTAGAATGTTTGCTTCATCGTTAACAATTTATTTTAATTATCTAGGAACCCAACTGACCAAGACAAATGAGTCCGATACCTCAACCGTATCCCCCCATTTCCACCCTTCAAGTTTAAAATAACCAACTCTCTGCAGCTACTTAAAAAATCAGAAGCCCAAGTCTTAAAACAAATTATTCACAGCATCAATCTATCTTTGTGTTTTGTTCATTGGAAGAGCGTAAGAAGTTACCAATATGGTTCGTTTATTTATCACCTCTGTCAATGTAATGTTTCTCTTGCTCACCATCTTCTCTTCTCTTCATTGTCTCTCAGATTCCTTTTGAGTTCCAAGTTGGTGGCACCCATGGGTGGGTTGTTCCTCCTGCCAATGACAGAAAAATTTACAATGACTGGGCCTCCGAGACAGGTTCCAAGTTGGTGACATTATCCGTGAGTAGAAACAAATAAACATAAACACTCATTTACGCTTAAAGAATCAAAGCTTAACCTTTTTATTCTCTTGTTGTGTGCTTCCGATGTGCAGGCTTCAAGTACAAGAAGGATTCAGTAATGGAAGTGACAGAGGAGTACAAGAACTGCCATTCAACACGCCCCAAGTTCTTCTCCAACACTGGCAACTCGGCCTTCAGGTTGGATCATCCGGGGTCCTTTAACTTCATCAGTGGCGTATCCCAACACTGTCAAAAGGGACAGAAGATGATTGTAAAAGTCATAGCCCATGAGGACTCCACTCTAAGTCACCACAAATCCTCTGCAGTCCCCGCTCCTGGAGTCTGTAAACAAGCCATTCTTCTTCACCTTGTTTACGTTTATGTCGCTTCATATCTCTTCTTGTTAATTCATGAAGCTTGCTCCTTTTGTGAGTAATTTTTTTTTTTTTTCCTTTCAAGCATGTTTGTTTATCATGAATGCATTTTAAGATGTTTATGGCAAAAAGTTTCAAAGTAAAATGATTTCATTTTACAAAATTGATCAACTTTTTGATCCGATGGAATTGAATACTGTTCATGTCATAATAAATGGGATTTTACACACTCTTACAAAATAAATCAATCCTCATCAAAAGAAAAAAAATCCAATCAAGAGTCATTCAAGCCAAGCTACAGAAAATCTACAAATTCTTGAATTCTTAGAATTTGAAACACAAAGTCTTGTCAGCAATGAATTTTACACGGGTACATGTAAAAAAAGTGCAGTGGGGTTCTTATCATCTTTCTTTCCTGCTAGAATACGTAAAACATGAAGAGAATGGGGATTTCTGGACTGAATTTGAAAAAGGAAAAAGGGAACAATCGAAAATATAAAGATGGAAGGGAGGGAGAAATAATTCATCCATCATAAATTTCCCCAATTGCAGTAAGTCCCACAGGCACACATGAAAATCTTCATACCAGTAGGGTATATATTTAGCTCCAGAGCCCTTGCCATTTTACTGATTTCAGAAACAGCAGAACCATTTTTTCTGCAGTCAAATTATTTATATCGTCAATCACAAACATATTGCCAAATAAATGAAACTGAAAAAATGCATAAAGGATGCATACCGGTGGAGGATAGTCTTCAGGTTTTGGTATATTCCTCTGTGACGGAGGCTTGGCCGCCGCAGCTGTACCACTGGATTTCTTTTCATCTCTAGCCTTGGTAAATATGACTGTAAATCCTTCAGCCGATGCAGGATTATTAACATCCCACTCGCCGAATTTCGGCAAAGGCCGACCCTTATCTTGCTGTACATTTTACAAAAGAAAACAAATGAAAATATGAAAACAATTCCTAAACATCAGAATAGAGAAGAAGAAGAAGAAGATTGAAGATGGAGAAGCTTACCGCGGCCATTAATAAAAGTAGTAGGAGCTTAGGAGAGAAAGAAAAGACAATAGGAGGGAGGAGAGAAGGTAGAATAAAGGGGAAGAAGAGAAGGAGCGAGTATTAAGGCTCAACCAGAAAGAGGGAATCGGTGGTGATTAATATTAATCAGAAATTAATTAATGCTAAACGTAATTAGATTATTAGGAAAAGCAGCTGTATTATAACTAATTTTTAAACATAATAACAGAATATTAAAGTAGATTATTCTGTCTTAAAATAGGATTAACATATAATTAATGTCGCATTATTATCAAATTAATCTCAAACCGTGCTCACCACACGCCTATAACTCTTGGAAACACCAAAAACTACCCACAAAAATCAAATCATATTTCCATCCTTAATCAACGGTTTACTATTCGCCACGTCGTCATCCCCTCGAAGAACTGTCCCACCAACTGCGGCACCCGATACCATATAAGTATTACCCATTTTCGTCATTTTACTCTTCCAATAAACCCCAGTTATCGAAGTATTGGAGTTGCTGCCTAAGACAATGGCGACTGGCTTGATTCGGAGGGCGGTATCGGTTTCCAGAGTAGCGCCGTCGGCTCGCTACGTTGCCGCTCGGCTTCACGCGTCTGAAGTGGAGGCGCAGAAGGTTGAGCCGAAGGCCAGTGGGGAGAAGAATCTGAAGAAGTTCCAAATCTATCGTTGGAACCCGGACCAGCCTTCGAAACCTCAACTTCAGGAGTACGAGATTAATCTCAAGGATTGCGGCCCGATGGTCCTGGATGCGCTCATCAAAATCAAGAATGAGATCGATCCTTCGCTTACTTTCCGCCGCTCTTGTCGTGAAGGTATCTGTGGCTCCTGCGCGATGAACATCGACGGCTGTAATGGTCTCGCGTGCTTGACGAAGATCTCATCGGGAGGCGAGTCAACCATCACGCCGTTACCGCACATGTATGTGATTAAAGATTTGGTGGTGGATATGACGAACTTCTATAACCAGTACAAGAGTATTGAGCCTTGGCTGAAGAGGAAGAACCCACCGGAGGTTCCAGGGAAAGAGATTTTGCAGAGTAAGAAAGATAGGGCGAAGTTGGACGGGATGTACGAGTGTATACTTTGCGCTTGCTGTAGCACGTCGTGTCCCAGTTACTGGTGGAACCCCGAGACTTATCTGGGCCCGGCTGCTTTGCTCCATGCTAATAGGTAATCTTTCATTTTAATCAGAGTCTTCGATTAGAAGCCGTTCATGAATTAGTTTCTGTTTGTTAATTTCTATTGAATGGGAATAAAGAAAAAGGGAGATTTTTTTTTTTCAATTTAATTTAACTGTTTGGATTCCCTGCTAGAAAGCTCAATGTTCTTTATTTTATGAAACCTAGAATTCCTCTAGCCAAATTATTATGTTTGACTTATTGGAAAAAAAACCTCATCTAACCAATGTTTTACTTGTGAATGAAGCCTTAATTATAGTATGGGACTATGCTATAGTTGTTCTTTTTTGCCTTTTAAGTTTGTTAAGCTGTCCACAATTTTATATGACCCTTCCAAAGTTGAGGTTGGCCATTTTGATTGGCATTGTAGGTGGCCTTTTTAAGAAAAATTAGGAATTGTTCAATCCGAATTTCAATTCACCACTTCTATTGATCCATAATTGACGATCAAATGACCTAGAACCTATGAACTTTGATTTGCCGTGTGTGTTAATTTATTCTATTTTTTCAATTTCTTTTTAAGAAAATCTATATTAGCTTAAGAATCTATCACCTGTGTTATAGATTTTTAGAAGTTTGTTGACCTTTTAAAATCTTTTTTTTTTTTTCTTACTGTGATATACATAATACTATGGCATACTGGCATAGGACTATGATGTGGGCGAATGATATATGGTTTCTTTCTTCATTAGATGTGTGCTTTACCTTCTGCATATAGGAGGAAGTATATATATAATTTGTGGCATGTGTTGGTGCTGGTAACATGCAGGTGGATAAGTGATAGTCGTGATGAATTCACCAAGGAACGATTGGAAGCAATCAACGATGAGTTTAAGCTGTACCGCTGCCATACCATTTTGAACTGTGCCCGAGCTTGCCCCAAAGGTTTGAATCCTGGGAAGCAGATTATGAATATCAAGCAGCTTCAGGTATAGGGTGGTGTTTCTGCTTAAGTGTCAGTTAAGAGTTTGCAGATTGATGTTATTATGAATCTCATTTTTACTTGGTGGGGATCAAATTTGAAGGTTGTTGTTGTTCCAAATAAATATTTATAGGACTTCTAAACCCATGTTATCTGGGAATGTGGGTACCTTGTATGTTTTGCTTTTGGCACGTTTTTCAGCTTAAGTTGTCAATTCAACTAAAACCCAGCAGTGATTGTTGAGGGTAGTCATTTGTTTAATAATGCATGCTCAGGTCGTATGATTGGGATGATTACACCCACCCGGCAGAAATAAAATCCACGCAGTTGGAATGAACCATAATTATGGTCATGACCAATTATAAAATGGATATTGAAGCATTTCATTTTTGGTTAGGTCTTTCACATCCTCGACTTGAGCAAGGATCAACTGCTATAGAAGCCTTTATAAATAGTTTCTTAAGAATGAGGAAACTTCACCTTCTTCTCCCAGCAGTAGGTTGTGTCTGTTTATCATCCAACTGATTATTAGTGCTTGCTATAATGCTGAGGAAGTCGATGGCATTAGCTTGGTTTTGTCTTTTGTTGCTTTCAGCAACCAATTTGGTTGAAGCAAGCAGTCGTCTTTCTTTTCTAAAGAGCCTTCAAGAACTTGAGCAGTCTCAATACGTTACTATAATAGGTGAAGCAACTAAAACCCTTATAATGTAATTGAGATAACCATGCATTATATGCAAGAATAACTGATGATAATAACGAACAATTTTCTTCTGTAGGATGCAACAATGACTGCGATACCACTTGTTGCTCTTGTAACATTGAAAAACAGCCCCCACTATGCGAGCTATGCTGCCAAGAGGACCCTTGAGTAGCTGCCATGCCATGCATGCTTTCTCATGGCACTCATGGCAGCTACTCAAATTGGTTTATACTCCACATTTCTTCATATTTTAACCTAATGGTTTTCACAGGTTTCTTCAATAATTCATCCATTAACCTTCTGCATGTTCTATACAACAAGTGGGCATTTTCCACTTCCTCAGACTGTAAATTAGGAGGAAACAATTGCCAGGGCCATGCATGCTTTTCGTAACTTGGATTTGATTTTAGAATCTTAACAGATCATCAGAGATATTGCATTTTCAATAGTGCTGTTATCGTGGAACTACTGTTGACGGTTGACTTTATAGAAGCTTCAACCGAATTTTTTGAAACTAATATTATGTAAAACAGTATTTATCTGGGGAAACATAAAGGAAATGGCACATTGGATAGTGACAGATCCACCAGAATGGAGGAATATAACAAAAACAAGATTCACAATGAATGCACCATTATGAACCACTGTATAACCGAGTAATTTTCCCTGCTCTTCCTGCTCATATGCCTTAGCTAAAGATCAACACAAATCCTACTGCACTGCTTAATGCAAATAACAAAATTCCCTGCCATTTTGCTCAATTGCCAATGCTCAGCGCATTACAGGCTAGGCCAAACTTAATTCTAGGCAGTCAACTGAGGATTTGTTTCGACATGTAACTCATATTAACTAAAATGATGGGCAAAACTACTCGAATTTTTATACACAAATTGCTTCATCCAAATCTAACAAACTTGTTTAATGATGATACAGGAGTGGACAGTTCCTCAATAATGCTTTACAGATACTCATGATCCTAGTACAACACAGAAGTGATAATAATGAAGCACTGCATTTTTCAAATAGTAGGCAGCATGGATACCGTACATCAAACATAATCATCACCATTCTAAGGCCAAAAGAAAATGATTTTTAAACTTAATTCAATTTATCAATCATGCACTGGTCTCATTAGGCTTTTAAATAGCCATTACTCCCAGGCTTTACCATTGATATTCTGCAGAAGCCTACTTTGAGTTTAGAATCCAAAGCAACACAAATTGCATTCATGGTGTTACAGAGTTTTTGCCACAAATCACTTGTGATTGCCTCGTACACCAATCAACTGAACAAGAAGATTAGAGTTTATTTTCCTCTGGCCTCGAGGAAAAACAAAACCTTATAGCATGAATTTTCAGCTATTTGGCACAAGGCGTCTCTCTGTGTGCCTACCTCCACAGTCAATTATTCAAAGCCATATATGCCAAGTTTTCGATGTGCAAGTGAGTTGGCCAAACACCAGCTCTAGGGATAATAATTCAACAGTGTAATGGATGTATAGAAATTAAATCCTCCTCGAAAGACCAAGGAATACAGCAGCAGATGAGATTTGCACCCTGAGATCAGCAATATCAACATCATGCCCACCCTCAACCAGACCCCATCTGTCAACCTACAAAGCAAAAAGCAAAGGCTTCATAAGAAGTTGCACTTAGAGTTGTTGAAACAAGGATCAAAAGGTTCATGCCTCCATGTGAGTGTCTATGTAAGAGAAAGAAGGCAGAGGAAAGTAACCCAGTTACAAATAACCTGTAAATCTTCTTCAAGTCTGATCAACTCAATTGCTTCCTCAATCTGCAATTTTCCACGAAAAATTCCAATAGCAATTGCTAAAGAATGTGCTGCTGCAGCAATTGCATCAATTGCTGCCAATTCACAGTCATCCATTTTCTTCAAAAGGTTCTCTACAGCCTTTATGAGACCATCCTCTTGCTTTCCACCAAAGAAACTAGAGAACACAACAGGCTTAAAGCCAAATTCGGATTCCAGCCAATTAAGTAAAGGATCAATTTTCTCCACCTGACGTTCTGCAAAAATTTGAAGGAGCTATCAAGGTAATTTTCCACCTTCATTAATCTACACAAAAACAAATTTCTAAAACCCTGTTCATCTCATATAAATATTATGCAAGAAACTAAATTATAAATTTAATCTTATAAAAACTTGAAAATGTTGTAGCTACCCCATCAATTAAAAGGGATACTTGATCTTCACCAAAAGTTCAGGGACCAAAGCACAAATGGAAAACTTATAACAACTCCAAATTAAATACTTTCCATACACAAGTAAAGGCAGAGTCATAGTGCAAACCAAAAATGATTTTTCTCGTAGATCTCCAATTCTTAGCATGGCAAACCAATGGAAATAAAGCATTTTATAAGTTGAGAATGAATTTCAGATTAAAAAAATAAATAAATAAATTTCTATGATATCTGATATTTTTTGTAGAAATATATGATACTAGTTCGGTAATCTTAACAAAATCAAACATTCAGAAGAGTGATTTATATTAAATAAATCAGTGGGACAAAACGACGTACCATGAACAACACTAGTGAGATCATTATCATCAGGAGCGCGGCAAAAGACTAAATCTTGTTCAAATTTCTTCATCAAATAGTCAATAATTTTTGGGCGAGTTAGAGGAACTCTCTCCAGTGCAGTACATGCAAGTTTCATGAGTGGCATGGTGAAGGGTCTAATCCCATCCCTTTGCTACAATAATTAACACATGATTACACAACTCCAACAAATTTAGCACACACAAAAAAAAAAAAAAAAAACCAAAATCCACTTGAAAATGACAGATAAACAAGAAATGCACACGGAAACACACACCTGATATTCCCACTCAGCACCAACGGCCTTCGCTAATGCCAAAGTTGGGAGCTTAAGAGGCCTCTTTGATGGAGTCTTCAGAGTTCGATAATCAAGCATCACCGTCCATCCATTCCCATCATCAGCCTCTCTCGTACTCACTTTATCATAAAACCTCTTGCCTACAATCGACCCCGTCATGAACGTCATAGGCATAGTCACAGAAGACGCCGACGCGTCTTGTTTAGAACCCTTAATGTAGATTTGATCATTGTTTACATTGGATGAGGTGGAGAAGGTAAAGGAGGAAGATGAATCATCGGATTGCTCAGCGGTGGCGGCGGTGCTGAGTTGGCGAGTAGAAGAACGAGCCAGAGCTGTAGAGAGATTACGGTTCTTTATCGATCTTAGGGTTCTAAATAATAGCGAAGCTGCCATTATCGGATTTCTAGGGTTTAAAGCGAATAAATTATGTTAGAGTTCTGAAATTTGATTTCAGATTCTCGTGAAGTAGTATGAGGTTCGCCTATTTTCGCCGTCAAATCTTAATAGTTGACTCTGATCAATAGGTAGACATTTAACTTTTTAAAAGTTAATGGATAAAACGAATCATTTAGGAAAGCCTTGGATGGGATTAAGTCTTTTGCCTTAATCAATAAACGAACTTGGTCCCACATTCGTCTACGCTCATTCTTTCGCATTGGGATTTCAAGGTTTTTCGAATTACAAAATCTTATTCATCAGTTCTTTAAAATTTAAATATTCGCTTGGAAATCAAGATTAATAATAAAGTTTATCAGTCAACCGTTTTCTTTTAATAAAAAATTTTTAAAAAATAAAATAAATTTTATAAAAATATTAAATCTAAAAAAAATAAAATTTTAAAAATTTTAAAAATTTTAAAAAATAAATCATAATAACTGTTAAAAGCTAAACTAAATAGTAAAAAAAAACTATTTAATTCATGAGATTGACATTTTTGGTTGTTTTGTTTTCTCGTTTTGCATGAGATAAATAGATCTAGTGATTTTTATTATTAATGATGATTTAAAATAATAAAAAATAATTAACTTTATTTACGATTATCATTTTTAATTATCATTGATAACAAAAACAACTATATTTGATTATGATACATAAAACGAAATAATTAAATTTGATTATCTTACATAAAATATAATATTTATATTCGATCATCTCACACAAACAAAATAAATAAATCTAATTGTCTCATATATTAAATAATCTTTTCTGGATAATAGTGATTACTATTTTTAGTTGTTTTAATTTTAATTGCATATTATATTTTAAAATTATTATATATTTTTAATTATTAAATAATTAAATAAAATATTTTATAAATAAATATTTAAGATTTAAAATATTGATAAATGAAACATTACCGATAAGAAAAACCTTAAACAAAAGGCCAAAGGATATTTTCCCACCCATAGTTTGAGGCAGGGACAAAATCCCACCCGCTTAAGTTTAAAAGCCCGTTTTCCCACCCATCAGCTATTTTTTTTTATTAAAAATAATATATATACAGTAATAATCAGGGGTATTTTTATCTTTTTAATATTAAAATTTTGTAAATTAATAAAATAAA